>OZ035883.1:55229793-55564094 GCA_964034835.1 Muscina levida
TAAACAATCTACAAAATTTAATTACTTTGGCAAACTTTATATTCAAACATCAAAAATCGTTCAGATGGTTCTAATAAGTCGTGAGGTGAGATATGCTGAAACGTCTACTTGCAGAAATTGTCGTTTTTCATGTTTGAATATTTATTTGAGTGTAAAAAAATACACTTGAATTAAAAGGTCCTTTGGCTTTTCAATGTTAGTAAGTATCGTATAGGGGAATTTGTCACGATTTAGGCTCTTTTGTTTGACATATTATAAATACTATATGGTGGCGTATGATTATCATAAGAGTAATATTCAACGTAAATCATACGCCACGGAGTACTACAATTTTATTTTAACTGCTACAAAATAAATCCAGTTCAAAATCATTTGATGGATGGAATAGTGAAACTGTTGCTTATTTAGGGAAACGTTATATGAACAGATGAAAGGAATTGTATTAAAATTAAGTTTTAGCTAAATCGGACTAGTGGTTCTCGAGTTATGTCAAACAAAAGAGCCTAAAACTTGACAAATTCCCCTATACGATACTTACTAACTTCCAATCGATATTATACTATTATGGCATGTAACTAGACAAAACAAATGATGCATAACTTCTTCTTTTTGGGGCTACTTTAACGTGCAGTTCTCAGAATTGAGTCCCAAATCAATGACTGAACAATGTTGTACTGTGTTATGGAAACTTTGTAAACGTTAAATTTTTCCTTAAAAATTGTAAAATAAATGTTCAATTGTTACGACTTTTCCGGTAAACCTTTTCATCGAACCGTAAACGACTTCATTAGAGCCATTTGACTTCAAATTTCTTCGAAATTAAACACAAAAAACACACTACTTTTTTTTTAAATTACAACGATTTTTATTAAGCCTTTGTGCAAAAAAACCGAACCTAATTTGTTTTTTTTATCTAAATTTGACCTATAAGTCGTAGTGCTGCGCGCATGCGTATATTTAAACGTCAGTGTGTTTTTTTTTATCAAATTTATTTTAATAATAACTAAATGTGCGTAAATATGTGTTTCTATATAGTCTATCAAGTATATATTTGTCAGTTTTTTTTTTGATTTGCAATAACAAGTTATTTCAGGAAGTGTGTCAACAGCAACAACAACAATTCTTGTCTCCTCTTGATTTCGTTTCTAAAGCAAGCTTATCATTTTATTGCTAATGCGCCATTTATGTTGCATATTCTCTCAATTTGCCACCCACCAGCAACTTACCATCAATCTCATAATTCAAATCCCACTGATATTTTATATAGCATTTCTGTAATCTTTCTACTACCACTACTATGCACACACGCCTCTCTGTACCTTTAGCTTCTAACGTTTATGTTCTACTATTTTCTGTTTGCTTTATTAACTTTTTTTTTATCACTGTGCCTTGACGTTACAGTTTGGTTATATTGCTTTTATATCTTGCCTTATATATTTCTCTGTTTTTCTAATCCTTAACATTTTCTGTCTTTCGATTTCCACCACCACCACCTACTGTCTCCCTCTATGGGATGTGCTCGGTCCAAAACCAATTTTCAAACATTCATAACTATCTGTTGTTTTTTTTTTCTTGTCATATCAATGTTGCATACCTAAGTCATTTAGTTATATATATATAATATATGAACATTTATCATATATCATGATCTCATATATTTTTTTTAGAGTATAGATTGGTATTATTTGTGTTTTTGTTTTTCCCCTAGGAATTTGAATTTAGTTATTTATTATTTTTTAGTTGTAAACAATTTGCTATTAGTTTATAATTTAAAGCTTTAGATTAAGTAGAGTTGCTGCTAATATGAGGGCTTTTATAGTTAAGGAATCTGTAGAAAAATAATTATGCCACAAAAACAAATCTACAAAAAAAAAAAACATAAATTAAAAATTTAAAAATTAAAAATTTAAAAATTAAAAATTAAAATTAAAAATTTAAAATTAAAATAAAAATTATAAATTAAAAAATAAAAATCAAAAATTATAAATAAAATATTTAAAATTAAAAATTACATTATAAAAGATAAAAGATAAAAGATAAAAGATAAAAGATAAAAGATAAAAGATAAAAGATAAAAGATAAAAGATAAAAGATAAAAGATAAAAGATAAAAGATAAAAGATAAAAGATAAAAGATAAAAGATAAAAGATAAAAGATAAAAGATAAAAGATAAAAGATAAAAGATAAAAGATAAAAGATAAAAGATAAAAGATAAAAGATAAAAGATAAAAGATAAAAGATAAAAGATAAAAGATAAAAGATAAAAGATAAAAGATAAAAGATAAAAGATAAAAGATAAAAGATAAAAGATAAAAGATAAAAGATAAAAGATAAAAGATAAAAGATAAAAGATAAAAGATAAAAGATAAAAGATAAAAGATAAAAGATAAAAGATAAAAGATAAAAGATAAAAGATAAAAGATAAAAGATAAAAGATAAAAGATAAAAGATAAAAGATAAAAGATAAAAGATAAAAGATAAAAGATAAAAGATAAAAGATAAAAGATAAAAGATAAAAGATAAAAGATAAAAGATAAAAGATAAAAGATAAAAGATAAAAGATAAAAGATAAAAGATAAAAGATAAAAGATAAAAGATAAAAGATAAAAGATAAAAGATAAAAGATAAAAGATAAAAGATAAAAGATAAAAGATAAAAGATAAAAGATAAAAGATAAAAGATAAAAGATAAAAGATAAAAGATAAAAGATAAAAGATAAAAGATAAAAGATAAAAGATAAAAGATAAAAGATAAAAGATAAAAGATAAAAGATAAAAGATAAAAGATAAAAGATAAAAGATAAAAGATAAAAGATAAAAGATAAAAGATAAAAGATAAAAGATAAAAGATAAAAGATAAAAGATAAAAGATAAAAGATAAAAGATAAAAGATAAAAGATAAATGATAAAAGATAAAAGATAAAAGATAAAAGATAAAAGATAAAAGATAAAAGATAAAAGATAAAAGATAAAAGATAAAAGATAAAAGATAAAAGATAAAAGATAAAAGATAAAAGATAAAAGATAAAAGATAAAAGATAAAAGATAAAAGATAAAAGATAAAAGATAAAAGATAAAAGATAAAAGATAACAGATTAAAAATTTCATATCCAAACTTTAAAGTTACATATTAAAAATTTAAATTTATAAAGTAAAACATAAAAATATATAATATATAATATATAATATATAATATATAATATATAATATATAATATATAATATATAATATATAATATATAATATATAATATATAATATATAATATATAATATATAATATATAATATATAATATATAATATATAATATATAATATATAATATATAATATATAATATATAATATATAATATATAATATATAATATATAATATATAATATATAATATATAATATATAATATATAATATATAATATATAATATATAATATATAATATATAATATATAATATATAATATATAATATATAATATATAATATATAATATATAATATATAATATATAATATATAATATATAATATATAATATATAATATATAATATATAATATATAATATATAATATATAATATATAATATATAATATATAATATATAATATATAATATATAATATATAATATATAATATATAATATATAATATATAATATATAATATATAATATATAATATATAATATATAATATATAATATACTAGTGGGCCCGGCAATGCTTCGCTATTGCATATTAACTTGTAATATATTTCACATTTAGGTCTACAAAGTACTTTGAAAACGGTACTTAAGCTCAACAATAATATATTGAGTTTATTTAGTTATGTAACTTATTTAAAGTAACTCCTTAATATTAAAGTTAACCAATTAAGTTTTATTGTTGTAAATGCTAATAAAAAGTTCATCAGCAAAGTCATACCTTTAGTGCCGGCATGTAGATTACATTTTTTCTGTATGTAGGGCGAAAAACCACTTCTTCCAAAAATCGGAAACAGACATTCCTCTAAAGATCAAAATTATTTATTTTGATCCGTAGTAGCATGAACCATCTGTATGCTAACTATCTCTTTGGTCATAAAAAAAAAAAATTTTTGTTATGCCTTCTCCTATTGACTGCAAATGAAAATTCCGTTTGAAGCTTCATGCCTTTAGCCATAAAAACTCCTTTTGTCATGTCTTCTTCTCACACGGATCAAGAATAATCCGTAATACTATTTTTGTATTGAACTCGTGTTACCATTGTTTGAGATACATCGGTCACCAACGTTTGGCTTAACAAAGTGATGGTCTCACGCGCTGTATGGCATGTTACACCGTCGTGTTGGAACCATTTCTCCTTTAAATAATGTGTAATGACATGATAAATAAAAAAAATCAATTGACCGCCCACTGGCTCTAGTTCTTCTACCAGTTGGATTTTATATGAATGTGGGCCAAGATCTTTCCTCAGCATTTGCAGAGACCGAGTTGCTAAGAAAGACGTCGGTTCGATAAATTCGAGTCCCCTGTCACACTAACGTCTACAGCGTCGATGGCTTCTATTAGCTGCACCTCAACTTCACTTCATTATATGCACCCTCAGGTAAAGATATTTTTTTTAGCAATGAGCAATTATTCAGTTACTTCAGACTAATGGGCCAGGCTCTAATTTTTACCTACAATTCCGATGTTTGGAGACCAAGACGGAAAGAATAGTATATTTTTGATTTTTTTATTGGGATCCCGCCCAATATTCTGAAAAATGATTTTTAAAAACTTAATTTCTGTATGCCAACTCTCAGAGGCCTTAACGATTTAACAAATACATAGATTTGCTTCTGTAATACCTCATTTAGTTTGTTGGGAAGTCAGTTTTACGCAAAAAAATCTCTATCTGAAATCTTCATGCCTTCCAACGCGAGCTAGGAATTGATTTTAGACACAAAGTTTATTGGTTAAATTTTTTAAAATTCATCTTAGATTCCGATTTTGGTTACGATTTTTGCGAATAAAAAAATTGGCCCACCTTACTGTTCATATCTCTAGGCGAACAGCAATATACTGTGGAATCCTGACAGTTTTAACCGTTTGTTTTTAAAAGGGTATGGAACAGCCCATTTCCACTCTTACTGCAATTCATACTGCAACAACAACATATGTAACAAATCTCATCTTCATACCTCTGATAGTTCATGAGATATAGCCCTTTTAATTTTCAAGTTGAATGGGCGGTGCCACGGCCCTTATCCAATCACAACCAAATATAGCCACTGACTATCAACAGGTCAACAGTACCACTTTCTAAAATGTTCTTATCAATCTGTCTTAGGAAAATCCGTCAGAGCGATTTTTGAAAAGGGGGCGTGGCACCCCCACTTCCTCCCTGGATGTAATTAATACTGCTCCAACAACATATTTACCAAATCTCATCTACATACTTCTGATAGTTCATAAGATATAGCCCTATCGATTTTCAAGTTGTATGGGCGGTGCCACGCCCCTTTATCCAATCACAACCAAATATAGCCTGAGACTATCTACAGGTCAACAGAACCTCATGGTAAAATTTTTGTATCAATCGATCCATTAGAAAAGCCGTTAGAGCGATTTTTGAAAAGGGGCGTGGCACCGCCCACTTCCATCCTGGCTGTAATTTATACTGCTCAAACAACCTATATACCAAATCTCTACTTCATACCTCTTATAGTTCATGAAATATAGCCTGTTTAATTTTCAAATTGTATGGGCGGTGCCACGCCCCTTTATCCAATTACAACGAAATGTAGTCAGGAACTATCTACAGGTCAACAATACCTCATGGTAAAATTTTTGTATCAATCGATCTATTAGAAAAGCCGTTATAGCGATTTTTAAAAAGGGGCGTGGCACCGCCCACTTCCATCCTGGCTGTAATTAATACTGCTCAAACAGCATATATACCAAATCTCATCTTCATACCTCTGATAGTTCATGAAATATAGCCTTTTTAATTTTCAAGTTGTATGGGCGGTGCCACGCCCCTTTATCCAATTACAACCAAATGTAGTCAGGAACTATCTACAGGTCAACAGTAATTCATTGTAAAATTTTTGTATCAATCGGTCTATTAGAAAAGCCGTCTGAGCGATATTTGAAAGAAGGGGCGTGGCGCCGCCCACTTTTTGAAAAAATAAAACCTTTTAAACCATCCGGAAGCTATAGCGAACAAAACAAAAAAAAAATTTTGAAAATCGGTCCAGCCGTTTTTGAGTTTTAGCGAGACAACTGCACATCGATTCATTTTTATATATAAGATAATATATAATATATAATATATAATATATAATATATAATATATAATATATAATATATAATATATAATATATAATATATAATATATAATATATAATATATAATATATAATATATAATATATAATATATAATATATAATATATAATATATAATATATAATATATAATATATAATATATAATATATAATATATAATATATAATATATAATATATAATATATAATATATAATATATAATATATAATATATAATATATAATATATAATATATAATATATAATATATAATATATAATATATAATATATAATATATAATATATAATATATAATATATAATATATAATATATAATATATAATATATAATATATAATATATAATATATAATATATAATATATAATATATAATATATAATATATAATATATAATATATAATATATAATATATAATATATAATATATAATATATAATATATAATATATAATATATAATATATAATATATAATATATAATATATAATATATAATATATAATATATAATATATAATATATAATATATAATATATAATATATAATATATAATATATAATATATAATATATAATATATAATATATAATATATAATATATAATATATAATATATAATATATAATATATAATATATAATATATAATATATAATATATAATATATAATATATAATATATAATATATAATATATAATATATAATATATAATATATAATATATAATATATAATATATAATATATAATATATAATATATAATATATAATATATAATATATAATATATAATATATAATATATAATATATAATATATAATATATAATATATAATATATAATATATAATATATAATATATAATATATAATATATAATATATAATATATAATATATAATATATAATATATAATATATAATATATAATATATAATATATAATATATAATATATAATATATAATATATAATATATAATATATAATATATAATATATAATATATAATATATAATATATAATATATAATATATAATATATAATATATAATATATAATATATAATATATAATATATAATATATAATATATAATATATAATATATAATATATAATATATAATATATAATATATAATATATAATATATAATATATAATATATAATATATAATATATAATATATAATATATAATATATAATATATAATATATAATATATAATATATAATATATAATATATAATATATAATATATAATATATAATATATAATATATAATATATAATATATAATATATAATATATAATATATAATATATAATATATAATATATAATATATAATATATAATATATAATATATAATATATAATATATAATATATAATATATAATATATAATATATAATATATAATATATAATATATAATATATAATATATAATATATAATATATAATATATAATATATAATATATAATATATAATATATAATATATAATATATAATATATAATATATAATATATAATATATAATATATAATATATAATATATAATATATAATATATAATATATAATATATAATATATAATATATAATATATAATATATAATATATAATATATAATATATAATACATAATACATAATACATAATATATAATATATAATATATAATATATAATATATAATATATAATATATAATATATAATATATAATATATAATATATAATATATAATATATAATATATAATATATAATATATAATATATAATATATAATATATAATATATAATATATAATATATAATATATAATATATAATATATAATATATAATATATAATATATAATATATAATATAGAATATATAATATATAATATATAATATATAATATATAATATATAATATTGTGTGATTTTAAAAATAGAAGCGTGTTAATTCACAATAATGCGAGAAGCACTCACACATCTCAATCATGGGATGTTAAAGGAAAATTTATCTTTTGTGTGTGCTTGCTGATCTTCTATAAGGCCCTCCTAGGTAGGCTTGCGAAGAAGACCTGCGTTCGAACATCTTCTGTCAGGCCTATACGCACAGGCTCTGAGGTCCTCAATTGTAGGTTTGACATAGGTTTTTTTCTTCCAGGCCTGCTATAAGATCTTGCTGCGTAGGTCTGATATAAAGCCTTGTTTTGCACGACAGCATTAAGGATTACGAGTGCAGCCCTACTATATGGGTTATCATAGTAAATAAACAGAGAAAGCCTTTTTTTAAACAATACGGCAATGGGCTTAACGTGCTTATCGGCGATCTTACCCGTCCTTCTTAACCCTGGATTTTCTTGCTGGGATACCACATCTTGATTAAGAGACGCTAGATTGGAGTGTAATTAAACATAAATTAAAGCTAATGGACTCTTGAAACATAGCTTGTGACATTATTGCCAATTCGGTTCGTTTTCTAAAATTGTATGGCGAGAATTTAAATAAAATTTAGATAAAAACCAAAAAAATTCACTCATATCGTCTTATCAAATAATTTTCTTAACTATTGCTACAAGTGGTCTTTTTACCAAAATGACTTCAACATTAAATGTTTAATGTCCTCAATTTGTCGTTGGGCAAACTACACACTACAGTGGCAAGTTTAATTCTTTTCCTTTACCCTATTGAATGTGTAGCTTTATATACCAAAAACTCTCAGATGTTAGGTACAAATGTTGAGTTAAACAATAATTTTTTTTTAGACTGATTGAGATCAAATACCGTTGTTGCGATATCCATTTCTTAAGCAAAAACAAAATTTGCAATAAAATTCTGTCAATTATTAATGTTAATTAGAAAACTGATAGTTGGTCCTTCTTAGTTGCTTGACTTGTATGGCCTCGCAACTACCAAATCCCTTCTAAATACAAGCAAATAAAATTTCAAACGCGTTTAATACATTGTTTATTGAAAATATCCCTGTTGTGTCATACTAAAACCCAGCAAAAAATAAGTATCTCCAAATGCAAACTTATAAAAACCCATTCAGTTATATTAAAGGTTATTGGCGAACAGGCGATTAATACTAAACAGATATTTTGGTTATGGTCCAACTCACAAAAACTAATAGAATATGGGTAATCCTATACATACTTGTATAATCGAAGTAGTAGTTCAAAGCCTGAAATTGCCTACAACAAATAATAATAATTGGTAGTTGCATATTATATAATATTATAACAAAAAGGCTAATACGAAACATATTAACACATACGATATACATTTTAAATCAAAGAACAAGCATTTTATTATATTATATGTCTGTACCTACATAATGTTGAAAAAAAAATATATAATATATGTTTAATATTTAATGTGAATCATTTAATAGCCTTTGGAATAACATTTGCTTATATTTTTTTCTAACTAATACAAAAAAAACATCAGCAGTTTAAATTAGAGGACGCTAATGCAGGCAATACATATCCACCGACTAATAGCACTATCATGCCCAGTGCTCCAGCGGTTATTGCTGCCGCTAATTCCATGTCACAGCGAAGAATAAACAGTGTTAACAATGCAAGTAAGTTGAACGACTGCAGGAATTAAAAATATTGTGCTTTTTATTAATGGTTTTTGTTTTATTACTTTGTCTTTTAGTTTCATCATCTAATCAATCTTTAAATTCAATTGGTCGACCCGTATCGGCACCACCGACTAGTAATTTAAGCAACAGTTCCAACACCTCCAGCACCACAGCCAATACCAGTTCCAGCAGCAGCCAAATGAACGACGAAAAAGCCAATGAGAACAGTAGTTCCACCAGCAGTAGTGGCTTTGGTTCTTCTTATTCGACTCGTCGTTCTAGTGCCAATCCTGATACATCATCATCATCATCATCTTCAGCATCGGCATCAGCATCAGCAACTTTGGCTACGAATACTGCGGCGAATGCTGTCACCACCACATCGACAACAAGTCCTAGCAATAATGATGATAAAGGTATGGATGAATGAATATTTTTTTTAAATTCGCTTACCTTATTTAATATACCATCGTCGTTTCTTTACTTTCAGATAATGATAAAGAAAATGATAATCGTAGTGCGGTTATACAACGAAGAAGAAAACCAAAACGTCGCTCTACTGGTGTTGTACATATTGATATGGATGTAAGTACTATTAATGTGTAAGATACATTTAAAAAGTTTTTAAAACGACTTTACTATTAAACTTTGTTTCATAAACCTTTGATAGAGAAATCTATAAAAGAAATGAATAGCAACTGTGAAGAAAATTTCAATGGTAGTTAAGCTAAAGAATCCCAAAATAATATCAAATAATACTTAATTAGTTGGTCACATTTAAAAAATACGGATATATTAGTAGTCACATAGCAGATCTTCAAAAAACTGACTGTAATAAGGTCAGCTAGAATAACTTCTTACCAAGGTCTGTTGGCAGACCTCCCACTACCTTTTAGAAAATCATAAACTCAGCATCATTATGCAATTACGCACAAACTGCGAAATAGGAACAAGGTCATCAAAGCGCTAGCCGGCAGCACTTGGGGTAAAGACAAAGAAACCCTGTTAGCTACCTACAAAACTTTTGGCCGGTCAGTGGTTAACTATGCCGCTCCAGTGTGGTCTCCTTCGCTGAGTGATACCCAGTGGAGAAATATTCAAAGCTGCTAAAATGCCACCCTGATGACTGTAACGGGCTGCATGCAGATAACCTGAGCTTCATCTAGATGAGGAAACGAAGGTCCTCCCAGTCAAGGAACACAATGTCATGCTGACAAAACAGTTCCTCCTGGGATGTCATCGGAGGAGTCATTCCAACTTTAACATCACACAGATGGATGCTCCCCCAAGGCATGTCAGGAAGGACCTTCGAGTATATGAGGATAATATACGCAACCACGTACAGGATCCCTTGGATCACTCCTCATATGCTGCAGCTTTGAATGACATTCATATAGAAGAGCCACCTATTCCGCGGTTTCAAGTTACCGCATGAATGTCGTTCTTGGAGGTCGCCCACTCATTGTAGCCCAAACAGAGACAAGCCTGCCACGTAGAACAAGAGTGGCCCTGGCACAACTCAGATCGGGATGGAGTATTAGTCTCAATGCCTACTGGTCCCGCATAGACCGTGCCGTCCCCAATATATGCCCAGCGTGTGGTCAGGGTCCCCACGATACCTGCCACATCTTCAATTGCCCAGCCCACCCTACTCCACTTAGCCCATTGGATCTATGGACCAATCCAGTGGAAGTAGCCCAATTTTTAGGACTGGACATTGAAGAAGAACCCCCGGATTAAATTTGTAAAATTTGAATAGTAAAGCTGTTACAACAACAACAACAACAACAGCAAATAAATAAATTAACATAAATAATACCTTCAAACGATAAAAACATTCTCATAACGTTAGCCAATTTGGTGTATTGTTTCAATACACTGAGCAAATTAATAAATGCTTTACGTTTTAGTAAAACAATGACAAGGCTGCCTGTGGCGGTGCCCAAACTCCGATCACTGTAGGGTAGCTGCGTGTTCTAACCATTAAGCCAAGGTGTATATCATTCATGCTTCCTTTCCTTTCCCAGGCCTGTAGAAACCATGTAAAAAGAAGGCAGGAGGAAGGTGTTAGTGCGTGTTAGCATTGATCATACTAAGTGGTATCTGAGCCACGTTCGCTTCCACTTCTCAGCCTTGCAGAAGTCAAAAGGAAGGTGTTTGTTTGTGTCAGCATTAATCATACCACGGCGAAACTCTTTCATTTCATTTGTCAGGCCTACAGAAGGCATGCCTACAAAACATTCGATCATAGACCTGCTATAAAGCCGTCCATTCCAGGTCTGATATAAGACCTTGCTTTTCAGGCCTATGTTGTTGTTATCAGTACTATATAAGTATTTAGTAGTAATATAAAAGTTCATTTTAGAACCACAAAAGTACCTTTTAGAACCATAAAGGTACCTTTTAGGACAATCACAACACATTTAGTACTATAAAAGTACTTTTTAATAATCTGGGACATAAAAAATACTTTGTGGAACAGAAAATTATAAAAGTACTCTGACACAGAAAGTTATATGTGAAAGACCAAAGTAGTTCTTGATGCAATAAAGGTCCTTTTTGCTAAAAAAATACTTTGTGCAACAGATATTTATAAAAGTAAATTTAAGTGGTATAAAAGTGCCTTTTAATACTATAAGTACTCTGGTTCAAAAAGAGTGAAACAGAAGTGTTCCTTTGGGACAATAAATGTACTTTTAATTACAATACTTACTTACTTAAGTGGCCTATTACAACTTACGAACGTAGTTCATAAATTTGGGGCCTAAAGTGTTAAAGAATTCCACACGCTTCGGTCTTCGGCGTGCGTTCTCCAGTTGGTCCTACCAGATGGTGGTACGTTGCCAACCACTTGGTCCTTCCAACGCTGTCATTCAGGATCGCCTTCGAACACCTTTCTCGGTGGAGCATTTACATCCATCCTGGCAACATGTCCCAGCCATTGTAGTCGTTGGATTCTCACTCCTTTAGCTACGTCGATGTCGTGGTAAAGCTCATACAGCTCATGGTTCATCCGATGGTGAAACTCGGCGTCGACACAAATAGGTCCATATATTTTTCAGAGTATTTTTTCTCTCGAATACTCCCAGGTTTTGTATGTTTCTTAGTATTCCGAGATAAGGTGGTGTTACTAAAGTGCTGCCGAAGTCCATAAAAACCTCTATTGGCTAGCATTATTCTCCGCTTAATTTCTTGACTGACAATAATTTTCAACGTTGACGCTGCATCCCCATCGAGAGGACTCTTTGTTCGTCGAAATTATTATTTTAGTTTTGTTCTCGTTGACCGCTAAACCCATTTTTTCTGACTCCTTTTCTTGCGATGAGAAAACTGCAGTAACATCCCGCATATTTCGGCCAATTATGTCTATATCATCGGCATAGACTAGTGGCATGTGGATCTTGCGGAATATGGTGCCAGACATGTTGACAACAGCCTTTCTCATCGCCTTCTCCATAACTATATTACATAGTGTACAAGACAAGCTATTACCCTACCCGAGACCTCTTTCTGTGTTGAATGGCTCAGAGTGATCCTTACCAATCTTAACCGAGGATTTGGTGTTTTCCAAGGTACATCTGCAAAGTCGAATTAGCCTACAGGTATACCAAACTCAGACATGGCCTCATATAGCCTATTCCTTATCGGAGAGTCGATGGCAGCTTTATAGTCGGCAAACAGGTGGTAGGTGTCGATCTGCTTATCATGGGTTTTTTCCAGGATTTGTCGTAAGGTGAATATTTAATCCGTCGTAGATTTGCCAGGCCTAAAGCCGCACTCATATGGTCCAATTAGTTTTTTTACAATTGGCTTTATACGTTCACACAATATGATTGAAAGGACCTTGTACGCAATTGGTAATAGGTTTATTCCGCGGTAGTTCTTACATTCACTACGATCTCCTTTCTTGTATTTGAGACATAACAGACTGAGACTGCAATCCTCGGGCATGCTCTCCTCTTGCCCGATGTTCTCCATGAGCTGATGCATGCTCCTAATCAGCTCCTCCCCGCCAGCCTTAAACAATTCAGAATGGAGACAATCGGCTCCAGCAGCTTTGTTGTTTTTAAGGCGTAAGATTGCCACGCGTATCTCGCTCTGGCTCCGAGGTGGTCAATTAATACCATCGTCATGAATTGGAGCGGGATCTTCTGGAGTGGTTTTCGCATCCAGTAAATTTTTAAAATGATCTCTCCATATCTTCAGAACGTTATCCGGGTCCGTCACTAGCTGACCATCGCTGTCCTTGCAGGACGGCAAATCTGTTCCACGCATTCTCGCTTTAACTCTCTTGTAGAATTTTCGGACTTCCCCTCTACTTTGGAGCAACTCAGTGTACTCATCCTGCCTCTTCTTCAGCTCCTTCTTTTTTCTTCTAAAAATACGAGTTGCCTCTCGTCTCATCTCCCTGTGACGTTCACGTTTAATTACAATAAAAGTTCTGTAATACAAAAAATACTTTTTAGTACTAAAAAAGTATTTTGGTACTTTGTACTTTATTGTACCACAAAGTACTTTTTGGTACAACGAAAGTATTTTATGTACAAGAAAAGTACTCTGATACAAAAAAAGTACTTTGTGGAACAGCAAAGTACTTTTGGGACAATAAAAGTACTTTTTCTTATTATTAAAGTACTCTGCTTAATGTAAAGTAATGTACCAAAACAGTACATTTATTGTCTCAAAAGTAATGTTATTATACCAAGAGTACTTTTGTTATACCATAAAAGTAATTAAAAAGTATTTTTATTTACATCAAAAAAGTACTTTTTTTTTTAATGCACCAAAATAAAGTACTTTTATTACACCAAAAAAGCAATTTTATTGCAGCAAAAATACATTAACTATTGGTATATAACACTTCGTTCAATAATGTGTGTGACTGACAGATGGCGGCACTAGTACTAAATCAATTTTTTTTTTCGAAAGTGGCAACCTATTTAGGCTTACTATCAAAATCATTTGTTAATCCGACCATTTGTTTACAAGTTACAGTGCTTTAAGTGACGCTACTTTTGTGTAAAAAAAATAAAAATTAATTCAAAGCAATTCCGTGTGCTGAATTATCATTGTTTTTTAATGAAAAAAAAAATACTGTTCAATGCCAGGAATGGCTTGAAAAACATTATTCGGACTCTGCTCCATCAAAAAGAAGCGATTGTTATTGGTATGCCGAATTCAAACGTGGTCTTACAGACACCGATGACATTCCATCTACTGGAAGGCCAAATGACGCTGTTATTCCGGAAAGCGTTGAAAAAACACGGAAAATCATTATGTCCGACCGTAAAGTGAAAGTGAGGGTGATTGCTGAGGTGATTGCTGCTGCAAGGACATGGCGTCTGTATTTTGGGATGCGCATGGAATAATATTCATCGACTATCTCCAGAAGGGGCAGACCATCAACAACAAATATTATATAGCGTTATTGGAGCGTTTGAAAGACGAAACCGCAAAGAAACGGCCTCATATGGCGAATAAAAAAGTGTTGTTCCACCAAGACAATGCACCGTGTCACAAATCAATGAAAACGATGGCAAAATTGAACGAATTGGGCTTCGAACCTCTTCCTTATCCACCGTATTCTTCAGATTTGGCCCCCAGCGACTACTGGCTCTTCGCAGACCTCAAAAAGATGTTCCGTGGTAAGAGATTTCGCTCAAATGATGAAATAATCGCCGAAACTAGCGCCTATTTTGAAGGCAAAGAAAAATCGTTTTACAAAGGCGGTATCAAAAGATTGGAAAAGCGTTGGAATGATTGTATCTCCCTAAAAGGGGACTATGTTGATGAATAAAAACGAATTTTGGCAAAAAAATGTGTTTTAATTAATTAGTCACACACTTTATTGAACAAAGTGCTAGATAATAATTAAAATAAAAAGCATCAAGCGGTTATCAAAATCGTAATCTACGATAAATTCTAAGAAAATTCGCCCAAAACACCATGGGTCTAAAATCAAAATCGAGCCCCCGGTTTTTAACGGGAAGCTTTTCGTATTGGGGAAAAATTTACAACAAGGCCCACAACTGCCCCGGAATCGCCCCTAGAGGGTTCAAATGTATGATCGACCCTAGTAATTTTTTCCTCCTAACATTTATCCCAAACATACCTACTCCCCATTTTCACCCCCTAAGAGGATATGTCTTGCAGTATTGTCGGAAAAATGTCTTCCATGCCCGGAGACGTATAGGTTTTTAATGTGTCTAGTGCACATTGTACCTAGGTCTTTGGTCGCGAATGCGTTGATTTGCCCACTTTAGGTATGCAGCATTGTCGGATAATATTCATCCACGTCATATACTACAGTTCCATAAACCAAATTTACCACCTAAGGCGGTCTCTTAAACCTCCCACTCGAAGCAATATTCTTGCAGTCCGGGAACAAACTAAATAATTGATAAATTAAATTTTTATAATCAACTTGACCTGAATATTCTCTGTCATGTAAAATATCTCCCAATCTAATAATATTTAAAAAATTTACTCTATATGATTGTTAATAATTATGCCAACAACAAAAATTTTTTACTTTTTATCTGATTGCTTTATCAATTCCTATCCCTTTCCTTTGTGTACTTTACAGGAACTTGATCCAGAAAAGCAAGATTCTGCCAATGATAATGATGAAAAAGAAAAAGAGGTAAGTGCAACAAATTGTCCACCACATGAATTTTTATAATAGGCACCGACCCACACGTATAAATGAACGTCATTGTGACAACAGATGTTCATAAATCTGTCGACAATTAGGCGATCATTTAGCAAAAAAACATTTATTTTACAACAACGAATGCAAATTTCTTTCAACGCACCATTTAAATATTATAAAGTAGAGGAAACATAGGAAATATTAAAAAAAAATTACACAATACATGTATAATTGCTATACATTGTATGCAATAAAAAATGTTATTATAATGTTTTTTTATTATTATTAAATTAGAAAACAATTTGTTAGTATATTTAAAGAATATCAGACATTTACTGATAGTGTTGTTTTATTTTATTATTAAGAACAAAAGTTTTCTAAGTAACTCTGGTGATAATTATTAGAATAATACATTACAACATTTTTCAGCTTATTGATTTGGGACTCAATTCTGAGAACTGCACTTGAAAGTAGCCCCAAAAAGAAGAAGTTCTGCATCTTTCGTTTTGTCAACTTGGCTGCATTATAATTTAATGGCCATACGAATTCTCTATATTTTAACACGGTTATATCTCGGTATACCGTACGGAATATCTCTTTAGTGTCTGAAGCAAAGTTGTAGATATTGAATAGGAGAAAAAAATGCGGTTGTCGACAAATAGCATGTCATAGCAATTCGTTATCGATAACACTCCTGACAAATTTTTCGGCAGATTCCTTGTGTCTGAACGCGCCTTTACACTTACTTTCGTATATACTAATTTACGTATGAGTAATAAATAACATTCCATATAACTCATACGCTCTGGCATGGGTAAACTTCTTGGGACTCAATTCTGAGAACTGCACGTGAAAGTAGCCCCAAAAAAAAAGAAGTTCTGCATCATTCGTTTTGTCAAGTTACATGCCATAACAATTTGATATCGATTTGAAGTTAGTAAGTATCTTATAGGGGAATTTGTCACGTTTTTGGCTCTTGTTTGACATGACTCGAGAACCACTAGTCCGATTTAGCTGAAACAAATTTAAAACCATATCAGAAACAGGTAAACTGACTGTTACATACCATCGCCCAATATAAGATAATATGTTTAAGTGTTGAGTTATTGAAATTAATAGATTTTTAATTAAAATAAAATTACTTATGTATTATTTTGTATCTGCTTGTGGAGCAAAGCGGTAAAAAATTTGCACAGGAGGTACAATTGTGCAGCACAACGTAATTCGTTAATCAACGTCCAATGAACGCTTAACTTGGCAAAATTTATCTAAATTCAGTGCACATACAAAAATTATATGTACCTAAATGGTCAAATATCGATTATTTATATGGAAGGTACCAGAAAGGGTGTGTCAAATAATTAGGGTTAATGAGTTTTTGCCTCCTATTTGAAGATAAATTAACTGACCAAAGTTGATGATTCCCCAGGTGCCGGTTTAGAAGTTACGGGAGAAATATTAATTTTTCAAACAAGGTCATTTTGTATGGGAGGTTCCGGAATGGGTGATTCGATATATTCCATATTCATTCCTGATTCAAAGTTTCATAACCGTACAAGTTACGCAAAATTTGACTGAATTCAGTTTACTTACAAAAAAAATATGTTTGTAAGACTATGGGAGTGAGTTCTGTCATTTGTATGGGAGATACCAGAAGGAGTGTGTCAAATAGTTAGGTTTCCTAAGGTTTCGCCTCCTATCACAATATAAATTAATCGACCAGTTTTCATTACCCCCTAAGTGGCCGTTTGGAAGTTAAGGGGAAATATTAATTTTCCAAAAATAGATAATTTTGTATGGGAGGTACCAGAAGGAGTGAACCGATATAGTTCATATTCACTCCTGAGTACAATTTTCATAAGCGAACATCATACGCAAAATTTTAGTGAATTCAGTTTACTTACAAAACAAAAAACGTATGTAAAACTATAAGGGTCAATTCGGTCATTTGTATGGGAGGCACTTGTTAGTTAGGTTTTCTAAGCTTTCGCCTCCTATCGCAATATAAATTAATCGACCAATTTTCATTACCCTATGGGAGGCACTAGAAGGGGTGTGTCAAATTGTTAGGTTTTCTAAGGTTTCGCCTCCTATCGGAAAATAAATTAATCGACCAATTTTCATTACCCCCTAAGTGGCCGTTTGGAAGTTATGGGAGAAATATAAATTTTCCAAAAATAGATAATTTTGTATGGGAGGTACCAAAAGGGGTGATCCGATATATAACATATTCATTCCTGATTCAAATTTTCATAACCGTACAAGTTACGCAAAATTTGACTGAATTCAGTTTAATTACAAAACAAAAAACTTATGTAAAACTATAAGGCTCAATTCGGTCATTTGTATGGGAGGTACTAGAAGGGGTGTGGCAAAGGTTTGACTTTTCTCAGGATTTGCCTACTTTTGCAAGATAATTTAACTGACAAAATTCAAATATCCTCCGGTCGTCTGTTTGGCAGTTATGAAAGAAATATTTATAATCCAAAAATATGTAATTTTGAATGGGAGGTACCTCAAGGATGCTGCTATTCTGCCCATTTACAATCCCATTAGTTCGTTTTGAAAAATATTAATACTGTTAAATTTCCATACCGATCAGTTAAGGTTGATTCGAGTCATCCTGCTCACCAGCCATCAAGCCAGCCAGACAGACAGACGGACATAGCTCAATCCTCTTAATAAGTCCTGAAACGAATTTGGTCTTAAGATACTTGGGGTCTAACTTGTCTCCTTTAATGCGTTACACTTTTTTTTCGTATCAAATGATATATACCCTCATCCCTAAGGGTGATGGTATTAAAATTAAGAATTACAATTCTTTTAATCTGTTCATATAACGTTTCCCTACGAAAGCAACAGTTTCATTTTTCCAGTCATCAAAAGATTTTGAACTGGGTTTATTTTGTAGTAGTTACAATATAACTGTTTTGTAGTCCATGGCGTATGATTTACGTGGAATTTTACTTATGACAATCATACGCCACCATAACACTTCGTTCAATAATGTGTGTGACTAATTAATTGAAACACATTTTTTTTTGCCAAAATTCGTTTTTATTCATCAACATAGTCCCCTTTTAGGGAGACACAATCATTCCTACGCTTTTCCAATCTTTCGATACCGCCTTTGTAAAACGATTTTCCTTTGCCTTCAAAATAGGCGTTAGTTTCGGCGATTACTTCATCATTTGAGCGAAATCTGTTACCACGGTGGATGGGGAAGCAATTTGAAGCCCAATTCGTTCAATTTTGCCATCGTTTTCATTGATTTGTGACACGGTGCATTGTCTTGGTGGAACAACACTTTTTTCTTCGCCATATGAAGCCGTTTCTTTGCGATTTCGTCTTTCAAACGCTCCAATAACGCTATATAATAGTCGCTGTTGATGGTCTGCCCCTTCTGGAGATTGTCGATGAATATTATTCCATGCGCATCCTAAAATACAGACGCCATAACCTTGCCAGCCAACTGCTGCGTCTTTGGTCGCTTTGGGCGGCTTTCACCGGCTGCATGCCACTCAGCAGACTGCCGATTTGACTGTGGAGTGAAATGGTGGATCCATGTTTCATACATTGTGATGTACCGACGCAATAAATCCGACTTATTGCGCGTAAACATGTCCAAACAACTCTTTGATTCATCGATTCGTTGTTGATTTTGCTCCGGTGTGAGCAAACGCGGCACGCATTTGGAAAACACCTTTTTCATACCCAAATGTTCGTGTATTATGGTGTGTACACTGCCTGCTGATATCTTTAGAATGTCAGCAATCTCCCTCACTTTCACTTTACGGTCGGACATAATGATTTTCAGTGTATTTTCAACGTTTTCCGGAATAACAGCGTCATTTGGCCTTCCAGTAGATGGGATGTCATCGGTGTCTGTACGACCACGTTTGAATTCGGCATACCAATAATAAATGCTTCTTGTTGATGGAGCAGAGTCCGAATAATATTTTTCAAGCCATTCCTGGCATTGAACAGTATTTTTTTTTTTCATTAAAAAAAAATGAAAATCAGCACACGGAATTGCTTTGAATTAATTTTTTTTTTAAACTCAAAAGTAGGGTCACTTAAAGCACTGTAACTTGTGAACAAATGGTCGGATTAACATATGATTTTGACAGTAAGCCTAAAAAGGTTGCCACTTTCGAAAAAAATATTGATTTAGAACTAGTGCCGCCATCTATGTGTCAGTCACACACATTATTGAACGAAGTGTTAAAGTATTTATGTTATGTCAAACAAAAGAGTCTAAAACGTTACAAATTCACCCATACGATACTTACTAACTACAAATCGATATTAATTTATTATGGCATATAACTTGACAAAACGAATGATGCAGAACTTCTTCTTTTTGGGGCTACTTTCACGTGTAATTCTCAGAATTGAGTCCCAAAATCATGTATTGTTCTATGTATTTGTTAGTATAAATATTGGAGTTTCCTCTGTGTTTTCAGTTACCTGCCATTAGGACAAAAGATTTATGATTTTTTAAAACAACGCAATTTCGCATCAACTTTTTTCGGGAAACCCCTGCCTTAACATATGTGTTCTTTATATTGCGCAAAATTTATATATATATCATATCATATATGTAGTAGCATTTCGTAACATTTGCGTTTCATTTCATTTCTTAATTACTTCATAGAAATAATTTCTTTTGTTTTTAATTTTTATCTGCCCTCTCCTCTGTTTCAAAATGCAAACGATGATCTACAGTGTAATTATAATTTCGATTGTGACGTTAAAGATATGAGGTGTGTTCTTAATAATTTATAAATAGAGTGCAAGCGTACCATCCGATATACGGGGTAGCTCATCCCAATTGGGATGAACAGAGAAAGAACTAAATTTTAAGGACTGCCAAATTAGTAAAATCAAATTAAAAATTTAGCAATTTCTCTGATATCCTTAGACGGTTCAGTAAACCTTCATCTAAATTTTTCAAAAAAAAATGTAGGCAACCTGTATATTTTTGTTTATTGTATTTTGTTAATGAAAGACTCGTGTCCCAAAAATGATGTGCGCTTTTCTTATGAATTATTTTCTTTCAATTATTTGTTAATTTTTTTTAATTTATTTCACACCTAAATTTATAGGAAATGTTGGTGGTGCCTAACTCACCACATCATTTAAGGCTGTCATCCGTCATCATGATCTTTGTTTTTATTGTTGTTGTTGCGTTTAGCTGAGGTGCCTGCCTTACCCGTGATGTGAATTTGTATTTGTATTTGAATGCGTATTGTGTGACTATTGCATTGACCCGAATTTAGTTTGTCCCACTTTCATCATTATTAGTTGGCTCGAGACCTGCAAAAATTCGGACACACATTTAGTTTTTTTTTTACTTACTTTGTATTTTTGTTCTTCAATTGCGTTGATGAATAATCTATATCGGATTTAGCGCAACTTTCTGAATGTCAATTATTTATGATTGACATCGAAAAACTAAACCAAGTGAATTTTGTGTATTAGAAAAGATTTTTGTGGGGTGTGAAAAATATATTTTTTTTTTGACTTCAATACTAGGCCGCAAAGATGTGATGATATATAATTTGAATCATACATTTTTCATTGGAGTGAACTTGACAGATTTTTTTAAAGGTAATTGAAATATATTTATAACAATTGTTGGGTCACTGCAATTAGACAAATTAATTAATTTAGGAGTAATTATTTTAAGTTTTCATTTGTTGAGAAGGATTTACCGATTTATCAAAAAACTAGGTTTTCGGGCTCGCGTTGCTCCACCTGTACTTACAATGAATCTTAATATAAGAGTTTAAGCAATACAAGTAGAATGCAAACATTTTGAATTTAGTTAGTTTTAAACGAGAACGTGAACGTGATACGAAAAAAACTTTCGTATCCCACAATATTTCAATAAGCTTTAGATGTGTGCTCTGGGCTATGGCTTAACTATCGCCCCTTTGTAGCCATAATAATACAAATTTGGAAAAACAGTTCTTATCGCACTTTTCTATAACATTAACGTGCGCTAAATTAAACTCCTATTGCACAAATATTTCATAGAAACTAAAAGTACGAATTTCGAAAAATCCTTTTTTGTATCGCAATTTCTGTGATTGTAGTTTTAGCCCATTGGGGTGCGTGATTGTATAACTTTAGTCGCTTTTTGTCCCTAAATGAACGGCCTTTAATTCTATTGGGTCTGGGTGATAGTACGAGTTTTTTTCTTTTCGTCCTTTTTTAAGTTCGAATTTCTAAAAACCCTATTTGGCGGCTCACTTTATTCTTCAGGGAGCAATTCTATTTACATTTTTGTGACTCTAATTTAAGACGTTTGGTCTGGGCGATAGTACCAGCTTAGGCCCATTTTCGGCATTTTTACACTGAATTTCGAAAAATTTCTTTATGTCGCACAACTAATCCATAAAATATTGTATGCACTTAAATTTATGCGATTCTACCTTCAGCCGTTTAGTCTGGACGATTGTACCAGTACTTTGCCTTATTGCCCTCTTTTACCACTTAAATGGTACGAATTTCAAAAACCCTTTCATCCTTTTCGTTCTAATTCTATAGGGAGTACGCCCATATCAATTTTCACGATTATATCATTAGTCGTTTGTAAAATTTGTATCCCTTTTCCGAATTTTTTACCCCAGAAAGTGCGGATTTCGAAAAGACATTCAGTCTAATTTCATAGTGAGCATGCCCATATAAATTTTCGCGATTAAAGCTTTAGCTTATTGGTCTGGGTATCAGTTTATCCCTAAAATTAAAATTTTCCAAAAAATCCCTTCTTAGCTGAGATTTATTCGAAAAGGGAAACAACCACCCTAAATTTCTTCATACTATATACAGCCGTTTCACGCAGTGAGTTAGTCAGTCACCAAAAAATTTCAAATATATAGAATATGAGAATTTTATTTCAATCGGTCTATTAATATAACCGACATAACGATTTTTTCAAAAGATTCGTGGCACCGACCATTACCCAGATAGACGCAGTCCTCCTTGTACCATTAACATTAGCAAATGATAAGGCCGATTGAAATTTTGGTTTGCGTGGGCGGTGCCACGACCCTTTGTTATATTATATGTTAATGTAGGCCATGAGGCCCTACGGACAGTACTGCATGGTGAAAATTTCATTGCAATCAGTCCATTTAGTTGAACGATATGACTATTTTGTAAAAAAGTATTTTTTTTTTTTGTAGAACCCGCCCATTTCTAAGCTAGGCGTACTCCACCTTGTACCTCTAACATTTGTAGCAAATCTCATCTTCATACCTCTAATGGTTCCTGACATATGACCGATTGGAATTTCGATTTCTGTGGGCGGTGCCATGCCCCTTTGTATAATTAAGTTTTTATGTAGCTTGCGATAGAGGCCCTATAACAGTATCACACAAAGAAAATATAATTGCATACGAACCATTTTTTTGGCCAATATAACTATTTTTTAAAAAGGGGCGTGACACCGCCTACTTTCCGCAAAAAAGTAATGTACGACCAACATAGGTACCAAATCTCGACTTCGTAACTATAAATACACTGTGAGACAAATGGTAGGGGTCAGTGATCGGGAAGGGTTCAAACTACAGGGGAAAGTTATATCGGTAAAAAAGAAGTTATACGTGTCCCGGCGTTTCGCTGGGTAACGTCTAGGAATCGAGATATATCGATTTGAAGTTATTAACTAACTTGGTTGGTTTCATCCCACGCGCTTTCTACCCTTTGGTCTTCTGTGTGCGTTCTCTAGTTAGTCGTACCAGATGGCGGCACGTCGCCAACGACTTAGTCCTTCGAACGAAGTTTGGATCTCCCTGCTCTGCGCCTTCTTTCAGGTTCGCCTTCAAATACCTTTCTCGCTGGAGCATTTACATCCATCCTGGCAACATGACCGTTAATCCATTTTTGCTAACTCCTTTGCCAGTAATGAGAAAACTGCAGTAACATCACGTAGATGTCGGTCAATGATGTCTAAATCATCGGCATAGGCTTGTGGCTCTTGTGAAATATAGTGCCAGACATGTTGACACCAGCCTTTCTCAGCAACTTCTCCATAACTATATTATATAATGTATAAGACAAGCTATCACCCTGCCTGATACCACTTTCCGTGTAGAATGGTTCAGAATGATCCTTTTAAATCTTAACCAAGGATTTGGTGATTTTCAAGGTACATCTGCAAAGTCGAATAAGCTTTGCAGGAATACCTCATTCAGACATGGCTTCATATAACTTATTCCTTATCGGAGAGTCGAAGGCAGCTTTGTAGTCGACCAAGAGGTGGCAGCTGTCGATCTGCCTTTGATAAGTTTTTTCCAGGATTTGCCAGGTCTAAAGTCGCAGTGGTAAGGTTTAATCGGTTTTTCTCCAATTGGCTTTAGACGTTCACACAATAGCTCGAAAGGACCTTGTACGCAATTGGTAATAGGCTTATTCCGCGATAGTTCTTACACTCACTACGATCTTCTTTTATGTATATGGGACATAACAGACTGAGACTTCAATCACCGGGCATGCTCTCCCCTAGTCAGATGTTCTCCATGAGCTTAAACAATTCAGCAGAGAGACATTGGCTTCAGCGGCTTCATGTATCCCGCTGACTCGAAGGTGGATAGTTAATACCGTCGTCATGGATTAGTGCGGGGTCTTCTGGAGTGATGTCCGTATCCAGTAGATTACTGAAATGTTCTGTACATATCTTTAGAACGTTTTCCGGGTCCGTCACTAGCTGGAGGGAAATACTGTTCCACGCATTCTCGCCTTAACTCTCTTGTAGAATTTTCTGGCTTCCCCTCTACTTCGGAGCGACTCTGTGCACTCATTCTGTCTCTTTTTCATCTCCTTCATTTTCCGTCTAAAAAGTTGCCTCTCGTCTCTTCTCCCTGTGCCGTTCACGAACAGCTCGCGTTGCCATTGGCTGCAGTTTCGCCCTGTATGCAGCATCCGTCTCTCTCGTGGCATTGGGACATTCATCATATGTATGTAGTACCAGGCATCTTCTTGCCACTGGGAGGTAATATTATCAGTGGTTAAAGCCTTCCGTAGCAGTTGAGTTTGGCGGTTGGAGTAGGCGTCCGCTACCTCTGTGGTCCGCAGTTTACCGATGTTCAGCTTTCGTTGTTCCTGGTTACGTACGTTTTTCGCCATGCTTAGCCTTATGAGTACCTTAACAGCGGTAAGGTAGCGATCGGAGTCAATGTTCGCACCCCTGATCAGTCGTACGTCCAGATTACTCGATGCGTGCCTTCCATCGACTTGCACGTAATCTATCTGATTCCTCGTCAATTGATCTGGAGATAACCATGTTGCCTTATGAATATTTTTATGGTCAAATCTAGTGCATGCTAACTAACATATTTCTTGCCGCAGAGAAATCAATCAGTCTGATGCCATTGTTCGACGTTTCGGTGTGCAGACTGAATTTTCCGATGGTAGGCCCAAATGCGGTTTCCCTGCCTATTTTAACATTAAAATCGCCTAGTACAATTTTGATGTCATGGCTGGGGCTACGGTCATACACATTTTCTAGGCTCTCGTAGAACTCGTCTTTGTCCTCATCGCTTTTCTCTTCTGTCGGAGGATGGGCACGTATAAGTGTTATGTGGAAAAACTGTGATTTGACTCTTAGTGGAGGTACTCCGTCCACACACCGGGTTGAACCTTGAGACTAGGTGTCGCAGTCTCTTGCCAACCACAAATCCACATCCAAACTCGTGCTTGTCCGCATGGCCACTATAGTAGATGTCGCACGTTTTCATGCGCGAGCACCCGTGTCCCGTCCACCGGATTTCCTGTAAAGCGGTTATGTCAGCCTTGGTCTGGTCTATACAGTGTTCTAACATTCCTGGTGCATATCCTTAAATCATGGTCCTTAATTCGTTTGCGGTGGTCGTCAACATTTTGGGGGGGGGGGGACTATTTTATTATTTTCTTACTTCTTTTCATTGCAATTGTTCAAACGTCGGTGGCGGGTTGCAAGCCCAGCGCACTACGTCGCATTTTTTTTTTCTCCTGCCAGGATTTTATTACAGCCGACCATTCTGGGTCAGACGCTGACCAGGGTACCGCTCACTCTGAGCAGACGTGCCTGGCTTTTAGGTTTCGCCCCTCACAGTTAGCCGTGCTCTGACGGGTATCAAAGGCACGCTTCCAGGCGTCAAAACGTAGAGGTTCTCCGTCCGCAGTAGTACTACGAATATGGCACTCTGTGAGTAGACTTGAAGTGCAATTAGCAAGGATCACTCTGGGTTTGCCAAGTTAAACCGATCAGAAGCCTTACCTTGCATCACACGACGCCCATATCTCTTATAGATATTAAGATATTTGATGCAATAGAGCATTGGATGGTTATGGTTTGGTGTCATTAGAAAGTAGACAGTGTGTATTCGGATGAAACCAGAGATCAAAATCTGGATTCATTAGTCTTTGCTATATTTAATGCCAAAAAACGGTTTTAAAGCCTGATATCTCGGGAACGGATGGAGATTTTTTTTTTTCAAAAATACATTATCTTTTGCATCAAATAGTTCGACATCTATAAGAGATATGGCAAGTCCAAACATATAATTTTATAGGTCTTCACTTCACCTTTTTAACATGTGTCTATAACATAAAAATATTCAGCGGCATTAAACTAATTTGAAATGCCAAACAATCGATGCGAAATTTCGCGCAATATATTCGAAATTTGGAAAATTACAAACGTAAATAACGAAGCTCGATGTCCAACTCCGCTACTACTATCTTTTTTTAACGAAATTCCCAAAAATATTATATAAGTAACACCCTCATATACATATTTGATAAATATGTGAAAAATTTAATTATTTTTTGTTTCAATTGGTTTTGGCCCCCCTCCGAAATTAAATCCTGGCTACGGCCCTGACCCCAACCATATCTCGGCAACTAATAGGGATCTCAGAATTTTTTTTTTTAATTATCTTGATTAGGCCTTTATAAGGTAGTGCTCGAAAAATAAGGAGAAAATTCTAGCTGCAACGGGTAGCGGGCCAAGTGGGTTAAAGAGAATTAGGTTATTCACAGTCTTAAGTGTATGAAGTATTTGTTGTGGACATTTAAAATAATTTGTTTCTTTTATTTCAATTTGGTATGTGTTTTTTATATCAAAAATACTGAAATTCTTGACCAATTACTTATAATCGTGAATATCCCTAATATTTGTATCACAGTTTGTATCACAAGTGGTGAAAGGTATCTGAGCTTTGACATGGCCGACGATTATTACTATAATTTTTTTTATTTTTTGTATATAATATTTTTTTGTTATTTATTAATTTTTTTTTTATTTAATTTTGTATTTAAATTTTTTTTCTATATATTATTTATTTTTATTTTTATGTTTTTTCTATATTTTTTATTAGATAAAAAACTCAAATTAAGATAGTAGTGCGTATGTGCGTGTTAACAATCTAAATCGATGTTATTAATTTTTGAATGAATAAAAAAATCCAATGATTTTCAATCCAATAATTATTTTTGTTTTTCGCCATGAAATAGGATTAACATTAATGTTAGACCATCTGAAGCAAATACAAAAAAAAAACACCAACATCTATCATTAATTTTATAATTTTTGGCTACCGACTAAGGCTGAGGCTGTTAGTATTACAACATTTTTTGAATTGTTTTATATATAATAACAATTTGATGTGAGACATTTTTAGCATTTCACAAAAAAAAAAAAAAACAATATAATAAACAATTATTTAAAAGTGAATGCCGAACGATTTTCAAAAGATTCCTAATACACCTGATGATGTTGCATTCAAATAAAAGTAAAACTATTTGAATATCTGCTGTTTGAAAAAGATTAATGATTTTACATTGTAATAAACAGATGCACACACCACGCACACACCTGCGTTACAAGATATTGAGGTCTCTTGCTCCTTTATTTTCATTTTTATAAACGGTTTATGATACTAAATGCTTACAAACTTATGTTAGATACCATCTTAAATTACTTCGCGAATCTGCTTACATTATGCTTATTTGACTGGATGCATTTGACATCAGTCATTCTATATTTTATGATTTACTTATAAGACAACAAAGTTCAAATAACTTTTAGGTCTGGGACATCCTTATAGTTCAATACTCTGCATCCTTGCCACTTTCTCTCTGTTACATATATTATTTTTCGTTTTTAATTTTAATGTTCAGTTTTTGTTTTTTTTTTTTTTTGCTATTTTGGCAACTATTTAGTGAATAATTGTTCAAACCTGTTGTCACATTAAATATAATCTGAATGTCATTTGTTGGCGTGATCGCCACCAATGTTCAATGTTTTTTAAATGGTTATTTGTCTGTCTAATCATAATGTTTCTTAAGACTAACACCTCTCACTCCTTCTTCTCATCTGCCCATATTTATTCACTGGTCCAATATCTTTGGCTTATCTATTGCGTCTTTCATATAATATAAAGAAGACGACACGACAGTCAGTCAGATCATGATAATGAAATTAGTCAACAATTTATTTTTTTAAATTACAATTATTTTTAAATAAATATTATTTAATAATATAAAAAAAATTAAATCTTTTTGTGGGCATCATTTGGGATAATCATAATGTAAACTATTTAGTAATTTTGGGAGGGAACCGCAAAAACTTGCGGCATTGTCATACTATAGTTTACTTGTGCCAGCGTCACTATGATTGACGTTGACAAGTGCAGCAGGCGGCTATAGCTGGTACAAAGAATAATATTAGCACATGTCTTACGTGTAATTTTTTTTTGTTTATTATTTTTAAACATCATTTATTATTTTTGCGCTGAACATCTGTTGTGCATTTATATTGAAAATTAGTTTTAATTGTTCGTTTCAAAAGATCAATTTGTAGGAAAAGAAATGATAACAAAACACAAAGTTGATGGGCTTGATATGGTATATAAAATTAACTCTATAGAGGTAGTATATAATCTATGTATATGTGTGAAACATAAAAAATGTTTCTACCATCCCATAGATGTGCCCCAAAGCGGTTGTATTAGAAAGGATATACTGCGAAGCTGGTTTTGGAGCACTCAAACCATTACGCCATTCGGTTTATTCATGAAGACGATTTTCGAATTTTCTCATACAAAAGTTTGTCCGAATTTTGGAATCATCTTAGCGGTTTAAACGATTTCAGTGAAATTTGGTAAATGGTTGACGAACTATATGGAAATTATTCTTGGCTACATTGTTTTAAATTTTTGGACTCTACGGGCTGAGTGTGCGTGACAAAACTTAGCAGTAGAAATTTTAAAATTTAGAAATTTTTTTAGAGCTAGAAAGATAAAGTTTGATACCCGGGTACCACTAGGCAACACGAGTATGAATATGCAGACGACATTTTTAATTTGGGTCAATGGGTGGTAGGGGCGTGTCCAAGTAAATTTTAGAGCTAGAAATATAATATTTGTTACACAGATAGCACTAGGCAACACGAATATGAATATGCAGACGAAATTTTTAATTTGCGTCGGTGGGCGGAGTGGGCGTGTCAAAACTTTCTTAGAGCTAGAAAGATAAAATTTGATACCCAGATAGCACTCGCCATCAGAAACATAACTGTGGAACGAAATTTTATTTTACCATCAGTGGACGGAGTGGGCGTGGCAAAACTATTTTAGAACTAGAAAGATCAAATTTCATACCCAGATAGCACTCGGCAACATAAATATGAATACGCAGACGAAATTTTTAATTTGCGTCAGTGGGCGTGGCAAACATTTTTAGTGCATCTTCTTCCTCTTTAATGACAGCAACAACAGAAATTTATCCAGTAGCCGCACGCAGAAAAGTATTGCAAGTGCTTCGGTCTTTTGCGCTCCGTCGATAGTTCGTCACACCAAGCTTAGTTAACAGCTCTTTCACCTGGTCCATCCATCGGAGTTTTGGTCTGCGCCGCCTATCGAGTTTATTGCCGAAGACTTTTTGAGCCGGAGCGTTTTCGTCCATTCGTACAACGTGTCAAAGCCAGCGCATTCGGTCAATTTGAACGCGCTTGACTACGTCGATGTCGTTGTACAGCTCATACAGCTCATACAGCACATGATTCATTCGACGGCGGTGCTCGCCGTTAATGATGATGGGTCCAAATATTTTGCGTAGTATTTTTCTTTCGAAAACTCCCAGAATAGATTGATCCGCTTGTGTCATTACTCAGGATTCTGCGCTGTAGAGCAACACAAGTAGGATCAGAGTCTGGTAGAGCTGGATCTTTGTTCTTCGAGAGAGCGCTTTGTCGTTAAATCGCTTGTTTAGCGCATAGTAGCAGCGGTTTGCGATCAATACTCGTCTTTTGATTTCCAGGCTGACATTATTATTTTTGTTTATGGCGAAGCCATTCGTTTAACCCTTTGAACCCCACATTTTTGTCTGTGTATCGAAAATTTTGTTTTTGGTTTTTATCTTCATATATCTGTCTCAGAAGTGTTCATACAAAATTTGGAGACATTTCGACCCCCCGTTTTGGAGCTAGAGAAAGTTGCTTGTAGGCAACTTTGGCCCATTTTGGTATACAAAAAATGGACAACTAAGATATTTGATGTATGAAAAGTTTGATATTTTTATTATTTTATGTTTTTATAATAAAAAAACTAGTAATCACTATTGGAATTTATTTAATTATGATTTAGAACAAAACACTTCTTTTTAACACTTCAATTCCGAATAACTAAATTATGCTGATCGCTCTGCACAAAAAATAGAATCAAATCAAATGGTAACGGTAAATTTGTATTATTTGTTTTACACTCTCTTCTTTACACATTAACCCAGTGATGCCTGCAAAAATTTAAAAGATAATGCAATCGTGGTCTTTGTGGTTTAATGACAAACACGTGAAGTTGCTCTCTGGCAACATTGGGGCTGAAAGGGTTAAGCAAATACCATGGTTTTGACCTCGTTTATCACCAGACCCATTTCAGCCGACTACTTTTCAATGCTCGAAAAAGCTGCAGTAACATCTCGCAAACCACGTCCAATCATATCTATATCATCAGCATACGCGAGCAACATGTGACTTTTGTTAAACTTTTGTGACTTTTGTTCGGACTGTTGAATGCAGCTTTGATGGTAGGTGTCGATCTGCATTTTATGGGTCTTCTCCAGGATTTGTCGTAGTGTGAATATCCGGTCGGTCGTGGATTTACCAGCTCTAAAGCTACACTGATAAGGTCCAAACAGGTTCGCCAGAATGGGCTTTAGTCTTTCACATAACACACTAGACAGGACTTTGTATACGATGGGTAAAAGGCTAATCCCGCGATAGTTGGTACACACACTTGGATCGCCTTTCTTAAGCACGGGACATAGGACACTCAGATTCCAATTATCGGGCATGCACTCCCTGAGCAAAACCGTGTTTATGAGCTGATGCATGCATGTTACCAGCTCATCGCCGCCGGTTTAAAAAAGCTCTACCGGCAGTCCATCGGCTCCCGCAGCTTTATTATTTTTAAGCCGTGCAATTGCCGTGCTGATCTCGTTTTGGCTTGGTGGTGGAAAGTTTACTCCATCGTCGATGATTGGTGTGATTTCGTCACTTACGCTGCCTTCGGGAACGAGGAGAGATTGAAAGTGTTCCCTCCATATTTGCAGCACACTCTGAGTGTCCGTGACCAGATTTCCATTTCTGTCCTTACAGTTGGGGATCCTTGTTCCAAAACCTTTACTTTTTACTTTTACCTTTTCGATATCCTGGCTCTCTCTTTTCTTCCACACACGCTTTTTCCGCCTGAACAGGCGTTTCATCTTCCTCCTCGGTATCACATTAAATAATATGCGGACGAAATTTTAATTTTCGATTAGTTAGCAAAATTTTTTTTTAATTTTTAGCCCCTATGTGTGAAGTGGGCGTGGCGAAACTTTTTTTCAGAGCTAGGTAGAAAACATTTAATACGCATATCGTACTCAGCATCGGAAACATGACTCTGCAAATGCAATTAGTATAGTCCACGGTAACACATTAATGAATATGCAGACGAAATGTTTATTTTGGAACTGTGGGCGTTGGGGCGTGGCTAGGTTGTATTTAAGTCTTAAAGAGATAAAATTTGATACCCAGACAGTACTCGGCAACATGACATTTTACATTTGGCAAAATTTGTTAAAATTTGATACACCGTACTCGGTGAACATTAATGAATACGCACATGAAATTTTAATTTTCGATCAGTGAGCGGACTTGTTTGTATTTTAGTCCTAGAGAAATAAAATTTGATACACAGATAGTACTCGGCACTGCTATCAACAAATTACAGACGAAAGTTTTAATTTGGGTCAGTAGGAGAAGTGGGCGTGGCTGCAATGTATTTGAGTCTCTGAGATATACAGATAGTACTCGGCACTATAGGTTCAAAATTGCAGTCGAAATATGTTATTTTCGTCCAGCGGGCGTGGACAACAGAGGGACAACATTTGGAATATAGGTAGTATTCGGCACTACAATTACAATTTTGCAGACCAAAGTTTTCTTTTCATTTAGTGGTTGGAGAGGGCGTGACCACACTGCATTTAAACCTTCAGAAGGATATAATGTTTTGCTCAGATAGTACTCGGCACTAAAATAACAACTTTGCAGTTGATATTGTTATTTTCAATAAGTGGGCGTGGCTACACTGCATTTTAGCGCCAAAGGGATACAAATTGGCACAGATAATACTCGGCAATAGAAGTTCAAAATGGCGGACGAAATTTTAGTTTTTAGTTCCAAAATTATACAATTTGGTATATAGATAGTATTCGGCACTAAAATTACAATTTTGTCGTTCAGTGGTCTGAGTGGGCGTGTCCACACTGTATTTAAACCCCCAGAAGGATACAATTTGATACTTCAATAGTACTCGGCACGACAATTAGAACGTTGCCTATGTGGGCCACCGGTTCTAAAATAAGGAGCCCAAAATATTATAATTTTTTTTTTAAAAAAGTATCGTTTTCTAACGCATTTTATGGTAGGGATCAAAATAAGAGGAAAACAACATAAAATATTTGTTTGTTTGTTTGTTTTTTCCGATAACTGTTTCAGTTGTCGAGTTATCGAACGCTTAAAACGAAATTTCGGTATCTGGAGCAGATATTACAAAAATAAAAAAAAAACGAAATTATAGAAAAAAAAAATCAAGAATGCGAGATATTGAAATATTAGAAATATTGAATAATTGCAGTTTTTCGATAACTGTCTTAGTTATCGAGGTTTCGAAAGATAAACTCGAAATTTTGGGGCCAAGAACAGATATTAAAAATTTAAAAAAAAGAAATCTAAGCAAAAATCAAGAAAATAATAGCACCATTGAATTCGTAAGATGAAAACCTTTCATTTGAGTACCCACAATTGGGCTTTCCCAAGTATATCTAGGTTTACCGGTCCGACGGTTTTTCGCATTCTGTTTCTATTTCTTTAATTTCGGGTTTTTTTTTCAAAATTATTTGAAGCCTGCCCCTTGTCCTGAAATTCAGCGCCTGGTGGTTATCAAAATCGTAATCTACGATGAATTCCAAGAAAATTTTTCCAAGAAACCATGGGCCAAAATCGAGTCCCCAGTATTTAACTTTTCCGTAATTCATATTAGGGGTGCGATAGTGTTTTATAGTGTCCCGTAGTAACTAGATTTGGATACGGCTCCGCCCGCCTAATTTTGTGTTGTTGGGAAAAAATAAATTCATGAGCCAAAAAAATGGAGGAGCTGGTCAAAAGTGGTAAAGAAGGAAGAAAACAAGCCCCGCAACTGCCCCGGAGGTGCCCCTAGAGGCGTAAAATGTGTGACCGACTCCCAATAGAATTCCCACCTAACATTTTATCGAAACATAACTACATACCCCCAAACTTCACCCCCTAAGGAGGCTCCCATACAAAAATCAAATATTTATAAAATTTGCTTCTACCGCTCTATCTGCCCTAAAGGTGCCCCATGAGAAGTCAAATGTATAACCGACCGTCAATATTTTTACAACCCAACAGTTTGTCAGATCATATCTATCCTCTATCTTCAACCCTTACTGTGGTCCCCATACAATTTTTTTATTTTTATGATTTTTTTAAGAAATCAGCTCCTGCCGCTCCCATGGTGCCATGGAGTAAAATGTATGACCCACTCCCAGTCATTTTTCCCTTCTAGCATTTTTCCCGAACATACATGAAAAAACTGCCCTTGCGCTGAAACACTTCTGCCACGCTCCTTTCGCCCACGTATAGAAAGGAAATATTTTGTCTTTATATTCCTGTCTATATTGCCGAGTAGATTAAAAAAAAACTTAATTTCCCTTTGCACCTCATGAATGAGGTATTGGATAGCTTCTCGCGTTGTTGTGAATTAACACGCTTTCTATTTTTAGATTCACAACTAACGGCACCTACTTGTTAATCGACGAATGCGAACGTCACTGTTTGAGAAGCTCTTACTAGACACGACGATTGAATCGACGCTTAATACTGCGAAGTTGCTGTCAACAACATTCGAGGGGAGCCGACAATGAAAGAAAATTTTATTTTTTTTTCTTTTAAGATGACTGGAGCCAGGTTTGAACTTGCGATCTCCTGCATGTTCTAACCACTATGCCACGGCCGGTCCAGATACGGGTATGAAATATTATCCGCTCCGCCCACTATTCGAAATGAAATCTTCGCCTTCATACGAATAAACGTAAAATCGTAGATTCAAATAGGGTTTAAAAAAATGTGTCGTGGTACGTATTATCTGCATATCAAATTGTATCGCTGTAACTCTACAAACTATTTTAAATGGTATCAGTGTAGGCTCCCACTCCGCCCCCTTATCGAAAAGTTTTAATTATTGTACCGAGTAATACACATATATCATGTTTTGTCTCTCTAGGAATAAAATACAGTTTTGCCACTCCCCCTCCGCCCACTGATTGGAAATACAAATTTTGTCTGAAATTTTCAACCAGTCCTGCCGAGTTTTACCTGTGTTCCAAATATTATCTCTCTGGGATTAAATTACAGTTTTGCCACGCCTCCTCCGCACACTGATCGAAAATAAAAATGTCATCTGCAAATTTGAACCTGAAGTGTCAAGTACTATATGTGTACCAAATTGTATCTCTCTAAGTCAAAAAAATGTTTTGACACGCCCACTCCGCCCATTTAATCAAAAATTTAAAAAATTATAAAACCTATGATTTTTTCTATATAGAACATTATAGAGCTAAGTCTGTAAAGAAATCACATTTTTAGAGCGATTTATAGGAATTTTTGATATATTAAAAAAGTGGCTACGACCAGGAGTGGCCTGATTGGAACATTGTCGAATCGGTCCATGCGTTCTCAAGTAATGGCCTTACCAACGAACAAAAATTCATTTTTATATAGAAGATAATTGATTGGCGCCAAGAAATTTTAAAAAATTTCGAAATATTTTATAGAAAATTTTTACTCCGACCAAAATTTGACCGCCTTAAACGCATCTCTAGATTTCATACCCATGAAACTCATTAAATATAAATCCTACTATAAAAACTACACACAATTTGATTCATCCCCCAAAACAAACTCACAATTTAATATAAGAACTGACATCGAAATCATTGCTGCTTTTAATCGTTCATTGAACTTTTGTCTTAATTTCTATGCCAATACATAAAAAATTCCGTCGAACATGTCTAGGCGATCGCTAGTCGAACATGCAACACCATAGCATTCAAACGTATCTGTTACACTGCCACAGTGTAGTGTGTGGCCATTAGTGTTGTGAACCAGGAAGTTGACAAAAACATTTGTTGAAACTTGTAAGATAATTCTTGTTGACGTTGAGGCAAACACCCAGTCGTGTAATGCCGAAGCATTTTTATCTACAACAGAAAACATATATTGTTGTCAATAATTTTTATTAAAAGTTCTAACAAATTTTAAAATGCATTAACTTCAATAGTCACAAACTACCAAATAGATACATACATATATGCCCATTAATTTTGATGTCATGTATTCGAAGCAACTTCTCTCTTTTCACTACATATCTGCACTCTTAGGAGACCAGATGGAAAGCGATCATTGTCTTGTATGGTTTTTTTTTTTCAAAAGAAAAAAGAAATCTGCGCTGCGTCCCTATTTTTGTATTATTCCGAAATTGACAAAAATAGAAATGTTTTCATAAGGAAAACAATCCAACAGCACTGACTGAGTGACTGACTGACTTGACTGATGGTCGCGCATGGTGGCCGACCGTCTGTTGGTGACGTTGACCCATTCAACTTTTGACCTGCATTTGATGATGTCGTCGTCGTCGTCGTCTCAGCAAGTTTTTCATGTCTCCAACAATTTGACCACAAAATTTTTGGTTGTATTTTTATAGTTAGATGTGTTTTTTTTTTTTGTTGCACAAATTTTACATTGGCGCTTTTCTCATATTATGGTTAATTTAATTTGTTTATACCTCATATATCATCATCACACACTTTGTGTGTTTTCTTTTGTTTTGTTATTACGTTTCGGGTCCATGATGGATTATTAATTTTATAAAATGTTTTTGGGGGAAAAAAAGCGATTATTTACACTTCTGGTTAAGAATTTACGTGATATTGTTCGCACTCGCCGTACACACGATGGCATTGACGTCAATTGCCTTTGAGTGCATTTTGTTTTCGAAAGTTAATGAAAATTTCTAACTACAATGTGGTTGAAAGAGTTTCCTAATATGGAAATACATACATAGATTTTTCTAATGGAACTGGTAATGTGAATACTGTACTTGCTCTTCCGTTAAATGGCTAGACTAGATGTTTGTAACGGGTAAACTCTTAAACTACTGACCTAATATTATTTAATCTTTTTCAAAATACTTTTTCAAAATACATCTCTTAAGAAGAGATTGTAATACTTAGTATTTAATTTGTATATCTTAATTGTATTTTTATGATAATAAGCATAAGCAGCAGAGTGGGACCGGCCGGGGCATAGTGTTTAGAACACGCGACTACCATGCGAGAGATCACAGGCTCAACTCCTGGCTCCAGTCATCTTAAAAGAAAAATATTCTTTCATTGTCGGCTCCCCTCGAATGTTGTCAACAGCAACTTCGCAGTATTAGTGTCGTGTCAATCGGCATGTCTAGTTAGAGCTTCTCAAACAGTGACGTTCGCATTCGTCGATAAACAAGTAGGTGCCGTTAGTTGTGAATCTAAAAATAGAAAGCGTGTTAAATCACAACAACGCGAGAAGCTATCCCATACCTCATTCATGGGGTGTAAAGGGAAATTAAGTAAGTAAGCAGAGTGGGTCAATTTGTATGGAGTAAAAAAAAATTCACCAAGCGGTTATCAAAATTCTAAGAAAATTTGTCCAAGAAACTATGGGTTTAAAATCAAAATCGAGACCCCGGTTTTTAAAGAGAAACTTTTGTGAGTGGGTAAAAAATCTACAACTAGCCCCGCAACCGCAAATGTGTGACCGACCCCAGTCATTTTTCCTTCCTAACATTTTCCCCAAACATACCTACTCCCCATCTTCACACCCTAATTGGGGCTACCATACAAAATGCACTTAAAACGACCAAAAAAAAAAAAAACACAAAATAATATTTCCGGTAAAATATTTCCTTTTTATTGAGGATAATTAATTTTCGTTGTATTATTTTTGATGGACACCAAGAATATTTGAATTTAGAAAATTTTTGAATGGCAGCCCTCTTATGAGGTTAAGTTATTGAAGGTATGTTTGAGAAAAATGTAAGGAGAGGGGTCGGTGGGGGTTGATCATACATTTTACACTTCTATGAACCACCAAAGGGAGCAACAGCAGCTGATTTCATAAAAATTAATTATATATTATTATATATTATAATTTATAAAAAAAAATTTTATGGTAACCATATTAAGGGTTGAAGAAATTGGGTAGATATGATCTAATAAACTGTTGGTGTTGTAAAAATATTAGGGGTCGGTCATACATTTGACTCCTCTAGGGACACCTTTAGGGCAATTAGGAGCAAATTTTATGAAAATTTGATTTTTTTATGGAAGACCCCTTAGGGGGTAAAGATGGGGAGTAGGTATGTTTGGAAAAAATGTTAGGAATGAGAAATGACTGGAGGTCAGTCATACATTTTACACCTCTAGAGACGAATCTGGGGCAGTTAGAAAGGTGAGAGCAAATTTTATACAAAATTCATTTGTATATGGGAGCCACTTACGAGGTGAAGATGTGGATAGGTGTGGTTGGGGAAAAATTTTGGAGGGAAAAAAAGAAACAAAAATTAATTATCCTAAAAAACAGAGAAATTTTAACGAAAATATTATTTTGTGAAGAATTTTTTGTATGGGAGCCCCCTTAGGGGGTGAAGATATGGGGTAGGTATGTTCGAGAAAAATGTTAGAAGGGAAATACTAGTGGGGGTGGCATGCACCATGGGAGCGGCAGGAGCTGATTTTAGAACAAAATTATAAAAATAAAAAAATTTATGGGGACCTGCTTACGGGTTGAAGATAGAGGGTAGATATTTTCTGAGAAACTGTTGGGGTTGAAAAAATATTGGGGGTCGGTCATACATTTGACTCCTCTAGGGGCACCTTTAGGGAAATTAGGAGCAAAAAGAAAAATGTAAGAAGGGAAATACTGTGTGAGGGTTGGTCAGACAATTTACACCTCTAGGAGGCACCATGGGAGCGGCACAAGCTGATTTCAAAACAATATTATAAAAAACAAAAAATATATGGGGACCACCTTACAAGTTGAAGATAGAGAGTAGATATTTTGTGAAAACTGTTGGGATTGCACAAATATTGCGGGTCGGTCATACATTTGACTCCTCTAGGGTCGCCTTTGTGGCAGTTAGACCGGTGGGAGAAAATTTTTTAAAAATGAGCTTTTTATATGGGGACCCCCTTAAGGTGTGAAGATGAGGGGTAGGTATATTTCGAGAAAATGTAAGGAGGGGAAAATGACTGGGGGTCGGTCACACATTTGATTCCTATAGGGGCGATTCCGAGACAGTTGCGGGGCTAATTGTGGATTTTTCCCATTCCCCATCACTTTTGACCCAAGCCATTTGAAACCACCCCACATCCCCCATTATTTGGCTAGCGAATTTTTTTCCCAACCACAAAAAAATGGGGACCACCTTAAAGGTGAAAGATAGAGGGTAGATATGATCTCAGAAACAGTTGGGGTTGCAAAAATATTGGGGGTCGGTCATATATATGAATGCTTTATGGGAACCTGTAGAGCGATTGATTTTTGCCTTCTTAGGGGGTGAACACTGAACATACGTACCCCTGTTTGGAAAAAATGTTAGAAAGTACAAATTACTGGGGATCGATTACACATTTTCCCCTGTCGACTCCGACGCAGTTGGGATTGCAAAAATATTGGGGGTCGGTCATACAATTGACTGCTCTAGGGGCACCTTTAGGGCAGTTGATTCTTGTATGGAAGCCTCCTTAGGGTTTGAACATACCTACCTCTGTTTGGGAAAAATGTCAAAATGTAAAAATTACTGGGGGTCGATCATACATTTTACCCCTCTAGAGGCGACTCCGGCACAGTTGGGGGACCTGTGACCACGATGCGCAGCCATTTGGCACCAACCTGCCGCCCGCCTTTTTGTTGGCTCATGAATTTTTTCGCAACCACACAAAATTGGAGGGGTCAGCCTTATTTAAATATTGTTACTACGGATCTATCGCACTCCTACATGTTTTACAAAAAGGCTCGATTTTAATGTAAGATCCATAGTTTTTTTTTTTTTATCAAATTTTGTGCGCAAATTTGTAATTATAGTAGTGAATACTCTCTGTGTACCAAATTGTATATCTCGAGGCCGTAAATACGGTTTTGCCAGGCCACCTTGGCCACCTGATCGAAAATAAAAATTTCGTCTACAGATTTTTAACAATAGTGCTAAGTTCAAATTTGATCACTCTAAGACTAAAACACATTGTTGCCACACCCACTCCGCCCACTGATCGAAAATAAAAATTTCGTCTGCAAACTTGAACCTGAAATGCCGAGAACTATCTGTGTACTAAATTTTATATCTCTAGGAAAAAAATACCGACCGACCGTGGCATAGTGGTTAGAACACGCGACTACCATGCGGGAGATCGCAGGTTCAAACTTGGCTCCAGTCATCTTAAAAGAAAAAAATAAATAAAATTTTCTTTCATTGTCGGCTCCCCTCGAATGTTGTTTGACAGCAACTTCGCAGTATTAAGCGTCGATTCAATCGTCGTGTCTAGTAAGAGCTTCTCAAAACAGTGACGTTCGCATTCGTCGATAAATAAGTAGGTGCCGTTAGTTGTGAATCTGAAAATAGAAAGCGTGTTAATTCACAACAACGCGAGAAGCTATCACATACCTCAATCATGGGGTGCAAAGGGAAATTAAGTTTTTTAAGTAGGAATAAATTCAATGTGACCACGTCCACTCCGCCTATTGAAAGTTTGTCTAAAAATATATAATTATAGTGCCATGTAACATACTATCTGTGTACCAAATTTTATCACTTTAGGACCAAAATACAATGTTGCCACACCCACTCCGCCCAGTGGTGGAAAATTTAAATTTCATCTGCATATTTTAAACCGAAGTGTCGAGTACTTTCTGTGTACCAAATTTTATCTTTCTAGGGCATAAAAACTGTTTGGCCACACCCACTCCGCCCACTGATCTAAAATAAAAATTTCGTCTGCAAATTATTTATTGCAGTGAAGACAACTGTCTGCGTACCGAATTTTATCACTCTAAGGCTAAATTACATTTTAGGCACCCCCACAAATAAAAGTTTCGTCTGGAAATTTGTAATTATAGTGTAGAATACTATCAGGATATCAAATTAATTCACTCTTGGACTAAAATACAATGTTGCTACACCCACTCCGCCCAGTGATGGGAAATTAAAATTTCGTCTGCATATTTTAAACCGAAGTGTCGAGTACTAGCTGTGTACCAAATTTTATATTTCTTGGGCTTAAAAACTGTTTTGCCACACCCACTCCGCCCACTGATCAAAAATAAAAATTTCGTCTGCAAATTTGTAATTGCAATGCAGAGTACTGTCTGTGTACCAAATTGTATCACTCTAAGAGTAAACTACGTTTTAGGCACGCCCACTCCGCCCACCAAACCCAAATGAAAGTTTCGTCTGAAAATTTGTAATTATAGTGCAGAGTACTCTCTGTGTACCAAATTTTATCTTTCTAGGACTTAAATATGATGTTGCCACGCCCACTCCGCCCACTGATGAAAAATTAAAATTTCGGCTACAAATTTAAACCTGAAGTGTCAAGTACTATCTGTGTACTAAATTTTATCTTGCAATGGCTTAAAAACAGTTTTGCCACACCCACTCCGCCCACTGATCGAAAATAAAAATTTCGTCTGCAAATTAGTAATTGCAGTGCAGAGTACCAAATTATGTCACTCTAAGACTAAACTACGTTTTAGGCACGCCCACTCCGCCCACCTAACCCAAATAAAAGTGTCGTTTGGAAATTTGTAATTATAGTGCAGATCACTATCTGTGTACCAAATTTTATCTTTCTAGGGCTTAAATACAATGTTGCAACACCCACTCCGCCCACTGATGCAAAATTAAAATTTCGGCTACAAATTTAAACCTGAAGCGTCAAATACTATCTGTGTACTAAATTTTTCTTTCAAGGGCTTAAAAACTGTTTTGCCGCACCCACTTCGCCCACTGATCGAAAATAAAAATTTCGGCTGCAAATTTGTAATTGCAGTGCAGAGTACTGTCTGTGTACCAAATTTTATCACTATACGACTAAACTACGTTTAAGACACGCCCACTCCGCCCACCAAACCCAAATAAAAGTTTCATCTGAAAATTTGTAATTATAACGCAGAGCACTAAATGTGTATCAAATATTATCGCTCTAGGGCTTAAATACAATTTTGTCAAGCCCCCTCCGCCCACTGATGGAAAAAATAAAATTTTGGCTAGAAATTTGAACCTGAAGTGTCAAGTACTATCTGTGTACTAAATTTTATCTTTCAAGGGCTTAAAAACTGTTTTGCCGCACCCACTCCGCCCACTGATCAAAAATAAAAATTTCGTCTGCAAATTTGTAATTGCAATGCAGAGTACTGTCTGTGTATCGAAGTTTATCACTCTAAGACTAAACTACATTTTAGGCTCGCCCACTACGCCCACTAAACTCAAATAAAAGTTTCGTCTGAAAATTTGTAATTATAGTGTACTATCTGTGTATCAAATATTATTGCTCTAGGGCTTAAATACAGTTTTGTCACGCCCCCTCCGCCCAATGATGGACAAATTAATATTTCGAGTGGAAATTTGAATCCCCGCTCTATGCATCCAAATTAAAAATTTCGTCTGCAAAATTTGTAATTGTAGTGCAGAGTACTATCATATCATATCACTCTCACAAAATCTCCCACTGTGCCCAAGATGTTTTCAATTAATTAACTGCGCTTTTTAAAATATCATTTATCTAATTGACAAATTGCCGCTAATTGCGTTAATGCCAAATGGTTTTAATTATATATGAATCTCATAAAGTGAAAAAACCGTCACAACATATTCAAATACATACATAATATATCTAGAAAATTTGAATAATTTCGTTGAAAATAACAAATTGCATGATCGATTTTCATCAGCCGAAACTTCTACTAATATACATTTAGACAAAAAAAAAGTAGTACCTACAAAGTATTTGTATATATTTTAAAAGAATATTTTGAAAAGAGGTCATGAAGTGTATGCAAAGAAGTTGGTCGAGTCAATTAAAGTTTAAAATAATTAAATTTAAATAACTTTAAATATTATAAACTTCATAGTTTTATATGGATGCTTCAATGGCCAGATCGATTAACTTAATCCCTATTATAATATTAAAAATGTGAATGTCTGTCTTAACCCTTTCAGCCCCAATGTTGCCTGAGAGCAACTTCAAGTGTTTGTCATTAAACCACAAAGACCACGATTGCATTATCTTCTAAATTTTTGCAGGCATCACTGAGTTTATGTGTAAAGAAGAGAGTGTAAAACAAATAATACAAATTTACCGTTACCATTTGATTTGATTCTATTTTTTGTGCAGAGCGATCAGCATAATTTAGTTATTAAAAATGAAGTGTTAAAAAGAAGTGTTTTGTTCTAAATCATAATTAAATAAATTCCAATAGTGATTACTAGTTTTTTTAAATATAAAAACATAAAATAATAAAAATAGCAAACTTTTCATACATCAAATATCTTAGTTGTCCATTTTTTGTATACCAAAATGGGCCAAAGTTGCCTACAAGCAACTTTCTCTAGCTCCAAAACGGGGGGGTCGAAATGTCTCCAAATTTTGTATGAACACTTCTGAGACAGATATATGAAGATAAAAACCAAAAACAACATTTTCGATACACAGACAAAAATGTGGGGTTCAACGGGTTAACGGCTAAACCGTTTTCAATTTGGTAGTCAGTTAGTATACTATATGGAAATTACCGTAGCCTATATATTTTTAGATTTTTACCCTATGGGCGGAATGGGCATGGCAGAACTTTTTTTTAGCCCTAGAGAGATAAGATTTGACTACCAGATAGTACACGACAACACTAATATGATAATGCAGACGACATTTTTTTGGATCAGTGGGCGAAGAAGGAGTGGCACAACTGTATTTTAGACCTAGAGACATAAAATTTGGTACACAGAAAGTACTCGTCAACACTAATATGAATATGCAGACGAACTTTTAATATTGGATCAGAGCGCAGAGGGGGCGTGGCACAACTTTATTTTAGTCCTAGAGAGATAAAATTTGACAACCAGATAGTACACGGCAACACAAATATGATAATGCAGATGACATTTTACTTATGGATCAGTGGGCGAAGGGGGATATAAGATTTGACAACCAGATAGTACACGGCAACACTAATATGAATATACAAATGACATTGTACATTTGGAACAGTGGCCAGAGAGGGCGTGGGAAAACAATATTTTAGCCCTTAATAGATACAATTTGAAACCAAGATAGTGCGCGGCAATACAAATGTGCTACTGCAGACGAAATTTTAATTTTGGATCAGAGGGCAGAGGGGGCGTGGCAAAACTGTATTTTAGCCAAAGAGATATAAAATTTGACACCCAGATAGTACACGGTAACACGAATATTATAATGCAGACGACATTTTACTTATGGATCAGTGGGCGGAGGGGGCGTGGCAAAACAGTATTTAAGTCCTAGAGAGATACAATTTGACACCCAGATAGTACACGGCAACACGAATATGAATGTGGAAACGAAATTTTAATTTTGGATATGAGGGCGGAAGGGGCGTGGCAATACTTTATTTAGCCCTAGAGAGATAACATTTCACACTCAGATAGTACACGGCAACACGAATATGAATATGCAGAGCGCAGTGAGTGGGCGTGCCCAATCTGTATTTTAGCCCTAGAGAGATACAATTTAATACAAAGATAGTGCTCGGCACTATCGGTTAAAATTTTCCGACGAAATTGTTATTCTGAAACAGAGGGCAAAGGGTTCGTGGCAAAACTCTGCTTTAGCCATAGAGCGATAACATTTGATACACAGATAATACTCGATACCAAAAAGTAAAATTTAATATATTAAAAATTACATTTATTGTACCTAAAATTAAATTAATTTAACCGAACAGTACATTTACGGCATCAAAAAAGTACTTAGTTGGTACCAAAAATTAAAATTATATTTATTGTATTAAAAAGTATTAAAAGAACAATTGATTGTACCGCAGAATACGTCTATTCTACCAAAAAATACTAGTGGTGGTCCGTCATACATTTTAACCCTTTAAGAGGAACCAGGAGAGCGGCATGATCTGATTTAGAAAAAATAAAAATATTGTATGGGGACCAGCTTAAGGTTTAAAGATAGAGGGTAGATATGTTCAGAGAAACTGTTGGGGTTTCAAAAATAGGGGCTTTAGGGCAGTTAAGAAGAAATTTTATAAAAAAAATGATTATTTATGGGGGCCTCCTTAGTGGTGGGGTGGTAGCTACGTTTGGAGAAAATGTAAGGAGGGAAAAATAACTGGGGGTCGGTCTTACATTTGAACCCTCTAGGAGGCACAATTGAAGCGACAAGAGCTGATTTCATAAAAAAAAAATATTTTGTAAAAAATAAAAAAAATGTATGTTATGTGCCCACCTAAAGGATTGAACATAGAATATGGATATGTTCTACGAAACAGTTGGGGTTGCTTAAATTTTGGGGGTCGGTCATACATTTGACCACTCTGGGGACACTTTTGAGGCAGCGCTGGGAGCAAATATTTTAAAAACAAGACTTTTTAGGGAGATGAAGATGGGAATAGTTAAGTTTGAAATATCGAGGCAAAAATGACGCCGTGGATAAATAAAAACTTACAAGCTTTAATTATATTTAAAAAGAAAATTTTAGCTAAACGAAGAAAATCAAAAACATACGATATGAAAATTTGTTAAGGCGGTTAGGTAAAGTTATCAAGATAGCATGTAGATTATCGCGAAATCATCATTTTTATGGAAATTTTAGTAGAATTGGAGCAGATGCGAAAAAAGGGTGGAGATTCATTAATGAATTGTTGGTAAGAGTTGGAAGAAAAGAGATTAACTTAAAATCATCAGATGGAACACTAGTTTTGGATGATCAATAAAAGCAAATATTATGAAAAAAATTTTCATTCAATCTGTAAGAGAACTAAGGAGTCAGATACAAGTACATCCCGGGGATAACTGGAATTTTTTACGCACTTTAATACCAAGTTCAAATCGTTTTTATTTTCAGACTGTTACTGTTGATGACATTATATTCATTATTAACAATTTGAATTTGAAAAAGTCAACCGGTTATGATAATATTCCGCCAATTCTGATGGTTAAATGCAAGGACATAATTGCTCCCATTTTGTGTAATGTTTTCAATAAAATGGTTGATATTTCAAGATTTCCGATTTGTTTAAAAATTAGTAAAATTGTGGCTATTCCAAAAGTAGTAAATGCTTCTGAAGCGAAAGATGTTAGACCAGTTGCGTTGCTATCAATTATTGATAAGATTTTTGGAAAAATTATTCATGGGAGACTTACATCATATTTTGATGGTAATAATTATTTTTATTAATACCAATTTGGTATTAAAAAAGGCTGTGGCACTGAAGAAGCGGTTGTGAATGTTGTTAATTTCATATGCAATGGTTTGGATAATGGTTCGGCAGGAGTTGCGGGTCTTTTTCTTGATTTTACGAAGGCTTTTGATGTAGTGGATCATGAAATCATGCTGCAGAAGTTAAAATGTTATGAAATTATGGGAAAGGAGTTGAAATTATTTGAGGATAACTTGCTAAATAGAAAGCAGTTTGTGCAAGTCTCCAGTTGCAGAAGTGAAATGTTAAATGTTGAATGTGGTGTACCGCAGGGTAGCTGTTTGGGACCACTATTATTTTCAATTTTTATGAATAATATACATAAATTAAATCTTACCGGTCGTTTATATATGTTTGCAGATGATGCTTGCCTATTCTATCCCTACAAATATGATATGGCTTTAAAGACTTAAATGGAACGGGATGTTGCCCTAATAGTTGAATATTCCAGGCTGAATAAATTAGTCCTTAATGCACATAAAACTAAATTGATAAGATTTAAGCCACATGCTTGTGCCTCAAACAATAATTTTAGAATTTTCGTTGATGGTAATATAATTACTGAAACCCATGAAGTAAAGTACCTGGGTATTACTTTGCAAAGTAACCTTGCATGGGATTCGCATATATCGTTAGCTGAAATGCAAACGGCCCTAACTAACAAAAAAATCGAAATGGGTTTTTTGATTGATTATAATGTATTTATTCAAACTACATGTTCATACAGAATTACAGAGTCCTACGATTAAAAATAGTTGTTTTATTCACCAAATACAAAAGGCCCTTACTACAAAGTGTTCGTTTTAATAAATGCAAAGGGCCCTAACTAACACAACAACAAACACAACACCCTTAGGGATGAGGGTATATATCATTTGATACGAAAAAAATTGTAACGCATTGAAGGAGACGAGTTAGACCATAAGTATCTTAAGACCAAATTCGTTTCAGGAAATTTTAAGACGATTGAGCTATGTCCGTCTGTCTGGCTTTAAATTTGGCAATATTATTATCTTGCAAAAGTAGACAAACCCTAAGAAAACCGAAACCTTTGCCATACCCCTTCTGGTACCTCCCATACAAAGGACCGAACTCACCCCCATAGTCTTACATACATACCTTTTTTTGTAAGTACACTGAATTCAGTCAAATTTTTTGTAAGTTGTACGTATGAAAATTTGAGTCAGGAATGAATAAGGACTGTATCGGTTCACCCCTTTTGGTACCCCCTATCAAAATTACATTTTTTTGAAAATTAATATTTTGCACATAAATTCCAAACCGGTACCTATACCTCCTACACAAATAAGTCAAGTTTTGGACGATTGTGCACCACAAGCAGGGGAAAAATTATACATAAGTAATTATACGTAATCATGCATTAAAAAAATGCAAGCTAAAATCTAAAAATCTAAAGTATTTGTTTTCATACTGACATTTGGCAACCATGCTTAAATAATTTTTCCTTAATTTTGTTTTAAATTATGTACCCATTGTTATTACAGCGATATTTTACTTGATTAAAAATGTATTGACAAGTTACTGACAAATAACTAAAAAATTTGAAATGTAGTTAGGGTTTTTTGTTTCAGAAAATCAGACGTCAAAAGGACGTAACTAACATAACTTTTACAATATTTAAAAAAAAAAATTTTTCTTTCAAATTTAAATATGTCGGTGTTTTACAAGTTACATTGAAAAAAATTGCTCTAAAAACATTAATATATATAGTTTTATACAGTTTTTTGTTTCTCCTGTAAAGTAATGAAAATGTTAGATAGGGCCGTTTGCATTTCAGCTGACGATATGTGAAGTCAAATCAAAGATTGCGCCGGCCATTGGCATTTTATACAAAATGAAGCATAAATTGAATGTGGAAAACAAATTGCTGATGTATCAAGCCCTAGTCCAAAGCCACTTGAACTATAATGCAATAATATATGGGTATAGAAAGACAAATATATTGAAATCGCTTCAAGTCATGCAGAATATGTTAAAGCATTGAAAACGATATACAATTTACCAATATTTTATTCAACTTTGTCTTTATACAGTGATGTCTGCAAATCGATATTGCCTATTCATGCACTATATAAATATCAATTACTTTTATATGTTTTTAAGAGTTTGAATAGTCTAGGTCATCGTACCGTAAATTATACACCAAATCAATCGACTTTTAATACGAGGCACCAGCAAAACCTGCGAACTCCTAGGTGCAGACTTGAAACTACAAAACAACGCATTGAATACATGGGTAGTCTTGAGTATAACAATTTAACTGGTAATTTGAAAAATATACTCAGAATATCTCTTCAAACCCGAGCTAAAAGCACAACTTCCACAAAATCTTGAAACGCTTCTTGTATAAGTCAAATGAACTTGAACTAAATAATTGTTACTTAAACTTATATACGTATTATTACTTTTTTTTGTTTTTGTTATATAATATAATGATACTTATATAATCTATAATGTATATATATTTTGTACAACATGCCTCAAAAATACCTTTAAGGCGCTGAGGTCAATTAAATTCTGAAGTGTATTTGTACATAGATTTGATTTGTTCACGAAAGTTGTTCAACTTTAGAATGCCAACAATATTGGCGAACATTGTAAGTGAAAAATTTGAACTCAGTCAAAGTAATGTTAAAAAATTAAAAAAATAAATAAATAATTTCTTGTTAATTTTTTTTTTTTTTTTGAAAAACTGCAGGAATAACCGACATTTGTGACATAAATTGTTTATAAAGTTAATGCGCAAAACTCCCAGGTGCATATTTGCCGTTTATAGTTTACCGCTGTAACGAAGTGTGAGTAAGCTATTGGACAAAAACTGACTGTTGGACTCACTGATTTTAGAATCTTTAGGGGTCCATTAAAAAAAATTGGTCACCAATCTCACCAGTCTGAGTATAGGGGTTTATTACCTTTCTATAGTAGAATCGAACCTATACTGTAAATTTTTTGTATTTTTTCACTGTTGCTCTCTATTGTTGGTTGGTTGTTTGGTGTGCGGGCATCTCCATCTTCGAGGAGAACACTTAGGTCCTTATGGACCCATTGTGACACCCGTTGGGCATTTGTGCCATCCCTTCAACCTATGCTATCAGCGTGTGTGCTGCCTGATTGCGTTGCCAGTTGTCGATTGGGTATCCGGAGTTTCGATCCAATCCGTCCAGTTAATAATTTTACAAAAGTTGTTGATCCTTCCGATATCCAACGATACAAGTTCCTCTACACCATTCAGGAAGGGTTTCCCCAGGGTTTCCAGTCTCCTTCTGTATAGCGCTGGGCAATCACATATAATGTGGTCGGTGGATGGTTCACTGCTACTATTCCCACAGTAGTTGGATTCGCTTTTCGTTGCGAATCCAATTCTGCTCGCATGTCTGCCTATGGGTCCATGTCCCGTCAGGAATGTAATAATTTTTCTTATCTGGTCCCTCTCTAGGCTTACCAGGTACGATGTACTTTTCGCGTTGTATTCTGGCCAAGTCTTTTTGGCCTTTCTACAGGTTTCTTCATTCTTCCATCTGTCGTTTGCAATTCCAAACGTTAGATTTCCAATGGTACTTTTACAGGTGGATATAGGGCAAAGTGCTACGTGTTCAACGTTGCTTTTCTGCAGGGCTGAGCCCTGTCTGGCCTCTTCGTCCGCTCTGCAGTTGCCCTCGATTCCGCTGTGTCCGGGTATCCACGTAAGCAGAACTCTGTTATTCCTGGATATCTCGTTAAGAGATTTCCGACAGGCACTGACCACTTTCGATTTGATGTCACTGGACTTCAATGAGTTTACCGCCGCTAGACTATCCGTGAACAGGAGAATATCCTCCTGTGATATCTTCCTCACGTTGTTCACGTCCGCGGCTCGTTTAATAGCAAGTATTTCCGCTTGGAAAACGCTGCAGAAGTCTGGAATTCTCGATCTTATACTTAGGCCTAGATCCGCGGAGTAGATACCATAGCCGACCTTGTCATCCAGTTTGGACCCATCTCTCTATTGTTAGTAATTAAATTTTATTAAAAAGTCTTATATAGGCAGCTTAAATTTCCATTTATATTTAAAATTTCGTTTAATTCGAGAAGAAGATGTCTGTTATAAATTTGTTATAGACTACAATTTTGTTTTATATTTTGAAACTTTTATATGGATTATATAAAATATCTCTTATGTGCCATTCACTGTAATTCACACAAAATATGGTAATTATTTGAAGTTTTCTTATAAGCTCTCAATTTTCTGTTTAATACTCAAGGAAAATTGAGAAAATTTCCCCCAAATTTAATATCGCTTTTCTTTCACTGGCCTCTCAACGTGCTCTCAGATATTTGCGCATCTTCATGCACCAATCTCTCATCATATCTCTCTCTCATTGCTCAACAAAATGAGGATGACGGTGATGCTGATAATGCCGATGATTACGTTCGCCAATCATCATAATGATGATGATTTTGATTTCAGTAGAAGGAGATGATTTTATAAAAGAAATTTTCAAAATCATTATGAATTCAGTCAATATCTAGAACTTCGAGCATTAAGTTGTCGTGCGCCCATAGTAGTTGTAGTAGAAACGATACAACGAACAGAAAAAAACAGAAAAAAATACAACCAACAAAACCTATAAAATAGATATATTATTAATATTTGATATATTCTAGTTTTTTTTGTTGTTTTTTTTTTGCGTAATTTAAACGAATACAACACGGTTTTGTTTATTGTGGTATTATTGGTGGATACATAAAGTTTTTGTTTGTCATAATTTATTTGTATTGTATTCCTCAACAAAAATAACAACAACGCATTTTAATTGACAGCAGACAAAATATATCAATTGCATCAATTTTTCAAAACCACAAACTGTCATCATCATCATCGTCTTCATCAACAGCAACAACAGCAGCAGCATCACCCTCACCAACTACAGCAACTATCTACATATCTAGCTAAGGAATACAACTAACTACTAACATCTATGGCAGCAACAACAATAAATAATAAATTTATCGATCGTTTATTTGAACGCGGCGTTTGTTATATAAAAAAAAACACGACAGACAGATTATTTGACAGATAATGTTGAGAAGAAGAATAAAACTAAAGTTAAATATTGGACAAAAGTTGAAAAAAGAAAAAAACTGTAAAGTTTAAGACAAAAGTTAAACGCGCTTAAGTTTTTTTTAGTAAAATTAGTACTGCGAACAAATGAAATATGTATATGGATTATAAGCGAAAATTGCTTTCTCATGTAGTGGATATTGGATATTTATGTTACCTGTCTTGTGTTATTGCGCAGAATAATAAGTAATTACGCAAGTAGTTCAAGCAGCCCCGGGAGTTTTTGCTAGATATATACAGTGGAAAATATATAAAAATGCAAAATGTATAAACGCGAAATATTTTTCAATATCTGATTTCCTTGTTGCACATTAAAGTTGTGCCAGATGTCGTATATGATCTACTTACTTCAATCATTCTAAACTAGATCAACAAATTTAGAACTAGATCCGACATCGAAATGTTTACAATTACACAGGATAGGATTGATTTGGGACTCAATTCTGAGAACTGCACGTGAAAGTAGCCCCAAAAAGAAGAAGTTCTGCATCATTCGTTTTGTCAAGTTACATGCCATAATAGTTTAATATCGATTTGAAGTTCGTAAGTATCGTATAGAAGAATTTGTCACGTTTTAGGCTCTTTTGTTTGACATAACTCGAAAATCACTAGTCCGATTAAGCTAAAACAAATTAAAAAAAATTAATGATTACAATTCCTTTAATCTGTTCATATTACGTTTACCTGCATAAGCAACAGTTTCACGTTCCATTCGTCAAATGATTTTGAAGTGGGTTTATTTTGTAGCAGTTACAATAAAACTGTTGTACTCCGTGGCGTATGATTTATGTGGAATGTTACTCATGATAATCATACGCCACCATATAACAATATAACAAAAGAGCCTAAAACGTGACAAAATCCCCTATACGATACTTCAAATTCAAATCGATATTAAATAATTATGGCATGTAACTTGACAAAACGAATGATGCAGAACTTCTTCTTTTTCAGGCTACTTTCACGTGCAGTTCTCAGTATTGAGTCCCAAATCAATCCTATCCTGTGTAATTGTAAAATTACAAAAATTACAAGTTTTGGTGTAAATAGTAAACAAATATTTTAGATGGCCTTATGGTCGTTCCATATAAAAGTATGCGACTGTGCATTACGCATGTTGATGTACTCATTAGCCGCTGTCTTTTATCCTTTGAGATGTGATCCTACTTCTCAACTCGCAACAGGTTAGGTCCCTTAGATCGGCCAGAACGACAGAGTTAAATTAACGTTATGTGGTCATTATGGGATAAAAACTTACCTGTTTGAATGCGTTATTTCAAATCCACAAATTTTATGCTTAAATTCTTAATTTGAGCTAAGAAGGATTTTGTATGGGAGGTAGAACTAGTAGTAGTCCGGTCTTTCTCATCTTAGTACTTAGACTCTGCTAAGAGGATAGAAACTTGCAAATCAAATTTCAGCTTCATAGTTCTTAAACAGACAGACGGACGGACATCTTTAAATCGACTCAGAATTCTTCGCTTGTTACTCTATTGTAGTTTTTGTGATGAATTTTTTTTTTTTGATCAGCGTTCTAGTAATTTGTATCGGTTAGAGACAAGTCTACTGAGTTGATCGGTACCCCCCCCCAAAAAAACGGGTCAACATAAAACCCAAGGTGGCCAAAACATAAGTAGTAACACTACATTACAAAAATTAGTTGATGGTACTATTTTCGAAAACTTAAAGATACTACATCTATGATTTAGCAATTAGATCAAGGTATTAATACTAATAACACAGTGCAAAAGTGAAAGAAAAAACAGCCGAACGTGACTATATAGGTTTGATTGTACTACCGAAGCTGAGTAAAAACCTATTTCAGTTCGACTAGATTGGTTACCAATCTTATTTTTTGGCCCCATTCAGTTCGACTAGATTGGTTACCAATCTTATTTTTTGGCCCCCGCAACATTTTGAAAACCCTTGGGTCCCTCGAAAAAAGGCGACGTCGGTTTTTGGCCAACTGTTTCTACAGTTTCGAATATAGCGTCCTCTATTCCCAGGCAATGTTGTATCTTATAGTCTGTTTAAGAAATTACTGTTATAGTATTTCTTGTTCTCAAATTAGTTTTTCTTTTGCCGCTGAGTGCTTTTTTTTATAGACAGACTAACTACACCATTTCTAATTAAAATTCAAAGAAAATCAATTGAAATTCAAAAATTTTATTTGATTTTCAAACATTCCATTTAAAATTCAAAACTCGTCAATTGGAATTCAAAAATTCCATTTGAAATTCAAAAAATATCAATTCAAATTCACATTTTCAATTTCTACCAAATCTCTTACAGATTTCGAGATATTTTTTAAAAAAATTTATTAAAAATCATCAAAAAAAAATCATTTTATATTTAAAATTTTTAAGGTTAATCTACACCATTTCCAATTGAAATTCAAAGAAAATCAATTGAAATTCAAACATTCCATTTGAAATTCAAATATTCCATTTGAAATTCAAACCTCGTTATATGAAATTCAAAAATTCCATTTGAAATTCAAAAAACGTCAATTGAAATTCAAACTTTCCATTTGAAATTAAAAAAAATATCAATTGAAATTCGAAACTCGTCAATTGAATTTAAAAATTCGTCAATTGAAATTCAAAACTTATCAATTCAAATTCAAAAGTCGTCAATTGAAATTCAAATTTCGTCAATTGAAATTCAAAAGTCATCAATTGAAATTAGAAAAGGTATCATTTGAAATTCAAAAGTATTGAATCATTAATAGTAGGTTCATTTCGACCGTAAAATATGCTACACCTTAATAGGTATATGGGCATAAGTCTTTGATAAATATGGAAACAAATGCAAAATTTGCAATGGGTAGCGAATCGAAAAAATTTACTTGTATAAGAATATTACTTTGTTACATCTTATAATATTTTCATACGAACATTATTTGCTCCATTCGCAGTTAAATTCGAAGCATTAAACTATAAACTCAATACTAAAAACATTCACATATAGTTTAGTTCAAGTAGAGTGTATTATGATTAAAACTACCAAACAATTATTCGAATTTCAATTGATGAGTTTTGAAATTCAATTGACGACTTTTGAATTTCATTTGCTGAGTTTTGAATTTTAAATAACGAGTTTTGAATTGCAATTGATGAGTTTTGAATTTCAATTGACGAATTTTGAATTTCAATTGACGAGTTTTGAATTTCAATTGACGACTTTTGAATTCCAATTGATCAGTTTTTAATTCCAATTGACGAATTTTGAATTTCAATTGACGAATTTCGAATATCAATTGATGATTTTCGAATTTCAATTGATGTGTTTTCAAATTCAATTGACGAGTTTTGAATTTCAATTGATGTTTTTTGAATTTCAAATCGAAAATTTGAATTTCAGTTGAAGTGTTTTGATTTTCAAATGGAATTTTTGAATTTCAAATGAGTTTTGAATATCAAATGGAATATTTGAATTTCAAAATTAATGTTTAAATTTCAAATGGAATTTTTGAATTTCAATTGTTATTCTTTGAATTTCAATTGGAAATGGTGTAGTTAAAATCTATCTGTTTTAAAAGTTTTGTGATTATTATCAAAATTTCGATATCAGGCGTTTAAAACCGAATTTTTGACAATAAATATTATAAAAAAATAGAAATATATACAAATATTTTTATGGTACAATTAACATATTTTTTAGTACAATAAAAGTACTATTAGTACAATAAAATTACTTTTTGGTACACTAAAAGTACTTTTTGGTACAATAAATGTACTTTATGGTAGAATTTAAGTACTTTTTGGTATTTGATACTGAAAAAGTACTTATTGGTAAAAAAAATACTTTTTGGTACAATAAAAGTTCTTTTTGAAACAATACATTTTACTTCTTGGCACAAAAAAAATTCTATTTGGTACAATAAATTTTACTATTAGATTCATTAAAATATCTTTTTGGTACAATAAAAGTACTTTTTGGTACAATGAAAGTACTATTAACGTACTTGTTGGTACAATAAATTTTACTGATTGGTACAATAATATTACTTTTTGGCACACTAAGTTTTGCTATTTGGCAGAGCAAAATTACTTTTTGGTACAATAAATGTACTTTTTGTTACAATATAAGTACTTTTAGGTACAACAAATTTTACTATTTGATGCAATTTAATAACTTTTTGGTAGTACATAACATATTTAATAGGAGTGCGATAGTGTTGTATGAAGATCGTTAGTAACAATATATGGATACGAACCACCCACCCCTGCCATAGAAAATTCAAATTTTTATAATTATTGCTCCAACCACTTTAACTGTTTCTAGAGGAGTAAAATGTATTACCGACCCAATATATTTGCAACCTTAAGAGTTTCTCAGAACATATCAATCCTCTATCTTCAACCCTTAGGGTGGTCTCCATAACAATTTTTTTTGATTTTTATAATTTTGTTTATCAGCTCCAGCCGCTCCCTTGGGGCCCCCTAGAGGGGTAAAACGTATAAATGACACCCAGTCATTTCTACTTCCTAACATTTTTTTTCAAACATACCTGCACCTTATCTTGACCCCATAAGGGAGCTCCTATACAAAAATCAAATTTTTATAATTATTGCTCCCACCACTTAATTTAATTTTTATAATTTTTTTTTAAGAAATCAGCTTCTGCCGCTCCCATTGTGCCTCATATAGGGATAAAACGTATGACCGGCGGCAGTCATTTTTCCTTCTTAACATTTTTCCCAAACATACCTACCCACTATCTTCAACCCTTAGAGGGCTCCCATACAAAAACCCCTTTTTTTATAAATTGTGCTCCCATCGCCCTAACTGCCCCCAAAGATGCCCCTTGAGAAGTCAAACGTATGACAGATCCCCAATATTCTTGCAACCTCAATAGTTTCTAAAAACATATCTACCCTCTATCTTCAACACTTGAGGAGGTGTCGATAGAATTTTTATAATTTTCTTTTAAGAAATCAACTCCTTCCGTTCCCATTGTGCCTCCGAGAGGGTAAAATGTATGACGAACCCTATTAATTTTTCTCTCCTAACATTTTTTCCGAACATGGGAGGACCCTTAGGTTATGAAGATTGGGGGTAGGTATATTCGATTTTTTAAATCATATCACAAACGATATCAGGGAAGCCATATTTGAAAAACGACAAAGATTCGACGTGACTACGACAGACCTAATAAGGGGGAATATTCTGCTCGGGCATTACCGAAAATCCAAAATCAAAATTTTCCAAAAAACAAAAAAAAAAATAATAATTGAATGACAAATTGGAATTTGTCGACAGTTCAACAAATTTAAAAATTCCATAAGATCAAATAGATCTCAAAAATAATTTTACAAACTAGAAAACAAACAAGAAATCTTTTCATATAAGGGACCTGGAGTCTTTGTTGGAAACCAAATTAAGATGCCACCGTTGTTCGAAGTCATCTCTAATGATCTAACAAAGTCCTTGCTAGGACCTTTACAATGATATGTATATAAAATTTTACATATCCACCTTATTATCTAAACAAAGCATTTAGATTTTTGCTAAACCGTATATCAACGCAAAAAAAAACCAAAACAAAATAGCAGCAACGAAGATTTATCGATCTGTTGATCGGATTGTACGCGATCAATTACATTCTTTTGAAGCCTTATTTGGTTACACCAACAGACAGCAACGGGCAAACGCATCAAGTTTAATGCCATATTTGTTAAAACAATTTCAAAATTAAAAAAAAGACTCACATACACACACACACTACAAGCTGAACATAAATTATAAGCCAACTTGAATTTCGTTGGATTGTGGTTCAAAATTTTTCAATACGTTGTCTGTTGTCATCGTTTGTTATTTTATTATTATTATTATTAGTATTGTGATTATATTATTGTTATTATTTCATATGTTTGTTGCTGTTGTTGCTATATTTTAGTAATTTCATATTTAGTTTTATCTGTTTGTTTATCAACACAGTTGTTATCCTAACGTTGTTGTAAACTTAGAAGAGAACGTGTTCTCTGTTGTCGATCGAGAATGCGTTTTCGCTGTCATTTAGTTTATTTAGTTTCATTTTCGTTTTTTTTTTTGTGGCAAATTCGTGTCAGATCTCATAATCACAAAGACATTTTCAACATTCTGTGTTGCTCATCAACAACTATTTGACATATATAATAATTGTTTAAAAATTCTTTTGTTATTTTTAGTAAAAGTGACGAATTTCATGTATTTGTGTAAAGTTTTTTGTTGTCAATTTGTTGTTGTTGTTTTGTGTTAACGGCAAATGTTATAAGATCCCCGGCAAAATATTTGTGGCAGACACAGGAAAGTTGGTGGCAAACATCTGTTTTTGTCTGAAGGATTAGCGGAAAAGCTAAAGTGCGGGCGAATTTGAAAATTACGTTATCAAAAAATAAAATAAAATAAAATGAAATAAAATAAAATAAAATAAAATAAAATAAAATAAAATAAAATAAAATAAAATAAAATAAAATAAAATAAAATAAAATAAAATAAAATAAAATAAAATAAAATAAAATAAAATAAAATAAAATAAAATAAAATAAAATAAAATAAAATAAAATAAAATAAAATAAAATAAAATAAAATAAAATAAAATAAAATAAAATAAAATAAAATAAAATAAAATAAAATAAAATAAAATAAAATAAAATAAAATAAAATAAAATAAAATAAAATAAAATAAAATAAAATAAAATAAAATAAAATAAAATAAAATAAAATAAAATAAAATAAAATAAAATAAAATAAAATAAAATAAAATAAAATAAAATAAAATAAAATAAAATAAAATAAAATAAAATAAAATAAAATAAAATAAAATAAAATAAAATAAAATAAAATAAAATAAAATAAAATAAAATAAAATAAAATAAAATAAAATAAAATAAAATAAAATAAAATAAAATAAAATAAAATAAAATAAAATAAAATAAAATAAAATAAAATAAAATAAAATAAAATAAAATAAAATAAAATAAAATAAAATAAAATAAAATAAAATAAAATAAAATAAAATAAAATAAAATAAAATAAAATAAAATAAAATAAAATAAAATAAAATAAAATAAAATAAAATAAAATAAAATAAAATAAAATAAAATAAAATAAAATAAAATAAAAAAAAATAAAATAAAATAAAAAAAAATAAAATAAAATAAAATAAAATAAAATAAAATAAAATAAAATAAAATAAAATAAAATAAAATAAAATAAAATAAAATAAAATAAAATAAAATAAAATAAAATAAAATAAAATAAAATAAAATAAAATAAAATAAAATAAAATAAAATAAAATAAAATAAAATAAAATAAAATAAAATAAAATAAAATAAATACAAATAATAAAATGCAGAAAAATAAAATTGAGAAAAATATAATAAAAAAAATAAAAAAAAGGACATTTAAAAAAAAATGTATAAAAAAATAAACTACAGAAAATAAAATACTAACTTACTTACTTAGATGGCACTTCTTTGCAATCTCACTGGATTATATACCGCACGTAGAAATATGTTATAAGTGCCTCGATCTTCTGCGCTTCTTCTCCAGTTAGTCACACCAAGTTCTGTAAGGTTCTCTGTAACCTGGTCTTTCCAACGGATTTTAGGTCTCCCTCTTCTGCGCCGTACATCGAGTTCATTGTCGAAGACTTTTCGAGCTGAAGCATTTTCGCCCATGCGTACAACATGACCTAGCCAACGCAACCACTGCACCTTAATACGTCTGACCACGTCAATGTCAGTGTACAGCTCGTACAGGTCATGATTCATACGACGCCGATTCTCTCCGTCAACGAGGCCCATATATTTTACGCAGTATTTTTCTCCCAGGATTCTGAACCGTACATCAAGATAGGTAGAACCAGTATCTGGTATAGCTGGATTTTTGTTCATCAAGAGAGGGCTCTGTCATTGAATCGCTTGCTTAGTCCGTAATAGCATTTATTAGCAAGCAGGATTCTTCTCCGGATTTCGAAGCTCATTTCTTTTGTTGATGGCGGAGCCTAGGTATATAAAATTGTCTACCACCTCGAAATTATAGTTAGTTGTCAAAGTTCACGCAGTTTCCCAAACGAGTTGATTCTTTGTTCGTTGAAACTAATATATTCGTTTTGTCCTTGTTCACCGTTAGACCCAATTTCGCTGATTCCTTCCGTATACCTGAGAAGGCTGCAGTCACATCCCGCAATTTTCGACCGATGATGTCTACGTCATCAGCGTACGCGAGTACGACAAGAGCTTGTGTGGATTATGTTGACGTGTGGTCTTTAGGGTAATAACTATTTTTGGACAACATTCTCCCCAGGGCTTTTCTAATGGCAAATATTGTATTAATGATAAAAAAACTGTTTCAGTTCAATTTGCTAAAAAAAACCTTACGCCTTTAATATATGTTTTTTTAATTTTTTTTAATAATTTTTTTTTTAAATATCGTTTATACATATGTAAGTATGTTAGCAAATAATAACAATAAATGATTAATAGTAGGTATTGTAAGATATAAACTTTAGGTTCAAAATACGCGATGTTTTACAAAGCGGATATATATCTTGTACTGTTTTTATTTCAATAATTTTTTTTTTAAACTTTGCTTGATTCAAAACTTTAACGCGTTTGGTGCGTAACCTTTTTTAACGATAGCGCAAAACTAAAAACGCAGTTCTTAATATTTTTCCATGCCCTACACGATTTTGTCTGGGGAGATTAGATATTTGCAAAAAATGCAAAAAGTTATTACCCTAGTGGTCTTCGTCGACACCATTTTCGCACCGGTGTGTGTGAGCTTCACATTGATTGCTTAAAGCTTTTAACACTTAAGCTGTTGATAATGAGTGGAGAAGACACAGAAAATGGGTATTGAAGATGATGGTTTGCAACCATCGAAATAGCTATCTGCCCTGCCAGCTGTCAAATTAATACATTTCACACAACTCTTGTAAAACAAATTCTATTAGCGATAATATAAAATAGATCTCAAACCGAACAATGAAAAACATATTTATACCAATAAATATAATAGGAGAAAAAAAATAAAATAAAAAAAATATCCAAAAAAAAAAAAATAGGACATGAAATACAAAAATATAAAATACAAAAAAAAACAAAACGCAAATAAATAAAATACAAAATTAAAATTAAAAAAATACAGAAAATGAAATACAAAAAAAAAATTAAATAAAAAAAATATTAAAAAATAATTTATAAAAAAAAAACAAAAAATAAAAAACAAAAAAAAGTACAAGTAAATTAAATACAAAAAAAATAAAATACAAAAGAATAAAATGCAAAAAAATATACAACAAAACAAAACATGTAATAAAAAAATTAAAAATAAAATAAAAAAATTAAACACAAAAAAGTAATATACAAATAAGTAAATTACAAAAATTAAATATAAAAAAAAAACAAAAAAACATAATATAAAAAATTATGAATTATGTAAATTTCTATAGCTAACTCTAAAATTTCGGGAAAAAATTCCCACAACTACACAGTTTACTCCATCACAATAACGTTCAACAAAATCACGCCGACCATTCAATCAAATTAGATTTTAACCGTTTGCTAAAAAAAAAAAACAAAAGAACGACAATGCATTTTGCAACAAACGCTCAGTTAATTTCACTGACGTGATTTCCTGAATGGTGAATTTATTTATAAAACATATTCGTCGTTTCATATTTGAATGGCCTCTATATTCTCTCGATGTCGTTTTGGCTTAACGCGGAGTGCGTGGGTGATTCACCCGATATTAAAGAAAGAAAGAACGACCGGCAAACGGACAAAAGAACCGACGTAACAACAACAACAGCAATTCTTTTACTTTTGTTTTCATAGTATTTTCCTGGCATCATCTCTTGCAGATGTTAAACGATTTTCAAAATTCGCTAATTTTTTGTTTTTGTGGTTTGTTCTTATTCTCTAAAATCTCTAAGGAAAACCAGAAATGTTATGTTATTAAAATGTTTTCCCTTTCTCACCTTTGGCGCTATTAGGCCAATATTTTATGTGACGTCATTTGATTTAAAATATTGTTGCTCAGTATAAACTGAATATCAATTGGCCTGGGCCTAGGGGTCGGTCTCCCTCACACAAGACAGACGGACAGACATTGACGTTGTATTTTATGTTAGGGGATCATTTCGATGGCCTTTGATTTGATCTATAAGGTTTTATTTTATTAACATTGCCGCAGACAAAATTATAAAAAAAAAAAATATAAACTGAAAGCGTTTCTAGGTACTAGAACAGCATTTTCATGGAAACTTTTGTAGTTGTCCGTAAATTAATTTTAATCTACAACTGCTTCATGGTGTTCCATATATCCTATTCATATATAGTATTATCTATTTACCAGCAACAAAGACAAAACAAAAGAAAAACCAAAGAATTTTTAGAAAACATGCCGGTGTTGTTCTTTTTTTTTGCTGTAATTAATTTTAGCCATTAATTTAAGCTCTTAATGGCTGTAAATAATGATATTGCGAAAATCGCGCAATTGTATAAGATTAACAACAAACATTGTATAATATAATTAAATTTTCTAGCTGTGTTCCGTATTTGTTTACATGAAATTCGTATGAGAGCAAAAACTTGTGGTTGCTTTATACATTTCGAAAAAAAAATGCGTTGTTCTATTTTTGTTCAGGGGTCTGTTTGTCTGTCTCTCCGACAAAGAAATGATATATTATCTATCTTAAATATTTAGTTCGCCGTCTCACAAAACCGCCTATAGAATCTTTTGACAACTATCGGCCTGAGAACTTGGAGCGTTACAATGTCATTTCGCTCAAGATCACGCGCGGCCCAACCGTTGCCCTCACGCCGACGTTCATTGTCAAGTTCACGTGCCCAAACAACTGGAGGCTACAACTATAATGGCTCTTCATATGGCAGCGGTGTGTCCAACGGTGGCTACACATCATCGTCGGCCTCATCAAGGCCTCTAAGTACTGGCTACTATCAGAATGGCTCCGGGGCCGGAGGCTCTTCGTCGTACTATCAGAGTCCTTATACTAGCACATATTCATCCCGTGACAATCTCTATGGAGGTGGAGGCTCTGGTTCGTCACGTAACAGCAGCAGCTACTACAGTAATGGTAATAAATCCTCATCGTCATCCAGCTATCATCATGAGTATATGGCTGCTAGCAGCCTTAGGAAAGGCTCTGCTCTCTCTAATGCTGTCGCTGCTGCCACTACTTCTGCTGCTGCTACTAAAATGCCAATACAGTCGCCATTATCATCCAGCGGCCATCATGCACATCATCATCTAAGCCATCAGATCCATCATCATTCAATAACCATCTCGCTAACACCCTCCTCGTCCAGCAATCATGCTTATGTAAACTCGTCAAACTCACCCACCACCACCAATATCGGTTACAAATCGACAAATCCGTCTTTGAATTCCTTGAAATCCTATATGCGTACACCGCATGCCTCCTCGCCAGCACCCTCGTCCAAGTCGTCATCACCCTCATATGCCGCTTCTACAGCTTCTGGCCTATACTCGTCTAATAATGCCAATACAAACGCCACCATCACCACCACTACCCCACCCATGAGTAGCTCTCTCGAAGGGAATTCCAAATTTCAATATACCTCCTCCTCCTTCCCCTCTACAAATACAGCCTCTTCGAATGGTTACGAGCCGTCTTCGTCGGCATCATCATCATCACGCTACAACACAAATTCCTACAACAGTGATCGCTACAAGAGTCCCTATGCCTCGTCCTATGATAATGGCATCACCACGGCCTCGCTCAGTTTCAGCATGGGTCCATCGGCCTCCAAAGGTTCCAACTCATATTTAAATAAGAATTCCGCCGCCAGTACACGTTCCCTGAACACCGCGAAACCCTTGTCCACATCGAGCAGTAGTTTAAATACATATCCATCGACCTCGTCGTCGGCCAGTTCAAATCCATCAGCTGCTGCCATGGCGGCCATAGTGTCACGCAGCAGTTCATTGCGTGAACAAGAGCGTAAATCGAGAACTCGTTCACGTTCTCGCACAGCTGCTCAGCGATCGATCAGTGCCTCATCGGAGAAGAGTGAAGGTTATGAAGTACGTGTATAAAGGTGGACATACAAGAGAGTTATAATAACACATTAGCACATAAAAAGAAATCGAAATTGAATTGAAGATGTGTGGGCTCGGATTCAAAGGTTGTCAAAACTTTAGTGTATAATTGAAGCTAGAAAAAGTTCGACTGAGGAAATAGTTACTGAGTTGTCAAAGATTGCAATTATTCGAAATTGAAGCAATATAAAAGCTTTGGAATAAAAGTTTTGAAAATTCGTTTTTTGATATATATATCAAAGTTTTGATATAGAATATATTCCAAAATTTTCTTCAAACTACAATATTTTGTACATTTTCTATTTTTGGTGTAAATTTAACCAAGCTTTTGTTAATATATTTTAAAAGCTTTGGTTGAAAAGAATGTTTTGTGTAAAATGATCAAATGATTTGATAAAAAAAAATTGTGTAAAATTTAAAGCTTTCTAGATTTCAGGTCACGATTGTTAAATTCCCCCTAGATTTTTTAAATATGAAGGGGGCTTTCGTTGAATTCATATTTTTCTACAAGACTTTATACGCATATTATTTTATACTTTGCCGGTGTTAAATTGTCAGATTTCTGAAACCTTTCGTATAACAAATGTATCTTTGTGCTTTTTTATTTAAATTTAAATTTAAATTACGAGTTTGAATAATAATAGATTTTCTAAAAGCTTTATTGGAAAATAAGTTAAAAGCTTTCAAGTAATGAACAAATTCTCAGAAGCTTTTGATAAATTTTAAAATCTGAGGTAACATTATAAAGGATTCGTGAAAAAATGTTCGAAGCTTTCATTGAATATAAAATTCAGAGGTTGAATGATTGGAGTTTTGAAAGCTTTGGTATAAAATTACATATTCTTAAAAGCTTTTGATTTATTCAATATTCAAGAATTGTTGTAAACATTAAACATGTGGTATACATAATATTCAAATCTCTGATTTTAGGAAAAATAATGAAATTAAAATATCAACTAAAGCTTTGCTGTAGTATACGTTATATAACTTGCTTTTTATATACAATTTAGAAATATTCGCAGTTTTGAATTGTAATAAGTTTGATGATTTCGTTTATTTTCAAATATTGACCTTGCGTGCTGAATTTTCTTAAAGCTTTGGTATAAAATAGGCTGTGAAAGCTTTCGGTTTTTATTAAAATTCAACTATATAATGGGTTCAATTTTTTAAATTCCTGTTGAATATAAAATTTTGATGTTTGATTGTTAAATTCTTCAAAGCTTTAATATCAAATATTGAAAGCTTAATTTTAGTTTATAATACGTAAGGTTGTTATAACATATTATAGAAAAAATTTAAAACTTCGTAAAAATTTGATAATTTGAAATTAAATTGTGGAATTTAAGTTCAAAATGTCCAAAAGCTTTTGATTAAATTAATTTAATTAAATTGTAAATTATTTTCAAAGCTCATATTTTGTGTAAAATTAAGAATTAAAATTTCCAACAGTGTTAAATGCTTTTGTTACAATCAAAATTTTGCAATTTTTGCAAAGTTTTGTTTTGAACTGTATTAGACGCTTTTGTTTAATTTAATATACAAATTTAAATATTCATTGCTGTGAAAGCTTTAGATTAATAGGAATTTGTTAAATTTCAAAAATACTGGTGTTTTATTAACAAATTTTTCACAGCTTTAATCTAAGTTAAAACTTGTTATAAAATAGTTTGAAATAATATCCAAAATTTATAAGATATTCGAGACATTTTAAAAAATTCAGAAACGACTGTATGAATTTTTTAAAACTTTAGTATACTATTTGTTAAACACTTTACCTGATTTAAACATTTTTAAAAGCCTTTTTTCAAAGTTTTGTTTCAAAAAATATTGAAAGCTTTTAAATTTTTTTTTTATTTTTTTTTAAATTTAATTTAATTTGTAATTTTATTTTTTTATTTATTTTATTTTATTTTACTTTATTTTATTTTATTTTATTTTATTTTATTTTATTTTATTTTATTTTATTTTATTTTATTTTATTTTATTTTATTTTATTTTATTTTATTTTATTTTATTTTATTTTATTTTATTTTATTTTATTTTATTTTATTTTATTTTATTTTATTTTATTTTATTTTATTTTATTTTATTTTATTTTATTTTATTTTATTTTATATTATTTTATTTTATTTATTTTATTTTATTTTATTTTATTTTATTTTATTTTATTTTATTTTATTTTATTTTAAGATTTTGTTATAATATTTGATAAAAAATCGCCCACTGTGCAAGTGGTAAAGAATATGGAATAGCATACCTCGTTGTAAATTTTTTTTTGTTCTGTAAACTGTTTTAACGCTACTCCGAGATTCCATAAAGCTTTGGGTCGCACTTCTCTAGACGATTCAAGTTCGATTATGATTTCACATGTCACACATAGGAAAGAAATTTGCATTCGTTTAGCTCAAGCAATATATTTACAACAGTTTTTTTTTAAATCAAATTTGTTTCTTCCTCCCTTCTTTAATATTTCCAGAGCGGCAGTGAGAATCGTGGCTCACGATCACGTGCCGGCAGCACAGTGAGTACAGTGTCAGTATCGACATCGACCACCTCAGCAACAGATGATAAGAAGACACGTGATAAAGCCGAAAGCAGTGGTGATAATATTGACTATAAAGCTCTGTGGGAAGCTGTCAAGTAAGTTGGTCGCAACAACAAAAGAGCTGACATTGAAATTTTATCATAGTCTAGATATGGAGAAAGAGAACTTCTAAAGCTCTGAATAGAAAATTATTGTTTTAAAAAGAGAACGCATAATTATCTATCTTTATGTTCTTTTAATAGGTTGGAAAATGATAAACTTAAGCAACAGCTGAAGAAGAAAGATGACGAAGTTGTACAGACACGAGCCACCTTGGAAAGATTTGCTAATGCTGTAAGTAAATTTGAAAGTTTTTCTAAAAAAAAAAAAGATAACTAAAAATATAAGAAATAGGAGCATTCAGGTTAATGGTTTTTATCCAATTTTTTTTTAATGTATATTATGGGAACAGTGTTACTCTAAGGTTTAGATGAACCATTCCTATCAAAACCCTTTGTTAATTTATAGAGTGAAAAAAAACCCTACATGCAAATCTATATTTTTGAAAACCTTTCGTTTTTTTTTGTATAGGTATTGTTTTAATTTATGCAATACTCACTTAACTAAATCTTTACACAGAACAACAACTTATAGTCCAAGCAGCGCTTTTCTTTCTCTTGTGTAGTCTACTTTTTTACTGATTTTTTTATGATACTCATTATTTACCAAATTTCTTTTACGAACTTTGACCACTCTAGCTATTTAATTCGTAATTTACTACGGGGTCATTTGAAATTTAACTGGCTTGATATTTTGGAGGGTTTAATAGTTATTTTGGACTAAGTTTCCTATTTTGCAAAATAGAGGCTTCTTTGTCGAGGGTGATATCTTTTAACTGTTGATAAAATTCATTAAAAAGAATTAGAAAACTTTTTTTACAAAAACTTCCCGTGTAACCAGGTATGAATCCAATTAGTTGTGTATGTGTAATTGGATTAGATTAGATTAGATAAGAAATTATCTAATTGTACGTAATGAAGCCAAAGTTGTTTCGAAATAATAACCAATAGTATGATCTCGAAATGTCTAGTATATAGATCCATTTATATTTGACATAATTGTGCATAAAATTGTATCCGATAAAATCTTATCTTATATAGTGATCTTGTCTTGGCAATAAAATCTGAGATGATTATAGAAGCCCTGTTATATTTAGGTACACATGTATCGGAATAATACAGGGAAAAATCTAGTATCAAATGAGATCTTCTAATACACAATAAGACCAGCACTGTTATAATATGATCTAACTAGATTTAAGCATTCTTCGGAACTAGTCAAGAGTTGACCTGAACTCTTTTAGAAATGAACTTGAAGCAAGCTAAAAGACTTCAAAAAATTATTTTGAAAAGAAGCAAACTAGGAAAGTACATTAATTAAAAAAAAAAACAAAAATATATTTATTTATTTTATTACACATACTAATTACACAGGTCAACTGCAAAAAAAAAACGCTTGAATAACCACTAAATAGATTTGATGTGTGTGTCATGGCTACTTAAGTACAAAAATGGTAAAATTTTTCAATTCTTTGAATAATTTTTTTTTTGTTAAATAATTTTTAAGTAAAATTTTCAATATATGTAAATATTGTATACAATTGTTTTTAATGCGATCAATAGTTTGAAATTTATAAAACTAATTGTTAGGCAAAAAATAAAAAATTTACAAATTTTTTTTTTTTTAATCTGAAAAAAATTGAAAACTGCAAAAAGTATTAAATTTTATTTATTTGTAGTGAAGCTGCATATCGTGTGAATAAAAGTAAATATAGATCATGAAAATCGATGAATGCTTTACATTTTTATTTACAATAAATTGTAGGTAACCAATATATACAAGCATTGTAGAAAATATTATAATAAAAATGCAGAACACGAGAAAGAGTGTAACGCATTAAAGGAGACGTGTTACACCCCAAGTATCTTAAGACTAAATTCGTTTCATGACTTTTTAAGACGGGTTGGTCATGCTCGTCTGTCTGCCTGGCTGACTGGGCAGGATTACTCGAGTAATTCTTAACTTATATTTATGAAAATTTACCCATATTACTTCTTCAAATATTTTGTAAAAATAATATTTTCCTATAACTTCCAAACGGAAAGCTGGAGGACGTTTAAGTTAGTTCAATTACCTTATAATAACAGAGAAACCCTCAGAAAACCATAACATTTGTCACACCTCTTCTGATAGCTCCCATACAAATGACCGAATTGACCCTCATAGTATTACATAAAAAAAAAAAACTTAATTTCACTTTGCACCCCATGAATGAGGTATGGGATTGCTTCTCGCGTTGTTGTGAATTAACACGCTTTCTATTTTTAGATTCACAACTAACGGCACCTACTTATTTATCGACGAATGCGAACGTCACTGTTTTGAGAAGCTCTTACTAGACACGACGATTGAATCGACGCTTAATACTGCGAAGTTGCTGTCAAACAACATTCGAGGGGAGCCGACAATGAAAGAAAATTTTATTAATTTTTTTCTTTTAAGATGACTGGAGCCAGGTTTGAACCTGCGATCTCCCGCATGGTAGTCGCGTGTTCTAACCACTATGCCACGGCCGGTCCCTGTGTTACATAGTTCATTGAATTCAGTAATATTTTGCGTAAATTGTACGCTTATGCAAATTTCACTCTGAAATTAATTTGAATTGAATATGAATTTGAAAACCAAAGCATTTGCCGCCACACCACTTCTGGTACCGCCCATACAAATGACCGAATTCACTCTCATAGTTTAACTTAAATTTTTCGTGTAGGTACACTTTATTCGGTCATGAATATGGTCTATATCGGCCGACCTATACAAAATAAAATATTTTTGTAAAATTAAAACTTACCCCAACCATAAGATACTAAAATTTTGTAAAAATTAATTGTGAATAAATTCAAAAAGAATCAATAGATTTTTATGATCGATATTTCATTTTGTTGCTATTACATGTGGTTTTGCGATATCGATTTTTCATGATTTTTTTTAAACAAAAAATTTTAGCTATTTTCACTTAAAAAATATATTTTTTGCTTAAATTTGTTATTATCTCCCGAGTCTACTGATTAGATTGAATCTTAATATATAAACGGATTAAAGGTTATGTTTATATAAAGTTTATTTTAATAATATCATACTAACCCTCTTTGAAGTTTCATTAATTATGTGGAGAAACATCTAAAAAAATTTATAATTTTATTTAATTTTTTTTTTTCAAAAACCTTCCCATGGGTTTGAAAATTCGAACGTATTTGTACTACTGGAACCGCAATACATCAAAATTGTGTAGTGGTTTTTAAAGAATTTTAAATATTTTCGATTTTGTTGGCTTGTGTTATTATTTAAATTTTTTTATAATAGTTTATTTTTATATTTTTATTGATTAATTTAATTTTATTATTAATTTTTATTTCTATTTTACTTTTTGTTATTTTATATATATTTGTAATATATTTTTTTTTATTTTATTGTATTTTTTTCTCTTCTTTTAATGTTATTATGATTATTTTATGTTTTATTTTATTCTACTTTTTTCCCTGAAATATTATTTTGTCTTATTTCATTATTATTTTTTTGACTGTTTTTTTTATTTTATTTAATTTATTTTATTTTATTTATTTATTATATTTATTTTATTTATTTTATTTATTTTATTTATTTTATTTATTTTATTTATTTTATTTATTTTATTTATTTTATTTATTTTATTTATTTTATTTATTTTATTTATTTTATTTATTTTATTTATTTTATTTATTTTATTTATTTTATTTATTTTATTTATTTTATTTATTTTATTTATTTTATTTATTTTATTTATTTTATTTATTTTATTTATTTTATATATTTTATTTATTTTATTTATTTTATTTATTTTATTTATTTTATTTATTTTATTTATTTTATTTATTTAATTTCAGTTTATTTTATTTTATTTATTTTATTTATTTTCAACAATTTTATTTTAAAAGTGTTTTGTGTTCCATTTTATCCAATTCCCTTTTTCGCTTACGATATAACTTTTTCTGAGTGAACGAAGGATCAACTAAAGATATCGAAAGTTTTGTTGTTATAGTTCGGTGAAAAGGTCTCTTTTGATTAGGGTTATGACATCGCAGCATGTTAACTAGAAAGCATTGTTTTTTCTATTTTCTTCATAAGCCAATTTTTTTTTCAAATGACTCCTGTAATTTAGATTTACCCCTGTGTACTCTCTAGGGTCGATTACTTTACTCTTCTCTCCTCATTGTTGTTCAGTCTTTGTAAATAAGCACTAGAAGAATAACTAATTACAAGAAGAAAAAAACAAATATACCCCAAAATGTATATATCTACACACCCCACCAACAAAAACGAAAAAACAAAACAACAAATTTTTTGCAAATATTCAAATTTTTGCAGACCACTAAAAATTCTTTGTCAGAGATTGAAAAGCGCGAACGGAGAGCTATGGAACGAAAACTTTCCGAATTGGAAGAAGAGCTTAAGGTAAATACCTTTGAAAATTTTTCAAAAAAAAAAAAAAAACTTTTATTGTTTCCTTTCTGTTGTTGTTGTTTTACCACTATTATTACTATTTTGTTCTTTTACCACTTCTAACAAGCGAAAAATTGTGCTGAATTTTTTTTTGTTTTTCAATAAATTAAATTAATTAAATTAATCCAATACCTTTGCCCTACACTATTAGCCATGTGTCTGCGTGTGATTGCTTACGTACACTCATACCAGCAAAACTAAAAAAAAAAACATATTTTTTATTTTATAATGCTTTTTTAAATTTATTTATGGAACGAAAGGTTTGGCTTATGCGCGCTTCAACACTCCTTATTTTCTTTGTTTGTGAAGCCAAATACTTTATTTCGCGTCCAGTTCATGTGTTTTTAAATCGATTTATTTTTCCATACGCTGACGTATCCTTGTGATATCGTGTCATTTACAACTCCTTGTTTTACCACACAACCGAAATAAGCTTTAAAGAAAACATAACCAAATTTTTTTTGAGCAAATATTTATTATTTTGAATCACTTTTTATATAAATATATCATACTGATCTTTTGAAATTGAAACTATTTTTTATAATCCAGTGTTGCTGATACTTGTTGATACACGCTCTTTAACACTAACAACAACATTAACAGATGGCTTACTATGCATCTGTCAGATGATTTCATAATTATCATTATAAAAATTGTTAGGGAGATACAAAAAACCTAACTAACTAACTAGTTGAATGTATTTTTCTTCAATATACCGTTACTTCACTGCGGTTACTCATACACATTTTGGAAATTTTATATGACTAGTCTTGTCATGACAAAAATTTTGTTGATTGTTTGCTTAAGACTTATTTACATTACGAGTTCATAATTTATAAGAAAATTTGATAAACTTTTTGAAACACCTCAAGAAACATCAAACAATTTCCAAAAGTTGTTTATTGTTCATATCTATTTTATTATACTCTCTACATATATTTGATATCTAACTCGTATCAGCTACAACTCATCAGTTGTAGTCGCTGGTCAATAATAGCTGCAGCAAAGGCGCTTCGCATCCTTTTAAAGACTCAAGGGAGGAAGGGTGAAAGTGTTGGAGTGTTAGCAGAATTTTGATTTATCACTGACAACTCAAATGCATTTAACACCGACCGGCTCTTTAACTCACAACACTATCGTTTTATATGACCACATTTTCCTCTTTTTTACGATCATTTGTATTCACATCTAAACTATTGTTGTCATCCATCTGTTGTTGTTTTACGTTAACATTTTGTCATCTTCATTTCATCTCATATCGCTCAAATGTTGTCATCATGATCATGATCATCAACATCAATCATCATTATCATCGTCATCGTCATCCTTTTACCCTACCCTTTCGTATCGGACACCCCACTCATGTGTATCTATATCATTTACATTTAAAATGTCTTCGTCCATATTACGTTGAGTTCCAAAAATGTTCGCGCATGCGTATCGTGTTGAGATCCCATGATAAGTGGTTCTAGCACAGACCGACCAAAACTATCCTAAAGTCTTGTGAAAAAGTCGTGTTTGTACTCCTGGGATATTTGTATAAGAAACTATTTAATTGTTTTTGTCTTGGTAGTTATGTCACAGTACGTATTTGCTCGCTCTTTGTGCTGTGGTTAAAAAAAAGTACTTTTTGGAATGAAGTACTGTTTAGTACCATAAACGTATGTTGGCTAAAGAGAAGTATATGGTGCGGGAGACCAAAAAAAAATATCTCATCCTCCTTGCCTTAGCCCCCAAACATCGGAATGATAAGTCAAAGTTGGCGCTGAGACCCATGGGGCCCATGGTCGGTAAAAAAAGAAGCTCTTTGGGTTAAATGATGACCCTCCATGTGCGGGCACTCAAATGAAAGATATTTTCGAAACGAATGGATTTTTTAAGCTATTACGGCTCCCCTGGACCGAGTAAGACCAAGTTTTGTTGGGTAACTATTGAAAATTGTAAGGCAAGTAATATTTAAAAATTTCCTTATGTGTGGAAATTCGAACTATAGGATACCAGTTATCATTCTGAACACATTTAAAATAAAATAAAAATCGTTGCAAGTTAAAAAAAAAATTACTTGCTTCCTCCCTTAACAATAGGCGTAAGAGGGTCCATATGTCCCGTAGGGTCATACAATGTACACTACTGGATTCGTTTCAAAAATATCTTTTATTTGAGTACCCACACATAAGGGGTCATCACAGAACCCAAGGGCGCCCTTTTTTGGGCCCCTAGGCCCTCCACGCATGGGCTTAAAAAGTACAGCATAGGATTCGTCTCGAAAATATCTTTTATTTGAGTACCCACACATAAGGGGTCATCATAGAACCCAAGGGAACCCTTTTTTGACCCCCCCAGGGCCACATGGGTCCGAAGCCAACTTTGGAGGGCGTGGCATATTTTTTTTTCTTTTTTGGGCTCCCGCCCTGTAATCTGTACTTTTGCCCAAAAATTTGTTTGTAGAAAAACAAAGACTTTTTTGGTACAATAAAAGTACTTTTTAGTTCTATAAAAGTATTTTTGTACAAAAAAGTACTTTTTCAGACAGAAGGTACTTTTAGGACTATGAAAGTACTTTTTACCACTATAAAAGTTATCTGGAGCTTTTTCGTACAATAAAAGTACTCTTGTACAAAAAAGTACATCTTGGAACAGAAAAGTACTTGTTACCACTTAAAAAGTACTGTGGTAAAAAAAAAGACCATTGCGGAACAGAAAAGTACTTTTGGGACAATAACACTACTTTTTAGTATTATATTTAATTACAGTACTTTTAGTATTTTCGTAATAAGAAGTACTTTAATTGTACCAAAAAAGTACTTTTTGGGAGTTAAATTTCTTTTTAGTACTAAAAAAATATTTTTTTTTTAACAAAAAAGGACTATAAAAGTACTGTGGAATAAAAATTGCTTTGTGAAAAAACAGTCCCTTTTGGTGCAATAAAAGTACTCTGGTACAAAAAAAATACTTTTGGAACAATAGACGTATTTATTAGTGTTATTGAAATATTCGTACAAAAAAAGTACTTTGCGAAGCAGAAAGTATTTTTGCGACTATGAAAGTACTTTTTAGTACTATAAAAGTAATCTGAAACATAAATTACTTTGTAAAAAAACCAAGTACTTTTTCGTACAATAAAAGTACTCTTGTACAAAAAAAGTACATCTTGGAACGGAAAAGTACTTTTTAGCACTTAACAAGTACTGTGGTAATAAAAATACTTTTTTTTTAACCAAAAGTACTTTTCCGGAGCGGAAAGTACTTTCAAGTACTAGAAAAATACTCTGAATTAAAAATTGCTTTGTAAAAAAACAAAGTCCTTTTTGGTACAATAAAAGTACTATAGTACAAAAAAAGTACTTTGGAGACAATAAAAGTACTTTTTAGTTCTATTAAAGTATTTTTGTATAAAAAAAGTACTTTGCGAAAGAGAAAAGTACTTTTGGGACTATGAAAGTATTTTTTAGCACTATAAAAATAAATTGGAACAAAAATTACTTTGTAAAAAACCAAGTACTTTTTTGTACAATAAAAGTACTTTTTTACAAAAAAAGTACAACTTGGAACAGAAAAGTACTTTTGGGACAATAAAAGTACTTTTTAGTATTATATTTTCGTAATAAAAAGTACTTTTATTGTACCAAAAAAGTACTTTTTTTAAACAAAACAAAAAATACTTTTCCGCACCGGAAAGTACTTTTAGGACTATGAAAGTACTTTTAAATACTCTGGAATAAAAATTGCTTTGTGAAAAAACAAAGTCCTTTTTGGTACAATAAAAGTACTCTGGTACATAAAAAAGTACTTTTGGGACAATAAAAGTACTTTTAAGTTCAATTAAAGTATTTTTGTACAAAAAAGTACTATGCGAAACAGAAAAGTACTTTTTGGTTTATGAAAGTACTGTTTAGTACTACAAAAATTACTTTATGGGAAAACAAAGTACTTTTTGCTACTATAAAAGTATTCTGGTGCAAAACAGAAATACTTTTTGGGACAATAAACGTACTTTTTAACACTAAAAAAGTAATGTGGTACAAAAAAAAGTACTTTGCGGAACAGAAAAGTACTTTTTATTGTTATTAAAGTATTCGTACAATAAAAAGTACTTTAATTGTAGAAAAAAGTACTATTTTGGGAGATGGTATGAGAGGTGGGAAAAGTTTTTGGCCATCTTAGAACTTAACTCCTCGTAGATGACAGAAACAGAAACCACAACTTTCCAACTAATGGTTTTTTCCAGAGTTCTAAAATCACCAACTCCAAATGCGTGTAAAAAAATCTCGCACTATACTAAAAAAACCTAGTCATCATGCAAAATGTCTACTGTGCTTTTGGTTTCATCCCATTTAGATTTTGGTTGTTGCACTGTGTAATCTGTCACTTTATTAATGTCAAATTGGCCACCTTTTTCACAATAACGATATTATTTGTTTGTTCTCAAAAATAATATTTTTATTTATAATTTTTTTTCTCATAGTGTTCCAAATTTTCATATATATACACCGCACTATTCAAAATTTATGGCTTATGGAAAATCATATCTTTTTCAAGAAATATTTTCAATAATGTTAATTTTTATAAAAATTTTCTCTTTAAATTTCTAAAATTTTTTGATATTTTTTAGATTTAATTTTTGTAGCGCATTTTATATTTTTTTTATAAAAATTTTAAATCCAGTTACAGGACCTTTTTTTATAATATTTAGTTTTTTTAATTACTAATATCGTTATTAAAATCTGTATGTCATAAAATATCGTAATATAAAAATAAAATTAAAAAAAAAATATTTTTATTCGTCATGTTTTCCACTTTTTTCATACATTTATGACAATCTTTTAAATAATGAATATGTGTTCATCGTTCGGTTCAAGATCTATTCTATTATTGCTAATAGAATTTGTTTTACAAGAGCTGTGTGAAATGGATTATGTTGACAGCTGGCAGGGCAGATAGCTATTTCGATGGTTACCAAACCATCTTCATCAGTACCCATTTGCTGTGACTTCTCAACTCATTATCACAACCTTAAGTGTTAAAAGCTTGAAGAAATCAATGTGAAGCTCACACACACCACACGTCAACATAATCCGCACAAGCTCTTGTCTATGCTTTGTCTATGGGACAAAATTGCATAGAATTGTCTTGTAAAAGAAATTCTATTAGCAATAATAGAATAGATCTTGAACCGAACGATGAACACATATTCATTATTTACACATATAGATTAACAATACAAAACGAGAGCACTATTTAAAATATTTATATTTTGCTTTTTGTTTTAATATATATTTTTTTTCATTTTTTTTTTATAAATTTTACATAATTCTGTTTTTAAACAAATTTTGATTGAAATGTAACAAAACATATTTAAATAAATATCGTTCAATTTGTTAAATTTAAAAAAAAATTAAAAATAATCCCCAATTTATCATTTTTTTTTCACGCAAATTATGTGATTACTTTCGGCCAAAAAACTGTAATTGTCAACTTCGTACCGATTTATATTAAATTATAAAAAAACTTGATATTTTTTCTGATTCTTTTAAGTGCAAAAATAGGATAAATTTAAGTGAATTTGAATATATTGATTCTATATTTTTTTGATTTAGTGGTTATTTCACATTAGTAAAAGTGAAATGGCCCTATGAACACCGATTTGATTTTAATATAACTTCAATACAACATTTCAAATATGTGCGAATATTTTGGACTCAACTGTAAACTACTTACCTTTGATATTAATTATCAAAACTACAGTGATCATCAAATAACTTGTACATACCATCTACTACGTCAGCCAATTCCACCAAATGTCATTTAGTGTTTTTGTCTACACGTTGAATTTTTTTCTTTCTTTTCTTGTTTTTTTGCTATAGTGATTTAGTAATAATAATTTTTGTTTAATGATTCCTCAAAGCACGTTTTGTTTTCAAACTGGCAACATTATTGTTTTTCTTTATTTAACATCACCCTGATCATGTTGCATACTTTTGGGCATAGCACAGACCTAGAAGTGAGCCTAACAACTCTGTTCACGTTTAATTATGTTGTTGTTGTGATTTGTTTTATTCCATAATTTTGCCATTGATTTCTCGTATTCCGCCGTCACTCGTTGTTATATCCAATCCATATGTAATAAACACCAGTCATTACCAATTATCACCACCCCCCACTAAATGACCAAATTTCTACTCACCACAGTTTCGCTCACTCTTTGTCTCTCTCACTCACTTGCGCTCACTTTTAATACCATTACCCAAAATACTCCCACAATATTGATCTTAAGTTGTGTCGTCAAACCATTAAACATTATTTTTTGTTGTTGTTGTTTATGTTAAATTCATGATGCATTTTATCTTGCCATTTATATATCTATATATATATACTATGTATATTCTCTCTTTCTCCACGTTTCTATTTGTTTTTGTAATTGTAGCTACTACAGAAGCTAAAGAATGAGAACGAACGTTTACGTGCTGAAAATCGTGCTCTTACCCGCGTTGTCTCGAAGTTGACCTCCTCAGCCCAGAGTCAACTTTCGAAAGCCAAACAATAAAAATAAAACGCAACGCAAAATTCTCTCTTGTACTCTTAAAATCTCTCCCAAACTCTCGTATCTTACTCACGCACTCAACAAATATTTAAACAAAAAATATATATGCATTAAGAAATGAAAAAATTAATTTATTTAATCAAAATAGTTGTTAGAAATGATGATATGAAAACAAAACAAACAAAAACAAAAAACTGCATTAAACTTGTATGGAATTTGAAAACAAATATTAAAAGAGAGTTTCTTTTTTTGAATTCAATCACACGCACCAATATCAGTAGTTAAATTTAATATTAGTTGAATTCTAATGATAATTAGTTTATCTATTGATGGATTGATTAGTTGTGTAAGTGATAAGAAGTATTTAAAGGTTATCCATATATCGTACATGTTAAACGAAGCGTATACATATATACATACATCTATACATATATATTTATAAATATAACTATTTGTATTGTTATATATTTTAAAGATACACAATACATTGTTGTGGTTTATTTTCTATGATTGAAATTTGTGTTTTGTCAAGTTATGGTTAAATTAAATTTTGAAATAAATTTGATTGAATTTTACTTAAGACACAAAATAGGAATTTGAGAATTTACATAGAGTTTTACATATGAGAAAATATGATTTTAATTTAAACTTTGATAATTATAGAATATGGGATAAATTACCTTAAAAAATTAGTTTGTTTCAATTAAAATTTATATTTATATTAAAGTTTGGCTTAAAACTGAAACAATCGCCGTTCAAAGTTGATTTATTCAAAAACGAAAATTGCAATTAAGAGAAATTGGGAGAGCCAAGGACAATTATTTAAGTGATTTTTTTTTCAAAATTTATTGCCCAATGTTCCTCCCGGCTATAGTTCTGTCTAACCATTGTGAAGGTTCTTTGTTCGATTTGGGGTCAAAACATGTTTTCATATGTGTGTATTTAAGTTGGAGATTTTTTTATTGTACGATAAATAGGAGAATCGACAAATTTTGGGTACAGAGAAAAAAAACTTTGCAGTTACATTTTTTTAAAAAATAAAATTAAATATATGGAAAATTTGTATTTTACATAATTATATTGAAAAAAAAAAATAAACTTGTTTTATATATATGTATATTAAATCGACCAGCCCGATTTGTAGGGATGAAAAAAAATCGCTCAAGTGACAAGGAAAATCGTTTTCTAGGGATCAAAATAAGAAACTTCGCCCCACGAACCATACCTCTAAAACAAATGTTCCGACTTTTGGCCCGTTGGATCAAATTTTGAAAAAACCCACTTTGACCTATTTAGAGTGCCCCAATCGAGTCCAAATGTATGACCGATTCCCACCTTCTTTGGAGGGCCGACCGACCCATGTCGGCACACGCCAACTTTGACCTACTATTCCGATGTTTGGGGACCAAGACGAAGACAATGGCATATTTTTTTTTTAATCGGGCTCCCGCCCCATATTCTGCACTTCAGCCAATCCGTAAAATAAACAAAAATTTTTGAAAACTTTGCTTTAAAAAATATGTTCTATTTAACTAAAGAAAAAATATAAAAAATTCCGTCAGTTAAAAATGTCTTCTTAAAATAGATCCTCAGAAGAAAACATAATTTTTACCAAAAAAAAAATTAGTAATAAATTTAAATTTTTTTAAAGTTTTAAAGTTTTTTTCAGTTATTCTTTTAAAAAAAATATTTCAAAATAAACAATTCATTTTTTTTTTATTTTTTCGTTGAATTTTTAGGAAACAATGAATATAAATTAATGAAATAGGTGTAAATTAAAAGAAAAATTAAAATTTTGTGAAATTTTTTTCACCAGATATTTTGAATAAAGAAAAAAAAAACAAACAAAACTTCTTTTAAAAAAGTTTCCTTTAAAAATAAATGAAATTGAAATAAATTTATTTAAAATTTTGTAAAATATTTTCTTTCCACCAGAAATTTTAAATTAAAAAAAAACAAACACAACAGCTGCAAAATTTTCCTTGGTTGGTTGGTCTGCGGGCATCTCCTTCTTCGAGGAGAACACTTAGGTCCTTATGGACCCATTGTGACACCCGTTGGGCATTTACACCATCCCTTCAAGATATGCTATCAGCGCGTATGCTGCCTGATTGCGTTTATAATTTTTTTTTTTTTAAGAAATTACTTCTTTAAAAAGTTCTTTATAAAAAAATTAAATTTTTATTAAAATCGAAAAAAATTATTCAATATTAAATTTGTAAATAAACAAAAATTTTGAAAACTGCTTTTAAAAATGACTAAAGATAAATAAAATAATATAAAAAATTCCGTCAGTCAAAAAAGTCTTTTTAAAAAAGATTCTCAGAAAAAAACATAATTCTTTTTTAAAGAAAAAGAAAAATAGTAATTAAATAAAAAATTTTATACAACAATATGTTTTTTATAAAAAAAAGTTTTTAAGATTTTTTCTTTTATTCAATAAACAATTTTTTTTAAAAAATATTTTAAAATTACCAATTTATTTTTTCGTTGAATTTTTAGGAAACGATGAATGTAAATTAATAAAATTGGTGTAAATTGAAAGAAAAAATTTAAATAAATTTAAAATTTTTTAAAATTTTTCCACCAGAAATTTGAATAATCAAACAACAAAACTTCTAAAAAAGTTTCCTTTTTCAAAAATTAATTCTTTAAAATGTTATAAAAAATAAAATTTGTATTAAAATCAAAAAATAAAGTATTTTTTTTTTGTAATTTAATAATACAAAAAAGTTAAAATTAATTTAGAATTTTTTAAAATATCTTCCTTCAGAAATTTTGAATATTAAAAATACCAAACATAGATTCTATAGAGTTTCCGTTTAAGATCAAAAATTACTTCTTTAAATTTCCTTATAAAAAAGATAATTTTTTTTGTTAAAATTATGTATTATTTATAATTTAATAATACGAAAAAATTCAAATAAATTTAAATTGTGTACAATATTTTCCATTAGAAATCTTGAATAGTAGTAACTCCAAACAAAACTTCTTCTTAAAAAGTTTCTTTTGAGATTTTTTTTTCTTTAAAAATTACTTCTTTAACAACTTTATCATAAAAAAAATAAAACCTCTCAAAAAAAAAATAATTTTATTACTTATAATTTAATGAGACAAATAAATTAAAAAAAATTTAAAATTTTGTAAAATGTTATCCACCAGAAATGTTGAAAAAAAAAACAATAAGAATTCTTCTAACAGTTTCATTTTTAATAATTTTGTTTTTTAAATTACTTTAAAAGTTTTCTTAAAATAAAATAATTTTTTTTATAAAATTGAAAAACAAATTTGAATTTTAAAAACAAGCAAAACTTCTTCAAAAGTTTTTTTTGTTTTTTTTTTTCAAAAATTGCTTTAAAAAGATTATTATAAAAAATTTTAATTTTTATTTAAAAAAAAAACAAAATATTTATTATTTATAATTTTGTCTCAAATATGTATGTGTCTTTTTAAGAAGAACTCTTTAAAAAAGTATTTTTTACAAATTATATTAATATATTATATTGTGTCAGCTTCCAAAAAACTGGTTTTTGGATAAAATTTTTTTTTTGTGAAATTCATTCGTCTTCAAAATTTTATTTTGCATTTGTTTTTTAAATTCTTATATATATTCAGAAATTTTAATGACGTACGAAAAATTTCCCAAAATCATTTTTTGGAAACTTTTTTTGTATGGGAAAAAATTAGAAAAATTAAATATGATTTTAGTGCAATTTTTTTTCGCGAGAACTATAAAATTTTTGACCAAAAATTTAAAATTTTTCAAAATTTGGAAATTTTTTTAAATTACGAAAAAAACTAGAAATACTAAAATAAAGAAAAGAAAAAAAAAAATATTTTCCCATTGATGTCTTCAAACTTTGATTTTGCATTTTTGTTATATATTTCTTATAAAAATTTCCCAAAAAAATTATTTAGAATCTTTTTTTGTATGGAAAAAAATTAAAAAAAATAATGAAAATTAAATATGATTTTAGCGAAAAATTTTTCAAGAGAACTAAAAATTTTTGAATTTGGGAAATTTTTTCGTCCGCAATTTTTTTTTTTTGTGAAGTTCATTCCTGTCTTCAAACTTTGATTTTGAATTTTTTTTTTTTAACAAATTTCTTCCTTTTATTTTTTTGTAATTATAAATAATTCTATATTTTAAAGACATTCGAATAAATATTTAATGCAATCTTAATGTATTGAATTCTACTTAAGAAAACGGCGGGTGATGGGATTTATATGGGGGTGATATTTAGATGCAAAAGGCTGTTTTACATAAGAATCAGTCGTTTTTACGGGACATAACCCCTTTTAGTTTCAGTTATTCTTTCCATTTTATTTTATCTAAAGCAAGATTTTTAATTTAACGATTTCTTTACCAGACGCCTTGCTATGTACTTCAGAACTTTTAGAACATGTGGGCAAAGGTTGACATGTCTGAGATAAGTGGAAGTATATGCTGTATAAAAAGCTGATAGAAAATAGAAAATTTTGGCTGCCCGTAAAATTTTGAAAATCGGACGTATCAACTTTTGCCATAATGGTATAGAGTTAATGCTCATAGCCACAAAATTACTAGTGTATGGCCTCCACTTTAAACTCTATGTAAATTCTCAAATCGTTCTACAACTCTATATCATCTTACACTTTAGTTATCCAAATTATTTCTAAAAAAAAAACTGAAATTTATGAAACTATTCTATATCATAAAAAAATATCAGAATTTATCAGATACTCAAAACCACCTACAATTATACAAAATTTCTATTCTATATATATAAATCAAATCGTTAGTTAAATTTTTCTGCTCATATATCTATATAGTATATATCGTATATATACATATGCCTATTTATATCCATACATAAAGGATATACATGCTATAACAAAGCAACCAACCAACCAACCAATTTCCATATCCTCGCCCCCACACATATACTCATGTACACAAGGCACCAACACAGCCACAGCCATTATAAACCACCTATAAAAATTAAAAACCAAACAAATTAAGCTCTGGTATGAGCAAACATTCTTTCTTCTACTGGCCCAGGATCTTCTGCGAGATAAGCGTATGCGAAGAATTATTGTACCGCATGGGGGAACTTCGAGTAAATTGTTCATTCAAACGTATTATTGAACAGGCTAAGAACCGCCGTGACCGTGATCGTGATTGTCATCGTGTCTATTCTCGCCCACTGCCTCCTCTACTCATAGGACATTGGTTGACTTCGTTTTCATTGACGTTGGTCTTGATGTTGTTAATAATGATGGAGATCATAATGATGATGATGATGATGATGACGATGATGAGATGTTAACGTATGATGACTCGAGGACATTTGACGTTGATGAGTATGAATCGTTAGAGGAGTCTGATTGAAACCGTCATAATGTACAGACGTACTGATCGTGCCGGTCTTAATTTGAATCGTTTTGAAGTAAATTCGCTGAATATTCTTTCTACCCGATCTACTATCCACTATAAGTGTTTAGAGATTATTGCTAAAAAACAAAAGAAAAATAAATACAATAAATCTACCAAAAACTATTGCATAAAATGAGTAAGAGCACGGCTCTAAACTCATTAACAACATCTCCAAAAACACCAAATTCTAAAAATGATAGAAAAAGAAAAAACAGTGAGAATATGGAGAGTGAAAATAAACATTTAAAGAGCAACTATTACGCTGCGCTTGACATTGAAGATGACTTTGAATGCGATGAATTGTCATTAAAGAGATTTAAAGAACACGTTATAAAGAATAATGCACAAAACAAATTGTCAAACTGTGACTCGCTCTCGCAAAATATCTCTACACAATCATCTCAAAGTGGTTCATCAAACAAAAACAATGCAAAGCAAAATAGGTTGCCTACAACTCAAAAACAAAATAATCAAAACAAACAAGTTAAAATTCCACCGATTAATATATATGATGTTGAGACAAATGAACTAATAGACTTTATAAAAAACGGATTGAACATAAAAGATTTCAAAATTAAACAATATGATAAATGGAACAAAAATACTCTTATGCTTAATTCACTCGAAAGTTATGTTCGTGTTAAATCACATTTAGAAAAAACAGACACTAAATTTTTCACATATACTCCAAAATGCGCCAAAAATAAAACATTCTTGCTTAAGGGACTAAGTGCTACCACTAATCAAACTAAAATTCTTGATGAACTGCGCGATTACGAGACTGAAACATTAAAATTTATTAAAATCAGTCCATTCTACACCAAAAATTCGAAGAAAGAGGGGAACATACTTCCTTTCTTTATTGTCCAAATAAGGCCTGAGGGTACCATTAGAGACCTTAAAGCGATAACTGGAATTATGCATAGAGTTGTTAAATGGGAGCCACTGAGGAAAGATGAAATACCACAATGTCGAAGGTGCCAGGGATTTTTTCATAGTGCATCCAATTGCTTTCTGGAGCCGAAATGCGTCAAATGTAATCAGCAACATGAAATTGGTAAATGCAGCATGTCTAACGTGAGCCCAGCTGATCGTGAAAAACTTTATTGTGTACTTTGTAAAAAGTATGGTCACCCCGCATCATACAAAGGGTGTGAGACATACAAAAGACTCAAATTAAAATTGAAAGAGCGAAAACAAGCTTTAGGACTTAATCGCAATCAAAAATCTATGCCTGTGAATCCAAATTTAAGTTATGCGAATGTATTAAATTCAAATAATATTAATAATAATGTAAACTCAAATAATGTAAATCAAAATAATGATGTATTTCAAAATCTACAAAAATGTATGCAAAATTTAACAAACCAAATCTCAAAATTTCAACAGCAGTTAGGAGAACAAGCTGCTAGAATTGATATGTTATATTCTCTATTAGATTTTAGTCCATAATTATTAACGATCGAAATACAACAGAAACATTATTAAAGAATTTGTTCATAGTTCAAATTAATGTCAACTCGCTTATAAGATTAAATAGAAGATATGATTTGCAAATATTTCTGAATAAATATAACCCAGATATTGTATTACTGAATGAGACTAAACTCAATAATAGACATAAAATACATTTTGAAAATTATAATTTTGTACGAAAGGATAGATATAATGCCGTAAGGGGAGGAGGAACAGGAATTCTAATTAAAAATGATATTCACTTTGTAGACTGTTCTAATTTAACGACAGCAAATTTCCATTATTTAGAGACTTGTGTAATAAAAATTCCTATGATGTGCAACAAGCATTTGTTTGTTATAGCTGCTTATTATCCGTCGGGAAACAACAATGGACCTTTTAAAAATGAATTACAAAAGCTTTTTGAATGTCTTAAACTTAATGATGTGAATAATTTTTATGTTTTAGCAGGCGATTTGAATTGTAAACATTTGAATTGGGGCAATCACACTAATAATTCGAAAGGTATTTTATTAAATGATTGGTTGTCTGAGAAAGAATTAGAATTTAGATGTAAACTATTTGCCTCTGTTCTTCCGTCTTACCCACGAGGTAATTCTTATTTAGATATTTGTATTGCTGATAGTAGACTGTACGTTCATACTTTGAATGATTCTTTAAATTGTTTAAAAACGATCGATTACGATAGTGACCATAATGCTATAGAAATATTTATTTCTAGAAACATAGAAACAGAACCATTTGAATTTCTGAGAGCAGCAGAGAATGCAGTTTTAAATTATAAAAAGACTAATTGGGCAAAACTTAGAAAATCTATAACAGATGCTTTAGACAACTTTTCTATTCCGAATAACAGGAACTTGTCAAATGAGGAGATAGATGAGTATCTCGAAAAATTAAATAATATTATTACGGACGCTATTAAGAATAGTGTTCCTAAATCTTCACATATCAACTCATTACAGTGTGTCGTTAATCCAGTTATTAAGGAACTGCAAAAAGAGAAAAGCAAAATGTTGACAGCTATTAAAAAACATAACAGACTTCAGCATACACTTCCACTCAATGAACTCAATTATGTGAAGAATAGACTCAAACTTATAAGAAAACTTCTTCAAGATAATTTTTCTATTTCTATGAGCAATATCTTAAAACGTAGACTGTCTAATATTAACAGGTCCAATTCATCTAAAGTTTTTTTCGAATTAAAAAAACAATTCCGAAATAGAAAATCATTTGCACTTAATGCCTTGAGAATACCAATGAATGATATTTCAATTCTTCATAGATCTGAAGTTGACATTCAGTCTCTGGAAGTAGAAACTAATAAATATGTTATTAAAAACAAGACTGATGTGTTGAATGTAATGGGAGCATACTTAGAATCGATTTATTCTTCGAAGAATTGTGACAATTCTAACGCTACTCACAATGAAGTTAATCAGGTTTTCAGCTCATTTTTAGAAAAGAAAGTGAGACATGATGATCTCCAAGAAAGAATTATTGATTTTGATGACAACAGAAGAGATAATGATCTTGAAGCTAACAGTACTTTGGAATATTTTGTTACTCGGGATGATATTATTTACATATTTTCGAATTTGAAAGGCAAATTGTCATCTGGTATAGATCAAATACCTAACATCATTCTTAAGAATATACCAAATATTTTGATTTTTGAATATTTGACATTATTTAATAATATGATTAATAATGCTTTCTTTCCGAGAAGATGGAAAATAGCAAAAGTTGTTGTGTTGCCTAAGAAGGACAAAGACAGTACAGACCCAAGGAATCTTAGACCTATCAGTTTATTGCCCAATATTAGTAAAATATTTGAAATTTGTACTAACACTATTATATTAAGACACTGCAAGTCACACAATCTAGTATGTGAAAGGCAATTTGGTTTTAAACATGGTCACTCGACGATCCACGCTATAAACTTGCTAGTTTCCAATATACAATGGAACTGGAATAAGAAAATTTGTACAGGAGCTAGCCTCATAGACTTTGAGAAGGCGTTCGATAATGTTTGGATACCGGCCTTGATATACAAACTGATGAAATATAAATTTCCTCAGCATTTTGTTATTTTACTTTATAATATGATTCATAACAAGGAATTTATGGTTTACAATAACAGTAATAACTGTTCTCAGGTGTTTAAAATGTTAAATGGTCTGCAACAGGGTACAGTCAATGCACCAATCCTTTTTACCTTATTTATTCATGAGTTACTATGTAAACTTGATTGTTCGATCGGATTTGCTGATGACATAATAATTTATCAATCTGGTGTTAAAATTGATGAGATTAACGATAAGTTACAAAAGAATTTCAATACTGTTGAAAGATATTCCATAGACTGGAATATGAAACTTAATATAGATAAATGCGAAACGATACTTTTTCGACCTCCAGTTAACAAATGTAATTCTAATGTAAGAAAAAATTGGAAAGATTTTGGAATAAAATCGTCGTTAAATGGGATAACTATACCTATTAAAAAGGAAGTCAAATACCTCGGGATATACTTAGATAACTTTTTATATTTCCACTCACATATTAATTACCAAATCATTAAGGCACAAAAAGCATTCATGACGTACAAGTCAATATTTTTTTCCAAATTCGTCGAAAAAAATGTAAAAATTTTGTTATACACATCGATAGTCCGTGCTATCCTGTGTTATGGCGGACCTATCTGGTTCAATATTTCACCCTCATATATGGAAAAAATAAGAAAATTTGAAAGAAAATGTTTACGTTCGTGTACCTCCCTTCACAGGTCCCCTGAAAGCAATTACACTAAATATATATCAAATAAGATTCTTTATAAGTCTGTGAATATTAACAGAATAGATAACTTTATTATAAAAAATATTAGGAATCACATTATTAAATGCATGAATTGTGATATAAATAACTTGATCATGGCCCCATATTATGCTGATGACTCGTACATAAAAGAAACCTTAAATACTGGTTATGTTCCTCCTGAGGCCTTTTTATATTTGGATAAAATGGGATGCATTCAGAACTCTCTGGGTGTACCAATATTTTATCATTTGTATAGAAGGGCAACGACTAAAGCTTTTGACAGCAATATGACTTATAACAATAGCTTAAGATATGATTGTAACATTACAGATAAGGACCGACGCGATCGGTTCAAATCTCAAAGTTTTTGGTGGCTTAACCTCTAACTTTTTCTTTTAAATATTGTGACCTTTTTATAATACACAAAAAAAAAAGAGCTTGAAGTAGTGTTTTTTCTTAGTTTTTCATTACGCTAAAAAATATAAATGTATATTATAATACAAAAACATAATGTAATCCTTAATTTGAAAAAAAAAATTGTTGTAATAGTGGTAACACTGTCATATAAAAAATGATTGAGTTTTCGTTTATGGAACAGTTCATTACAATTATAAATATATTGAAACTTCTTGTTTATTTGTAGTCTTAAGCATATTAAATCAAAATAAATAAACAATAAAAAAAAAAAAAAAAAAAAAAAAAGTATGAATCGTTTACCTGCCCATATTACAGATATGATAACGTCTGTTTTTTTTTTTTTGGAATGTGTTGTCTGTCTTCTGCCTCTCGTTCTCTCTCTCTATATATACATAAATATATGCAAATATCCTCTGTCTCTGTTTAATACTGTTTATTTTTTATTTATTTTAATTATCCTTAAATTTGACCTTAGGTCAAGTTTTTTTCTTGTGTTAGTATTACCGAATAAAATTCTTATTACTGTTTTTTATATTTTTTTTTATTATTTTTCTTTAATTGTTAAGATATTGAATTGCAGTATAAACTATAAACGTTACAATAAATGTTAATAATTTATTTTGAATTTTACTGATTTGTTTGTTTATTATACGGTTTATTCTTTTTTTAATCTGTATGATTAATTATCCCTTGTTTACATTTCCCTAGTCTTAATTGACTTAACCACCCTCTTTGGTACGGCCTTGGTGTTTCTTTAATAAATTGTGGGGGGGCAAATTTTGATTTTAATTTTTTATGCTTTTCTTCTCTATTAACCAAAGAATTGTGTACGAAATTTGGATTTAAAAAAAAAAGATTTGTTGAACCTTAAGCTTAAGATGTTTTGTATTGCAAAAAATACATATACTTGAGAATGGATAGAATGGTGAATTCATAACGGTTAACACAGAAGGCAATTTATTTTAAAATTACAAAAGATAAACATATAGATTTTGACTTTTTATCAAGTGTCGCGGATTTAGTCTTTCAGCTTTTTTCTTTTAACTCTGAAACATCATAGGTGATCAATGGCAAAGTCCCTCTCTTTCTCAAAGAGTAAAAATATAATTAAATATCTGTGGACTTATGAAATGGACCGGCCGTGTTAATTAACAGCCCAATTCTTAATATTCCCGGGGAAAAAAGTTCCCTGAAAATACATTTTTCCGGAAATAAAATTCTCCAATTTTAAACAGTCGCGGAAGGGGGGAATAACTAGGGAGAAGAATTACAAGAAGTAATTTCTGGTACACTGATAGAGTTGTTGGGCACAATAAATGTACTTTTTGGTACAATAAGCGAACTTTTTGATATACGAAAAGTAATTTGCAATACAATAAAAGTACTGGTTGGTAAAAGACATGATCTTTTTGACACAATTAAAGTATTTTTTGATACACTTAAAGTACTTTTTGGTACAACAGAAGCATTTTTCGATACAATAAATGTACTTTTTGGTACAAGAATTTTTCTTTTTGTCATAATAAATGTACTTTTCGTACTATAAATGCACAACAAAAGAAATTTTGGTACAACCAAAGAACTCTGTGGTATTTCAAATGTACTTTTTGGTATAATAAAAGTTTTTTGGATACAAAAAAGCAATTTTTGGTATAGCAAATTTTGCAATAAATGTAATTTATGGTACATTAAGTGTTTTTTTTTTTTGGATAAACGAAAAGTACTTTGTGATACAATAAAAGTACCGATTGGTACAAGACATGATCTGTTTGACACAGAGTGTTTTTTGATACACTAAAAGTACTTTCTGGTACAACGAATGTTCTTTATTGGATTATCAAAAGTACTTGGTGGTACAATAAAAGTACATTTTGGTACAATAAAAGTACTTCTTGGTATTACAGAAGTACTTTGGGTACAATAAAATAACTTGTTGGTCAAATAAATGTGCTTTTTGATATACCAAAAGTATTTTGCGATACAATTAAAGTACTTGTTTGTACAAGAGACAATTAAAGTATTTTTTGATACACTGCAAGTACTTTTTGGTACAAAGAATGTGCTTTATTGGATTATCATGACACAATATATGTACATTTTGGTTTAACAAAAGGGTACAAAAATAGTACTTATTCCTACAATATTCTTTTGGTACATTAAAAGTACTATAGTTAGAATATAAAGTACTTTTTAGTACACTTAAAGTAGTTTTGGTACAGTAAATGTACTTTTTGGTACACCAAATGTACTTTGCGTTACAATAAAATTTCTACTTGGTACAAGACTTTACCTTTTCGACACTTAAAGTGATTTTAATACAATAAAAGTACTTTTGATTCAATAAAAGTTATTTTTGGTACAACGAATAAAAGTACTTTTTGCTGCAATAAATGTACTTTTTGGTTTAACAAAAGGGTACAATAATAGGTCTTGTTAGTACAGTAATAGTACTTGTTAGTACAATATTCGTTTGGTACCTCAAAAGTACTCTTGTTGGAATAATAAGTACTTTTTGGTATACTAAAAGTACTCCTTGGTAAAATACATGATACAATGAAAGTACTTTTTGATACATTCAAAGTACTTCGGGTACAATAAAAGTACTTGTTGGTACAATATTCTTTCTGGTACATTTAAAGTACTTGTTACAACAAAAAGTAAATTTAGGTACACTAAAAGTACTTTTTAGTAAAATAAATGTAGTGTTTGGTACAGTAAATGTACTTTTTTACAATAAATGTACTTTTTGGCACAATTCAGAAATTTCTGGTGAAATAAATGTTATTTAAGGCACAATAAAAGTGCGTTTTGGTACGATAAAAGTACTTTCTGGTACAATGAAGGTAATTTTTGGTACAATAAAAGTACTTTTTGGTGCAAAAAAATACTTTTTGGTAAAATAATAGCTTTTTTTGGTACAATAAATGTACGTTTTTGTACAATTAAATCACTTTTTGTACCAAAAATGAATATAATATAACTTTTTAATACAATAAAATTACTTTTTGGTACACCAAATGTACTTTGTGGTAAATTAAAATACTTTTTGGTACATAAAAAAGTACATTTTGATACAAAATTCTCTCTGGTACATTAAAAGTACTCTTGTTACTGTAAAAGTACTTTTTGGCACATAAAAAGTACTTTTTGATACAATAAATGTACCTTTTGTTACAATAAATGTACTTTTTGACCCAGGTATTCCTGGTACAATAAAAGTACTTTTTGGTACAATATAAGTACTTTTTGGTACATTGACATTTACTTTTTGGGACAATAAAAGTACTTTTTTTTGGTAAAATAAAAATTATTTATCACACAATTAAATAACTTTTTGGGACAATAAAGGAACATAAAATGAGTAAAATAATTGTCTTACTTTACCTCAATTGCCCACTAATACAACTTAGAATCTATTTTGCGCATTTGTGCATTAGTTTCTCTAGGAAGCGAAACAAAATTATTTTTTTTTTTGTAATTGATATAGACATAAGGGTGGTTCTTTTTTAAAATCTATGACGTTCTGACACAAAAAGTTTTTACGCAAAGCAAAAAACAACATAAATGGGTGGATTTCCATTAGATAGGGTCGCTTTATATGGCGGAAAAAAAGTTTATGTTTTCTACACCCAGTTTTGTAGTTTGTCTGAAGACAATATAAGGACATCAATTTTTTTTCAAATTCGAAATACAGTCGAAACTCTCTATAACGAATTCCAAGGGACTGGATATTTACTTCGCTATAAAGAAAATTCGCTATATAGAAAAGAAAAACAATTTTGTTCCTTTTAAAAATTTTTATTTGTAGTAGTCAGCTATTTTGGTTTGAAGTACATTTTTCCACTTTTCTTTTCTTCAATATAATTTTTTAATACATTTAGAGAGGTAAAGGTAGAGAGGTAGTACATATCGCGATATTCAAAGGCAAACTGATAGCGACTGCAACAAATGTGAGAGATGGTAAGGATTCCAGTTGTCACTTGCATAGTTCGGTGGTTCCCCAAAATACACTTTCAGTTTTATGGTAAATAAACGATTCAAAGCATCAGTCTCTACTTGTGCTTTGTAAAGGCAACAAAGTACACACAGAGCAACAATAACACACAACAAAGCGACGTCAATTTCTTTTTTGTGTGCGTGCGTTGAATAAATTCGTTATATGGAGATTGAAAACGCTTCAATCTTGAAGTTACGGCCGAAAAAATGCTTCGTTATCAGGAAATATTCGCTATAGGGAAATTCGTTATATGGAGATTATAATACACTGAAAGTAGACCCAAAACACAGTGTTCTTATAATTGCTTCGTAATAAAGAAAACTTGGTTATATAGGAGTTCGTTATAGAGATTTTCGACTATAGTATTTATTATGTTGTATTGTCATTTGATAAGCGCACGAAACAAGGCCCATATCGTTATTCATGATGAATTAAGGGCTACATTTAGCTTATTGGACATTTTTGACCCCGACCTCATTTTTAGGTTTTGAGTTTTTGGCGGTGTGTAGGGAACCCTATTGACAGAGTACGAGTGAAACTCTAATTGTTTCGTTTTCGCTCATTCTCTCTTGAAAAGTTTTTGTTTTGTATTTTGCTTTTGCACAAAACTAAAAAAAAAAATTGAAAAGTTTTTGACATTCTGTAAACGTTTGCGAAATGTTTTGTTTATTTTCGTGCACTGCCTATTGACCTATTTTAAAACCTTAAAACCTTTTTTGTTTATGCTTAAAAATATATGCGTTAAAGCGGAATATTCAGATTTTTGAGAAATATGAACTTATTGATTGAAAAAATTGTTATTTTCACGTAAAAAATATTTTTTTTGCTTAAAGTTTTTATTTTTAAAATAATTTTTTTAAAATTTATAACGTTTGGGCACAAAAGTTCTTACGCAAAAAAAAAAACAACATAAAGGGGTGGATGTCCATTAGATAGGGTCGCTTTTTATGGCGGAAAAAAAGTTTATCAAAAATAGGCATCATTAGGAAGTCAAAAAAAACGTAGTGAAAAAATCTTGAATAAGGATATACTCCTTGTTTTGATCGAATTCACAATAAATAATGAATGTAATCCGATTATCATACGATCATTGTTGGCAACTCTGTTTCGTTCTTTTGTAGATAACAAGGTTTGTGTCCAGGATTGCTAGTTGTTGTTGTTTTTTTTAGTTTCAACCACCATTTTTCTCCAAGAGATGGCGCCAGCTGGTTTTATTGATTAATTTGTAAGATGTTGATATATCTTTTCCTTTTGTCCTTGGTCCTCGCGCAAAGTACTTTTTTTGTAGTGGAAGGCATCTAAGATAATTTTTGTTGCCTGGAGAACTGGAGGTATTTGAAAAGTAATTTTTTTTTATCGATGTTGATGTCACTGCCCCGGCCGGGAATCGAACACGGCTCTTTTGAATTGCAAATCTACGTCGAAAGTTAGTCCTACCAGATTGTGGCACGTCGCTAACCTCTTGATCCTTCCAACGAAGTTTGGATCTCCCTGCTCTGCGTCGTCCTTCAGGTTCGCCTTTAAACACCTTCCTCGCTGGAGCATTTACATCCGTCCTGGCAACATGTCCCAGCCATCGTAGTCGTTGGATTCTGACTCTTTTAGCTATGTCGATATACAGATCATGGTTTATCCAATGGCGAAACTCACCGTCGACACAGATAGGTCCATATATTTTTCGGAGTACTTTTCTCTCGAATACTCCCAGGTTTTGTATGATCGTTGTCGTAAGCAACCATGATTCGGCAACATACTACAGAACGGGTAAAATTAAAACCTTGATAAAATTAGCTGTTTCTTAGTATCCCGAGATTAGGTGGTGTTACTTAAGTGCTGCCGAAGTCCGTAAAAACATCTATAGGCGAGCACTTTTCTCCGTTTAATTTCTTGGCTGACATTACTTTTCTTGTTGACGGAAGATCCGAGGTAGGTAAAACCTCGTCCCCGTCGAGAGGACTATTTGTTCGTCGAAATCATTATTTTATTCCGCTAAACCCATTTTTGCTGACTCCTTTTCTAGTGATGAGAAAAACGCAGTAACATTCCGCAGGTTTCGGCTAATGATGTCTATATAATCGACATAGGCTAGTGGCATGTGGTTCTTGTAGAATATGGTGCCAGACATGTTGACACCACCAGCCTTTCACATCATCTTCTTCCTAACTATATTAAATAGTGTACAGGACAAGTTATCACCCTGTCTAAGACCTCTTTTCGTGTTGAATGGTTCAGAATGATCCTTACCGAGGATTTGGAGTTTTCCAAGGTACTTCTGCAAAGTCGAATTAGCTTTGCAGCAATACCAAACTCAGACATGGCTTCATATTCAAACTTATTCCTTATCAGAGAGTCAAAAGCTGTTTTGTAGTCGACAAAGTGGTGTGTGGTGTTAAGTGTCGATCTGTTTTTCATGAGTTTTTTTTCCAGGATTTGTCTAAAAGTGAATATTTGATCCGGTCTAAAGCCTTACTGATAAGGTCCAATTAGTTTTTCTACATTTGGCTATAGACGTTCCCACAATATGCTCGAAAGGACATTGTACGCAATTGGTAATAGGCTTATTCCATGGTAGTCCTTACACTCTTACAACAGATTGACACTCCAATCCCTGGGCATGCTCTCTAGCCAGATGTTCTCCATGAGCTGATGCATGCTCCTAATCAGCTCCTCCCCGCCTGCCGTAAACAATTCAGCAGGGAGACCCAGCCGCCTTGTTGATTTTAAGGCAGGACATTGCCACACATATCTCGCTCTGGCTCGGAGGTGGATAGTTAATACCATCGTCATTGATTGGAGCGGGGTCTTCTGGAGTGGTGTCCGTATCCAGTAGATAACTGAAATGTTTCACCTTATTATGTATGTCGAAGTCACGTTGAATCTTAGTCGTTTTTTTTAAATATGCCATAGCTGATGTCGCTTGTGAGACTGAAATACGACTTGTCCCTGCACCTATTATGTTCTTCTTCATCAGATGATGAACATTTCTCAGCACTTAAAATTTCTGTATACTTTTCTACGTGCGGCTACTAATAGATAAATTTCTGTTGTTGCTGCCATTAAAGAAGAAGAAGAAAAATTTCTGTTAATTCTTACTAATTTTATTCAAATAACAAAAATCATCGAATGTTGTCGAAAGTCGACTACGACATACGTAATAAGGAGGGGTTCTCTCCATATCTTTAGAAAGTTATCCGGGTCCGTCACTAGCTGGCCATCGGAGGGCAACCGTGTTCCACGCATAATCGCCTTAACTCTCTGGTAGAATTTTCGGGCTTCACCTCTACTTCGGAGCAACTATGTAGAAAGACGAGTTACCTCTCGTCTGTACTCCCTGTGCTGTTTACGAACAGCTCGCATTGCCATTGGCTGCAGTTTTGCCCTGTATGCAGCATCCGTCTCTCTCGTGGCATTGCGATATTCTTCATCTTACCAGGAATCTACTTAAGACGGCTTCTTGCATTCCGTCCTATTGAGTCGTCTATATATTGCCACTGCGAGGTAATATTATCAGTGGTTGGAGTATTCCGTAGCAGTTCAGTTAGTTGGGGTTGAAGTAGGCGTCCGCTACCTCTGACGTCCGCAGTTTATTAATGTCTAGCTTTCGTTGTGCCTGGTTACGTACGTTTTCCGCCATGCTTAGCCTTGTGCGTACTTTAACTGCGCTTAATTAGTGATCGGAGTCAATGTTCGCAATCCTGATTACTCGTACGTCCAGAACACTTTATGCGTGTGTTCCATTAAATACCACGTGATCTATATGATTCCTTGTCGATTGATCTGGAGATAACCAGGTTGCCTTATGACTATTTCTATAATCAAATCTAGTGCTGCTAACTATCATTTTTCGTGCCGCAGACTGCCAAAACCTCAAAAACTTAAATTTACGTCAAAGCCAAAATTGTCTAATCAGCTAAATGTAGCCCTTGATTAACAATTAATAACGACATGCAACCCGTTTCGATCGGCTATCACAGGACATTACAACATAATGAATACCATTTCGGAGAGTTGTAGGGTGCACGGATCAAAAAATAATTGATATTCTCAAATTGTCTTCAGACAAACTTGAAAGATTGGGGGTGAAAGGCTCAACTTTTTTTTTTTTTTGCCATATCGACCCTAACTGGTGCTCAGTATGGGTCGACCTTGCGCCTTTCATACAAATCAGAAAATAGGTATTGAATTTTAAGGGAAACGAATATTAACACAGTACAACATTTTTTCAGCTCATTATTCATTTGGGACTCATTTCTGAGAACTGCACGTGAAAGTAGCCCCAAAATTAAGAAGTTCTGCATCATTCGTTTTGTCAAGTTACATGCCAGATTAATTTAATATCGATTTGAAGTTAGTTAGTATCGTATAAATCGATATTATGGCATGTAACATGACAAAACGAATGATGTAGAACTTCTTCTTTTTGGGGCTACTTTCACGTGCAGTTCTCTTAATTGAGTCCCAAAATCATGCGTTGTACTCTGTAATCCAATAATTTCTATATATAGTTTGTATCGCATTTGTAAATCTGTTTATAATAAATTCAACTCAACTTCTAAGGGGAGAAGAATCACAATACATCTTCCTAGATAAATTAATTAAAAAATTAAGTGAAATTGTATACATGTAAGCTCTCTCATATCAACTTTTCCTATGCCATATATTGCACTTGCGACAAACATCACTATACATCTGTCACCGCTCGCCGCTCATGTGATATTATCAATCGCCGATGCGCCTTCAAGCCGTACCATTTTATTCTGTCGTCATCGTTGCCATTTTCTATCCAATTTTCATTAAATTGTTTTGTTTTTTTCTCGTTTCACTTTAAAGCAAAATTTTAATTGATATTGCAGTTAATAATTATATGTTAATTTTCAATTATTACTGTTGTTTTTTTATGTGTTCTGCATGACAAAGTGTTTGCATGGAATTGAAAAAATTCAAAATTATTATATGTAAAAGTTTTATTTTTTTATAAAATAGATGTTTTGTGTGTTTTGATGAAAATTTTAATTAAAATTGCTAAACATGCAAAGACAACGCATTCGCATAACAATATTAATATAAAATATTATAGTGTATCCTTTTGGTTGGCCAAACAATATTGGAGCTCATCGCAAGTATTTAAATTAATATTTCTATACATTTATAATTAAAGGAGGACGCGACAGTTGAACACCTTTTTAAGTATGTTCAACACCTTACACAGTAAAACACATGATTTTGGGACTCAATTCTTAGAACTGCACGTGAAATAAGCCCCAAAAAGAAGAAGTTCTGCATCATTCGTTTTGGCAAGTTACATGCCATACAAATTTAATATCGATTTGAAGTTAGTAAGTATCGTATAGGGGAATTTGTCACGTTTTAGGGTCTTTTGATTGACGTAACATAAATACTATATGGTGGCGTATGATTATCATAAGTAATATTCCACGTAAATCATACGCCATGGACTTCAAAACAGTTTTATTGTAACTGCCTATAACATAAATCCAGTTCAAAATCATTTGATGAATGGAAAAGTGAAACTGTTGCTTATGTAGGGAAACGTTATATGAACAGATTACAGGAATTGTAATTCTTAATTTGTTTAAATTTGTTTCAGCTAAATCGGACTAGTGGTTCTCGAGCCTAAAACGTGACAAATTCCCCTTGTACGATACTTACTAACTTCATATCGATATTAAATTATTATGGCATGTAACTTGACAAATCGAATGATGCAGAACTTCTTCTTTTTGGGGCTAGCTTCACGTGCAGTTCTCAGAATTGAGTCCGAAATCAATGAGATGAAAAATTTTGTACTGTGTTGTTTACGCTTGATATGTATATTTTTAAAGGTTTTCGAAAAAAAAGCTGTGCAGAATATCATTCTGTTTCTAGAGTAGTAGGCGTGGTGTCTAAAGAAAAATCATATTTTTGTTAACGTAAAACATGATTCTATCTAGTTCTGGCTTAAATCCGAATTCAAAATAAAAGATCACTTTCGATCGTAATTTTGTATTACATTGCAAATGCGTGATTTGTAGCGAGAAGTAATAATTTTCAACACTCCCGAATATTTTTTTTTTGTTTTTAATAAAGTTCAAAAAATCTCTTAGCAAGTTGTAGTAGAAGGAGGTATAAAAATCAGCTATAAAACTTAACAAAGTACAGAAACTTACTTGCAAAGGATAGAAATATATTTTCAAGTGTTGTCAGATCGTAAAAATTTTCCATAATTCTTAAATTTTATAGTACGAAATAATCTTTTGAAATGATGCTAAAGATCATATAGACTTATATAAAAAACGGTGTTATAAATTGAAAAACCCATGATTATTATTGGTAAGGGTTAGTGGTAGAAAAAAAATAGTGGTTTTTGTTAAACCCTTATTAAAAGTGAGGTTAGTTTTTAAAATGTTAGAAATGTTATTTGAAATAAGTGAATGTAAAAAGGAAAGGGCCAACATGACGATATGACAAAATACGAGGAAAATTGTGTTTAGAATGTTTGTAAAAATATTAAAAAGGAACAGTAAGCGTCTTAAAATGTTATGATTTAAAAATAAAGAAAATCTTTAAAATAATTGAAAGTTGATTGATAGTTGTTTTTACGCTTAATTTTATGAATAAGATATGTGAACCTCAAACTAATATTTAAAAAAAAAATAATTCACGCATTTTTCGCGATTCCACTTACAGCCGTTGGGTCTGGGCAATAGTAAAGGGTGTCCCAACAAGAGCGCAATTTTTAAATTTTATGTTATGGTTATGTATGGAACAATATATCGTGCTGATGGCCGCCGCGGCTTTGCTGGCATGCACGCGATCTTTTAATGAAATTTTCAATGACCGTTTCGCATAAATGCTGCGGTATTTCATTAATGCAGCGTCCAATTTTCTCTTTTAAGGCTTGAGTCGTCGTCGGCTTATTCGCGTAAACCATCGACTTCAAAAACCCCATAGAAAAAAATCTAATGGTGTTAAATCGCACGATATAGGCGGCCAATTCAGATCTCCAAAACGCGAAATAACACGACCGGGAAATGACTGATGCAGCAATTGAATTGTTTCTCTGGCTGTATGACATGTGGAACCGTCTTGTTGGAACCACATGCCCCCACATTCATTTCTTCAATTCGAGGCAATAAAAAACTGGTTATCATTTCACGATACCGAACACCATTGATTGTTTGCGTTTGACCTGCCTTGAGCGACATCATCACGTACAGCTGCGACATTTTCGGTCGATCGACCTGGTCGATGGCGCGTTGTTGTCTTTACATCACTAACAGATCCAGTTTCGACAAATTTATCCATTAATCTCTTTACAGTTGACTCTTTTGGAGCATTATTGTGACCCCAAATTGATCGCAATTTGCGAAGTGTAGCCGCAAAATTTTCACCATTTTGATAAAACAATTTCACAATGACAATGCGTTGTTCATTCGTGTAGCGCTCCATTTTTACTAACCTCGTACCTTCTACTAGCAAACAATAACAATTGTTCAAATGTCAAAAAATGACACATCGAATGTTGACAGATTTAAAAATTGCGTTCTTGTTGGGACACCCTTTAGCTACCAGTTCTGTTCATTCCTCGGTCTTTATACCTCAAAAAATACAAATTTTTAAAAATCCCTTCAGATTGCACAACTTTAATATTATTGTTTTGAACCTTTTTCCATTCTACCTTGAGCTGTTCTGTCTCGGCCATAGTATCAGTTTTACCCTTTTCCGGCCTTCTTACCACTAAAAATGCAAATTTTGAAAGCACCACCTTATTCTATAGTGAGCATTCCTATGTAAATGATCGCGATTATGGCTTTAGCTTTTGGATCTGGGTGATAGTACCAGTTTTATACCTTTTTCGGCTTTCTTACCCCTAAAAGTACAAATTTCGCACAAAAAAACCCCATTGGTCCAGCTCTCAATTTCTATAGTCTATTTCTATTTCTACGGTCCATATGATGTACTAGTCTTATTCCTTTTTTGTCCTTTCTACCCGTAAAAATACGATTTTCGAAAAATACCTTCACATCGCACAACTATTCTATAATCCCATTATAAACTCCAATTTTCGCCATTCTACCTTTAGCTGTTTGGTCTCGGTCATAGTACCAGTTTTATCCTTTTTTTGGCCAAAAAAAACCCATTGGTCTAGCTTTCAATTTCTATAGAGAGCATGCCCATTTAAATTTAATTCGAGATTATAGCTTTAGTCTTATTCCTTTTTTGGCCTTTTTACCTCGAAATATCGCACAACTATTTTATACAACAAACAATCATTCTTATTTCCGCCATTGTACCTATAGCTGTCGGGTATGGGCGATAGTACTATTCCTTTATTACCTCACCTACGTTACGTAAGGCATCCATATGACAAAATTGCAAGGCTCTATCAGTGCGTCATATGATAGAAATTGTGAAAATTTAGTACCATCTGTCCATTTATAGACCGATATAACGATTTTTTCACAAAGGGCGAAACGGACGTTATCCTCTTGTGTACCAGTAACTTATATAGCAAATCTTATCTTCATAAATCTTATGGCTCGTGAGATATGACCGAGGGTAATTTTGGTTTGTGTGGGCGAAGCCACGCCCCTTTGTTTAATGTTTTTTTTATGAAGCCTATGATAGAGGCGCTACGGTCAGAACCATGCAGTGCAAATTTCATTGCAATTGCTCCATTTATTTGGCCGATATAACTATTCTTTTAAAAAGGGGCAAAGCAACACCCACTTATTAAAATCAAAGAATTATACAACCAACAGCTATACAAAATCTTAACTACGTACCTACATATAATAGATTACACAGTACAACACATGATTTTGGGACTCAATTCTGAGAACTGCGCGTGAAAGTAAACCCAAAAAGTAGAAGTTCTGCATCATTCGTTTTGTCAAGTTACGTGCCATAATAATTTAATATCGATTTGAAGTTAGTAAGTATCGTATGGGCGAATTTGTCACGTTTTAGTTTTTGATGTTTGAAACTGTTGCTTATGTAGGGAAACGTTATATAAACAGATTAAAGGAATTGTGATTTTTAATTTTTTTTTAAATTTGTTTCAGCTAAATCGGACTAGTAGTTCTCGAGTTATGTCAAACAAAAGAGCCTAAAACGTGACAAATTCACCTATACCATACCTACCAACTTCAAATCGATATTAAATTATTATGGCATGTTACATGAGAAAACGAATGATGCAGAACTTCTTTTTGGGGCTTTTTTCACGTACAGTTCTCAGAATTGAGTCCCAAATCAATGAGCTGAAAAGTGTTATACTGTGTTATGAGATACAGCCATTTCAAATATCGACCTGTGGGGCGGCGTCACTTCATTTGTACCTCCTTGCAGTTCGAATATCCAAAACTCCTTTCGTAGTGCGCGTCTACATCATTAAAGGGATCTACATGCAAATTTCTAAGTTCTTGCTTTAGCCGATTGATCAGTTTTCAAGTCAAGTCACGCAAGCCTTTTATATAATATGTCGATATTGGCAGAATCAAACGCTATACACTCTCCCTACAAATGGGATGAATTTTTTTATATTTTATTTTATTTTTTCAATTTTTAAATATTATTTTTCAGTATACAGCCGAAGGGACTGGATATTTACTTCGCTATAAAGAAAATTCGCTATATAGAAAAGAAAAACAATTTTGTTCCTTTTAACATTTCTTGTTTGTAGTAGTCAGTTATATTGGTTTAAAGTACATTTTTCCACTTTTCTTCTTCAATATAATTTTCTAATACATTTAGAGAAGTAAACACAGTATTTAGTACGTTGGTTTTCATTTCCAAATAGGTACAGAAACTTTCAACTGATGAAGAAAGTTGTCCATATGTGGGTAACGGTTTCACAATATTGCAGATTTTTCTTCGTATTCATCTGAATCTGTTAAAAGAGAAATAATAATGTACATCAGAAAATTATTAGCCACGGATTTTCTTCATTATTGTTTCTTTACCTGAGATAGCTAGTGCTCCAAAACTTTATCGAAGACTCGAGGATATCTTCGTCGGAAGGGTTGTCTGTGGTATTGACATCACAGTCAACATTGATGTAGTCTTACTAATATTAATATTAGCAAAATTATTTGAATAAATTCGTTATATGAAGATTAAAAACGCTTCAATTTTGAAGTTACGGTTACAAAAATGCTTCGTTATAAGAAAATATTCGCTATAGGGAAATTCGTTGTATGGATATAAAGAAAACTTCGTTATATAGGAGTTCGTTATAGAGAGTTTCGACTGTATTTTGGTTAGTTTTATTTTTTTAGGCTGTATTTTAAAAATTTATTTTATTAATTCTATTCTATTTATTTTATGTTATTTATTTTTTTATATATATTTTTTTTATTTATTATTTTATTTTATTTTATTTTATTTTATTTTATTTTATTTTATTTTATTTTATTTTATTTTATTTTATTTTATTTTATTTTATTTTATTTTATTTTATTTTATTTTATTTTATTTTATTTTATTTTATTTTATTTTGGTTGGTTGGTTGGTATGCAGGCATCTCCTTCTTCAAAGGAGAACACTTAGGTCCCTATGGACCCATTGTGACACCCGTTGGGCATTTGTGCCATCCCTTCAACCTATGCTATCAGCGCGTGTGCTGACTGATCGCGTTGCCAGTTGTCGATTGGGAATCCGGAGTTTCGATCCAATCCGTCCAGTTGATAATTTTACAAAAGTTGTTAATCCTTCCGATGTCCAACGATGCGAGTTCTTCTACACCATTTAAGAAGGGTTTCCCCAGGGTTTCCAGTCTCCTTCTGTATAGCGCTGGGCAATCACAAATAATGTGGTCGGTGGATGGTTCACTGCTACTGTTTCCGCAGTAGTAGCATTCGCTTTTCGTTGCGAATCCCATTCTTCTCGCATGCTTGCCTATGGGTCCATGTCCCGTCAGGAAGGCAATAATCTTCCTTATCTGGTCCCTCTCAAGACTTACCAGGTACGATGCACGTTTCGCGTTGTATTCTGGCCAAGTCATTTTGGCCTTTCTACAGGTTTCTTCATTCTTCCATCTGTCGTTTGCAATTCTAAACGTTAGATTTTCAATGGTACTTTTACAGGTGGATATAGGGCGAAGTGCTACGTGTTCAACGTCGCTTTCCAGCAGGGCTGAGCCCTGTCTGGCCTCTTCATCCGCTCTACAGTTGCCCTCGATTCCGCTGTGTCCGGGAATCCACGTAACCAGAACTCTGTTGTTCCTGGATATCTCGTTAAGAGATTTCCGGCAGGCACTGACCACTTTCGATTTGATGTCACAGGACTTCAACGAGTTTACCGCCGCTAGACTATCCGTGAACAGGAAAATATCCTCCTGTGATATCTTCCTCACGTTGATCACGTCCGCGGCTCGTTTAATAGCAAGTATTTCCGCTTGGAAAACGCTGCAGAAATCTGGAATTCTTGATCTTATATTTAGGCCCAGATCCGCGGAGTAGATACCGTAGCCGACCTTGTCATCCAGTTTGGACCCATCGGTAAATATGTTTATTGGTCCATACATTGCGTTCTCGTTCTCTGCCCACTCCTTTCTGGAGGGCGTTCTAGTTTCGTATAGAACGTTTGATTTCCGTGTGTTTAGCACGTAGTCAGTTTCGAGTGAGATGTTGATATGGTTCAGGATCTTTGAATGTCCGATGGAACGATCCCAATGATCAATCTCGTTTAGTCGAATAGCCGATTTGAGAGCGGAGCATTTGCAGCTCAGATCAGGTGGTAGTAGATTGAGTATCGTGTAGAGAGCCTTAGAGGGGGTCGATCTCATACATCCGGTTATCAGGAGACAAGAGGACCGTTGAACACGATCCAGTTGTTTGAATTTGCTCTTCTTGTCGAGCGCGTACCACCAAACTATAGAGCCGTATTGTAGTATTGGCTTCACTATAGCATTGTAAATCCAGAGTGTTACCTTGGGTTTAAATCCCCATGTTTTCCCGATAGCTTTACGACATGTATATAAAGCTATGAGTGCTTTGCTGGATCTGCTTTCAATGTTCTGTCTCCAATTAAGCTTCCTGTCTAATATAAGGCCCAGGTAGTTCGCCGTATCGGAGAAGTTGAGTTGTTTGTTGCCCAGATAGATGTTGGATGTAGCGGGCGATTTCTGTTTCCGACTGAAAAGTACCAGTTCTGTTTTGTCCGGGTTCGCATTGAGCCCTCTACTGGCACACCAGTTTGCCAGGATGTTGATATAGTCCTGCATCCTTTGTTCGAGACAAGATAAACTTCCCCCAGAGACGCAGAGTGCTATATCGTCTGCATACGCTACTACTGTACATCCTTCCGACTCCAACCGTTTGAGAACGTCGTTGACGGCAAAATTCCATAATAGCGGCGATAATACTCCCCCTTGAGGGGTGCCTCTAGTCACTCTTCTAGTGAGGGTGTGATTTCCCAGCTTTGAGGTGATAGTTCTCTTTAATAGCATGTTGCGAATCAGCTTGCTAATATGTGAGTTGATATTTAGGCTGTTGAGCTCTGTCATGATGCAGAGGGGTTCGATGTTGTTGAAAGCTCCCTCTATGTCCATAAAGGCAACCAGAGAAAATTCTTTCTTGTCTAGCGATTTCTCTATGGGATACAATAGTGCATGGAGTGCGGATTCTGTCGATTTCCCCTTTGTGTAAGCATGCTGAGCATTCGAAAGGAGATCCGGGCCAATTGAATTTTTGATGATGTCGTCCATGATTCGCTCAAGGGTTTTCAAAAGGAATGAAGTAAGACTTATAGGTCTGAAGTCCTTCGCTTTGGTGTGTGATGGCTTTCCCGCCTTTGGGATGAAGACCACCTTTGCCGTTCTCCATCGTATTGGTAGGTAGGATAATTTCACACAGCCGTTAAAAATAGCCTCCAGCCATGGCAATAGTATCTCCAATGACTGTTGAAGTTCGGCGGGTATGATGTCGTCCGGACCGGGTGATTTGTAGGGATCAAAGTCGTTGATGGCGTCTTTGATCATGTTCCTTTCAATTACCGGTATTCTATCGCATAAGTCGGTAGGTGCGACGGTTATGGAGTTGGACCCTCCCCTGGGGAAGTGGGTATCCGATAGGATTTCCAAGGTTTCCTTTGAGGATTCAGTCCAGGTACCATCATTTTTCATTATGTATGCCGGGGCGCTGGTTGTCGAGGATAATACTTTCCTAAGTCTACTTACCTCTGCGGTTTTTTCGACATCGTTGGTGTATGTCCTCCATGAAGATCTTTTCGCCTTCTTTATTAGTTTCTTGAAGAGTCTTAGATTCTCCTTGTACTCCTCCCATTGGCCTGTTCTCTTGGCCTTGTTGAAGGATTTTCTGGTGGAAGCACGGGATCTAGAGATATCGTCGTTCCACCATGGAGGCTTCTGCTTTTTCCCATCTTTTCGTCTTGGGCAGGATTTCCTGGTGCATAAGGCCAAGGCTTTTGTAACTTTACCTACCATGCTGTCCAACTTTTGTGGGCTGTCAATGGTGAGATCAGTTGTATTCGGTAGGAGTCTTGCAAGGTGTTCCCTGTAGACATCCCATTTCATCCGTCTCTTGTTGAAGGTTACTATCGGCTTCGTTATTTGAGCAGATATTTCAAAGGAAATGTATTGGTGGTCGGAGAAGGAGTGAACATCCTCCACCCGCCAGTTTGATATCAAGTCGTTTTTGGCATTAGAAATTGTCAGGTCTATGACCTGCTCAGTGATCGAGTTAATAAAGGTGGGCGTATCTCCCTGGTTATGCACTACTAAGTTCCTACTTAGAATATAATCAAAGAGTAACTCACCTCGTTTGTTGATCGTTTTACCTCCCCACAGCGTGTGGTGTGCGTTTGCATCCATTCCGACAATGAGGGTGGTCTTGTTGTGTTCCGCCGTTAGTACTGCTTTCTTCAGTTCCTCTGATGGGGGGTTTTGGTCTTCGTAAGGAAGATATGCCGAAGCTATCCATAGGGTTGATTGTTTCATTTCTAAACCTATAATTGTAAGATCTTCGTTACCGAAAGTATTTAGCAGGAATGCGTCAAGCTGTTTCCGTACTAGGATGCACGCTCGTATTTTAGCATTTACCTTACCTTGGTAGAGTCTATAATTTTTGTGGTTTAATCCACAGACTCTGTTTTGATTTATCCAGGGCTCCTGGATGAGAAGTACGTCTTCCTGGAGCTCGGAGAGACGTACCTGAAGTGCTGCTGAAGCACTCTTAGAGTGGTGGAGGTTTATCTGTACCACCCGAAGAATGCTCAATGACGGTGTTGTTGGCGTCGTCGTCATCGCTCATCAGTAGGTCATCCTCATCGGCCTCCTGGAAAAGCCCTCCTAAGCTGACCATGGTAGATGCCATGGATTCAGCATCTGAGCAGTGCTCTTCATCTGCCGGATTGTTGCTTGGCGCTGCGAGGTTGTCCTCAGCGGGAGCTGCGGTTATTGGTGTCGGAGCGACGGATGGTGCTGTAGCTGCGGGAGTTGCAGTTGTTGATGTAGCTGCGGGAGTTGCAGTTATTGGTGTCAGAGCGACAGATGGTGCTGTAGCTGTGGGTGGCACGTCTGCGGTTACAGTCTGTGTGGCATGTTTTGTTTTATATATCCACATCATTGTTTCGGTGAAGCCGCAGAATATTAGGTTGTTCATTTCCTTTATTAGGTCACTGCTTTCATCGGTGATGAGGAGGGTGACGTGAACGATGGTGTCCCGTGATTCCGATACCTTCAAGATTTTCCAGTTTTCCACATCGAGGCTGGGGTTGGAAATTTGCAGAAGCTCAAGTATTGCCTTTCGGTTACTAGCCATTATATCTGGGATTTTTATACGACCTCTAGGCCTGTTGGGGATATCGCACTGCTCTACCAGACAGAGTTTAGCCCCTGGCCATACTTCGCCAATGACCGTTAGAGCCTTTTCGAATAACTCTAACGAGCGTTGGTCGTGGAATGCCATGAGCTTTACTCTGTTCAGATGCCAGCCTGCGTCAGTACATCTTGCTGGAGTACCAGGATTGTCCCTTATTACACTAGCGTACGCAACAAGCAGCTTAGCGTTAGCTTTCCTCCAGTTATCAAACGAGATGCTACCGCTGGGATGTGAGTTGTCTACGACGGCGCGTGTGAGACTGTTCCTGGCTATGTCGCTGTACCGGACTCTTTCTTGGATCTTTGATCTTTTATGTGAACTGGCAATGCCAGGCTCATCAGCGGATCGCTGACGTTTTATGTTAGCAGTCCCTTGTGGGGTCTGAGATTGGTTCAGTTGGTTTTTGGCCTTTTGAACCAATTGGTTTTGCTCCGTGGATCTTTGAACCTCAGGGATTTTGCCAACAGTTGAAAGGATGTAGTTGGCCCTTCGACGGTCACGGTAGCGTCGATCATGAGGTCGTACCCGTTTAGCTGGCTTGCCAGCGCGAGGTGGGGAGGCATTGCCCGGCGTCGGCTTGCTGGTCCCCGAAGTAGATGCTGCCGTATCCCCATTAGGGGGGGCTTCTTCTGCCGCGTTCTTCCTGAAGAAGGAAGATAGGGTACTAGTATTGTACCTCTTGGCTTCTTGTGACAATTTAGTCGAGCCGAGAGGTCTGCCTCTTTTCGAGGGAGTTGGGGTGGAGGGTCCGTTACCAGACTTCTCCGAAGTTGTTGTTTGTTGTGGTTTTGTTTGTTTAGTTTGTGTATTTGAGTTCATGTTTATGGTTCGGTCCTTAGGCCGCCGTAGAAGCCGTCGGGACCTAATGAGATGAAGAGGGACAAAAACGGTCACTTACGCCAGAGCCCTTTAGCGCAAGAAGGCATTGGATTGAAACAGGTGTGCGCCCTCACCTGAGTTTGACATAGTAACGACTAATATGTAACCCCTATAGCCATACATCCCTCGGCCTATGCAGCCCACCTTGGATTGGGGGGTTTTGTTTAAAGAGAGTCTCTTTCTCTCCCGCAGAAATGCACTTTTCACCGTCCCAAAATTGAGGCCAATGCCAGAGACATGACCGTAACATTAACCTCTCATTTAGGCCGGTATCCAGTTCCTACACTGGGAAGTCCTAGGGTAGGAGGCGTTCTGCGTGCTTCTCAGGTTTTTATTCCCCGATCGGCAACTGGAACTAGGTTGGTTCGCGAGCGGGCTTTTACCGAAGCTATGACCCGCTTCACCACGGAAGATAGCCGTGGCTTTCACTATCCACCACCTGTGACGCGCCCGATGGATAACCCATATTATTTTATTTTATTTTATTTTATTTTATTTTATTTTATTTTATTTTATTTTATTTTATTTTATTTTATTTTATTTTATTTTATTTTATTTTATTTTATTTTATTTTATTTTATTTTATTTTATTTTATTTTATTTTATTTTATTTTATTTTATTTTATTTTATTTTATTTTATTTTATTTTATTTTATTTTATTTTATTTTATTTTATTTTATTTTATTTTATTTTATTTTATTTTATTTTATTTTACTTTACTTTATTTTATTTTATTTTATTTTATTTTATTTTATTTTTTTTTTATTTTATTTTGTTTTGTTTTGTTTTGTTTTATTTTATTTTATTTTATTTTATTTTATTTTATTTTATTTTATTTTATTTTATTTTATTTTATTTTATTTTATTTTATTTTATTTTATTTTATTTTATTTTATTTTATTTTATTTTATTTTATTTATTTTATTTTATTTTATTTTATTTATTTCATTTTATTTATTTTATTTATTTTATATTTATATATTTATTTTATTTTTTTGTTTCATTTTTATTTTATGTTATTTTGTTTATTTTATTTTAATTTTTTTTTATGGATATGGCTTTGTAAATTTATAGCTCGACATACTAAAAATGTGGGAATTAATTTTCAGCCTATCTAGGTTATCTTTTCATTTTGTTTGCTACAATAGGCATCTGTACTGCACCAGCTTCTGTATGATTGCAGTGATTAATTTTGGTACTTTTTGAAAAACATTTTACTTATCGTTTAATTTGTTGAATGCAATCAACGTTATGCTATAGCAAAGCTGTGTGTCTGTATATATGCAAATTTATCTGTTACATAAATGTTTTCCATATGTGTCTGCTCAGCTGCCGTTTTTAATTTTTTTTTCTGCTGCAATCGGATCTCTCTCCTTTGAAGGGATCTGCTTTATATTATCAAATCAAATGCTGCTTATGAGCAAATTAATTTATGGAATGAAATTTTGTTAATATTATTCTTAATCTTAATTATAACTATACAATTATCCATTAAATCTCTAATAATATATGAATTTTTGTTTCTTTTTTGCTTTTTCTCTCCCATCCCTCTCTCTCTCTCTTTCTCTACCACTCACTCACTCTCTCACGGCCATGGATCGACAGCAATTGGATGCTTACAAAACTGAAAATTTACGCCTTAAAGAGGAGAATGGAGCGCTTATTAGAGTAATTAGTAAATTAAGTAAATGAAATTCACTTAATTAAATTTAAAATATGTAATATGTAATAATAACAACAACTACAATAATAATAATAATAACAATAAATTATAAACAACAAATAAATAAAATAATAAACAAATCACAATACAACAACAATATACAAATAAAATTTTGCATAAAAAATGATTATCATCTAATGATTAATACAAAATAAACAAAAACACACACTCATTTACACTGAAAGGAATACAACAACAACAACATGAACCACAACACCATAACAACAAACAACTTTATAAACATACACAAAACTGAATATCGAAAATAAACCATATATCCTTAAATAAAGAAAATAAAATTAAAATAACAACAACAAAAACACAACTATTTAATACAATTTAATTTTTATTATTCTAAATAAAATTTATGAACATTATGAGAAAGAAAACAAAAAAACGAAACATTAATTATTATTACTATTATTATTCTTATAACTATTATATTATGATTTTTATTTTATATTTATACATATACATTAATATATATATATATACATAGTTATATATATATATATATCTAAATATTATAAATAAATGCTAAGTTGGTGTTGAACATTAATTTCTAAGACGAACAAACAACAACAAGTAAAACTCATTGAAAATGAAAACATATTAAACAATTAAAACAACAACAAAAATCGTTTTTATCTAAAAAAAATTTGCATAGATTTTGTTTTTTGTTTTTTAATAATTAAGTGATCCAACAAATAAGTGAATAAAATTTAAATGAGAATGAAATTATTAATTATTATTATTAAATCTTATTATTATTATTATTATATTATAAAAATATTTTTATTATAGTCTTACTACATCATACTTATTGTATTTAATTTTTTTTTTCTTTTGTTTTAATATATTATAGATATTTTTGTTCTTAAATTATTGCAAAATTTAATAAAAAAAAAATTATTGTTTCCCTTAAGTAAAATAAAATAAATAAGTGTTTTTTTTTTGTTGTATCTTAGAAAATAGAGGGAGGTATTTATATTTTAAAAAGGTTTGTAACACTTTGCATCAGTTTTTTTGGGGAACTGTTTGTCACCAATTTCATCTGTAAGATCCTGAGGTGAGTATAAGAAAGTCCTCAAAGGACAGGCGATGTTTTATTTATTACTTTATTGTTTTGTTTTTATTTTAAATTTTTTTTCCATAAATTTCTTTATAACTGCGACAGTGTTGTTTATGCGATGAAATAATATATGATTTTTATATGAATTTTAATTTTTAAATTTCGGATTTTTATTTAAAGCGGCACGGGTTAACCCAAAATCTGCATTTATCATTTTTGGTATGTCAGACCGACAAAATTGTCCAACTTTTTTTTCCCCCATATAACTTGTGACCACCCTACTATACATACATAGATTGAACTAATGAAACGCGTAAGCAACGTATGTTTTTTTCTTTTCATCATCGAAAACTTGGTGGTCAGTGTATAATTCACTCAATTCGGTGAATTAAAATATTCACCTGATGTTTGATCTCTGTTAGAAGATTCCACATAACATCAAGGCGCATCTTACCCCAAGAATGGAAGCAAATTTTATAATATTTTAATTTTTGTATATCAGCCCCTTAGGGTGTAAAGATAGGGAGAACTTCCCCCTATCTAGTGTGGGTTGGTCATACATGTTACCCCTCTAGGAGGCGCAATGGGAGCGGCAGGAGCTGATTACCTAAAAAACATTATTAAAAATATAAAAAAAATGTATGGGACCACCTTAAGGATTGCAGATAGAGGGTTGATATGATTTGATTCCTCTAGGAGCACCTTTGAGACAGCAAGAACGGTGGGAGCCAAAAATTTGATTTTGGTATGGGAGATCCGTTAGGATGTGAAAATGGGGGGTAGGTATGTTTGGGGAAAATGTTTGGAGGCATCATAGGAGCCGCAGGAGCTGATTTCTAAAAAAAAGTAAAAGAACAGTCCAGAAATTTTAGTCAGGTAAACTGACTGATAAATACCATCACCCAATATAAGATATTGTTGAAGTCTTGGTAGGTAGCAGAATGGGTGTGACAAATAGTTAGGTTTTCTGAGGTTTTGCCTCATTACAATATAAATTAACTGACCCAATTCCATTATCCCCCAGGAATCCGTTTGTAAGTTATGGGAGAAATATTAATTTTCCAAAAAAGTTTATTTTGTTTGGCAGGTACTACAAGGGTTGAATCGGTGTAGTCCACATTCATTCCTGATTCAAATTTTAATAACCGTTCAACTTAGGCAAAATTTGACTGAATTCAGTGTACTTACAAAAAAGATATGTATGTATGAAATAATGTCGAATTCGGTCATTTGTATAGGAGGTACCAGAGGGGTGTGTCAATTGGTTAGGTTTTTTTGAGGTTTTGCCTCCTATTACAAGATAAATTTACCGACCAATTTTCATTACCCTCCAAGTGTCCGTTTGAAAGTTATGGGAAAAGTAGTATTTTTCCAAAAATAGGTCATTTTGTATGGGAGCTACCAGAAGGCGTCATATAGTCCAGCCAGCCAGACAGACGGACATAGCTCAATCGTCTTAAAAAGTACTGAAACGAATTTGGTCTTAAGATAATTAGGATCTAACTCGTCTCCTTTAGTGCGTAACACTTTTTTTCGTATCAAATGATACGAGTATATACCTTCATTCCTAAGGGTGATGGTATAATAAAAAAAATTGCATGAGGACCACCTTAAGAGGGTAGATATCTTATGGGAAACTGTTGGCGTTGGAGTCAGTCGCAGTCAGTCTTGTACTCTTGCCCCCCCCCACCCCATTCGTGTTTTAATAATGCCAGAGAAAGAGAGAGAGTAGCGAGTCTGACTACGACGTATGCGGCGAGGGCGTGCCCCCCACCGAGAGAGAGAGAGTACAAGACTGACTGCGACGTATGCAGCAGGGCGTGCCGTCGTTATGAGTCTGACATTTCGCCCAAAAAAATTGAGTTGGGTCTTCTGTCATAGCATTTGGGCGATATGTCATGTTGTAGTTAGGGTTTTGGTCGAAATGACATGTTTTGGGCGATATGTCATGGTTGTTTTTGGGCGAAATGACATTGGGCGAAATGACGGTACACCTATGTTGGGTTTAGTAGCGCCGCACGCAAAAATTTTTTTAAAATTTTTTAAATTTAGTCAAAAAAAATTTTTTTTTTTTGGTATATCCCGGAAATGGCTTTAACTCGGTCCAGGAGACACGTAGGAACCTAAAAACAACATCGTTGGATTCGTCTCGGAAATATCTTTCACTTGAGTACCCGCACCTGGGGGGTCATCATAGAACCGAAAGGGGCCCCTTTTTTGACCCCCCGGGCCCAATGGGCCTGAGCGCCAACTTTGACCTACCATTCCGATGTTTGGGGGCCAAGATGAAGACAATGGCATATTTCTGGTCTTTAATCGGGCTCCCGCCCCATATTCTGCACTTCAGCCTAAATGGGTAATGTAATAAAAGTTTGGGCTCAACCCGGAGGTACTCGGAATCAAAAAAAAAAAATATGCATAATTATTTTTATCCCCAACCTCATATTTTTCAGTGCGAAAAATTTAACTTTTCAAAAAAATTTCCACTATGGCCACTCTAGTGTAGATATGTTCTGAGATACTGTTGGGGTTGAAAAAATATTGGGTGTTGGTCATACATTTAACTCCTTTAGGTGCACCTTTGGGGCAGTAAGAGCGGTGGCAGCAAAATTTATAAAAAAAAGATTTTTGAATGGGAGATATGTTTGGAGACTTACTTACTTTCTGTTACTGTTAAAGATCTTTTGATACAATTAATGTACAATTTGGTACTAAAAAAGTACTTTTTTGTACGGTAAAAGCGGTTTTAAATACACTTTTAAGTACTTAGTGGTTATAGTATAGTACTTTTTGGTACAATAAATGTACTTTTTGATTTAATAAAATAATAAATAAAAAACTATAAAAGTACTTTTTGACCTAATAAAATAATTTTTAGATACAATTAAAATACTTTTTGCTACAAATCTAGTACATTTTGGTGCTTTTAATGTATTTTTACATTAATAATACTTGTCTATGCTATTCAAGTACTTTTTTGTACAACAAAAGTGCATTTTGGTACAATTAAAAAACTTTTTGGTACAATAAATGTACTTTGTTGTAAAAAGAGATTACTTTTTGTACAGTTAAAGTAATTGTCGTAATATTAAAATACTTTTTGTTACAGTAAAAGTACTTATTTGTACAATAAAAGTACTTTTTGGTACAATAATACTTTTATTTTATGTTATAATTATTATTTATTTTATGGTTATAATTAAAGTACTTTTTGATTCTATAATATGTGACCCGGTCTATGAAAAGGTGGCTTATGACTCAAAAAATTATTTTTCACTTTTTTTTTTGGTTCGGATAGTTTTTGAGACGCTATTTCACATGGTGAAAAGCAGGAAGTCCTAACGTTCTTAGAAGTGTACTAAAAATTTAGAGAAATAAGATCACAAATGAAAGAAAAACAGAATTTTATTGATTTATTTTATTGATTTCTCATAATTTTGTTTTTGAGTCATAAGCCACCTTTTCATAGACCGGATCACATATATATTTTTTTTTGGTACAATAATAATACTTCTTGATACAATTAAAGTACTGCTTAATTAATTCAATATATTTTTTTATACAATTTAAGTACTTTTTGGTACAATAAATGTACTTTGTAGTAAAATAAAATTACTTTTTGATATAGTAAAAGTACATTTTGGTACAAGAAACATTCTTTTTGATACTACAAAAGTGTAATTGGGTACTATAAAAGTACTTTTTGATAAAATAAAATAAATTAAAGAATTTAACAGAAAGTACTTTTTGGTACCAAAATAACAATTTTTGATACAAAAGAATAACTTTCCTTACAATAGAAGCACTTTTTAGTAAAAAAAATTACTTTTTGGTACAGTAAAATAATTTTTGTTACAATTAACATAACTTCCTGTTACAGGAAAGGTACTTTTTTCTACAAAAGGATGTTTAATTCTACAAAAAAAGTACTTTTCGGTACAATAAAAGTGATTTTGGGTACCATAAAAGTACTGTTTGATTCAATAAAAATAAAATAAATAAAATATTTTGTTGATACAATAATAATACCTCTTGTTACAATTACCTCTTGGTACAGTAAAAGTACTTTTTGATAAAATAAAATAACTTTTCATGCCCTATTAAAATACTTTTTGGAAGAGAAAAAATACTTTTTCGTACCAATGTAATAAATTATTGGTACATTAAAAGTTCTTTAGGTCAATAGGATTTTGGTAAAACAAAAGTAATTTTAGGTGCAACAAAAATTCTATGTGGTACAATTTAAGTCCTTTTTGTTATAACAAAAGTACTTTGTGGTACAAGTAAAATACTAAAAAGGATGTTTAATGTACAATAAAAGTATTTTTGAAACAATAAAAGTGCTTTTTGGTACAAAAATAGTACTATTTTGTACATTTAAAGTACTTTTTTGTATATTTAAAAGTACTTTGTGGTGAAACAAAAGTACTTTTTGGCACAATAATATAATTTTGGTACAAAAAAGAGTTTTCTAGTAAAATAAAAGTATTTTTTGGTACAAAAAAGTACTTTTTAGTAAAATAAAATTAGTTTTTAGTACAAAAAAAGTACTTTTTAGTAAAATAAAAGTACTTTTTGATAAAATAATAGTACTTTTTGGTAAAAAAAATACTTTTTGTTACATTGAAAACAGTTTGTGGTGCAGTTTGATGCAATAAAAGTACTTTTTGTTACGGAATTTGTAAAAGAATTTCTTGGTACTATTAAAGTACTTTTTAATACAGAAAAGTACTTTGTTGCACTTAAATATAGTTTCATTTGGCATAAGAAAATTATTATTATTTTGATACAATAAAAGTGCTGTACATCAATTGCATTTTAGTAAAACAAATGTACTTTTTGGTACAATTTCAAATAAAGTATATTTTGGTAAAACAAAAGTTTTTTTGGTACGTTAAAAATAATTTTTGACAGTACGACATAAAATGAAAAACTTCCAAATCAATGAATTTAGCAGCGATAGGAATGTACATAACATTTACAAATTTAGTTTTGGAAAGTATATATTTGATAGAGCAGTTGTAGGTGAGGGACCGGCCGTGGCATCATGGTTAGAACACGCGACTACCATGCGGGAGATCTTGTATTCGATTCCCGCCCCAGTCATCTACATTTTTCTTTCATTGCCGGCCCCTCGATGTTGTCGACACCAACATCGCAGTATAAATGTCGAGTTAATCGACATGTCTTGTAAAAAGCTTCTCAGACAGTGACGTTTGCATTCGTCGATAAACAAGTAGGTGCCATTAGTTGTGAATCTAAAAATAGAAAGCGTGTTTATTCACAACCACGCGAGAAGCTATTCCATTCCTCATTCATGGGGTGTAAAGGGAACTTTAGTAAGTAAATTAAGTTTTAGATGTTTGGTTACCTACTTTTAAATTTTTTTTTTGCCCCCACACACATATCATATCAACTTTCAATAAAGTCATCCCTAATCCACTAGATTATATCTTTAAAAAGAATAGAGTTCTACAATTTTGAAATGAATAAGCAAATGTTTCTAAGCGTCAACTAATCAGTGTTGCGCAACATATGCAGTGTAGTGTTGCAATTCCGAATAGGTCCTATATGAAATGAATTTGGCTGCGGTCAGACAACAAATTATCGCAGAAGACAGATTACTTGTTTAAGTATGACTCCATTATCACCTAAACATCAACAGTTTGACTGTTCTATATGATAACCTTTAATCCTAAACCTATCTAAGAGTTGGTAATCATTGTCCCTTTTCCCACCCATTCGAATATCGAATAGATCTATTAAGCTATTAAAATTTCCGTTTACCAAAGACCTAACGCTATTTAAGAAATTCAAACACAATTATGTATAAAAGTTCTTGCCCTACATATTAGTAAGAGACATTGTGACTTATGCCAGTATATGACAAATTCCAAATGCACTTTGTTGTTCGGCTACTAAAACTGTACGAGGCTAATCGGCACCAGAGGTCATAATAACTATAAAATTAACATTTTTTTTATTCTTTTCAAATTTCAGTACATTGTACTATGACTTGCAGTGTAGCACAGACATGACCTACGTTTGTCCATATTCTAAAATATTTTACAAAGTCTCCTAAGCTCCCCAAAATTACCAAAAATAAACCGTTAATTTTATACAAAATACAATAAATAACATAAATATGAAATAAATGCGTCGCTTCACACTGCCATTTAGCATAAAAACCCACAAAAAAGCGTACGTGAGGCGCATGCGTAAAACCCAGTAAATAATATAAAGAAAAAAAAAACGCTACTGCCACAGTGTTGCGCTGGGCCAAATCATTGTTTTGGATCGGTCGTGTCTTTTTTTTACGTTGGCTAAGGTCAGTTAGCCAGCCATCGTAGTAGTGACACACTACGCATCGAGTCCAAGACGTTAATGTTGTATATAAAAAGCGTGAATGCCAAAGAAAAAACCATCAAACTTAATTAAACAACCAAAGAAGAACAATCTCAAGAAACCAAAAAAAAAACAAAAATGTTCAAATACGTAAGGACTCACAAAATAAAACTGTGAAAAGTGAAATAAATAATAATTTAAAAAATATAATTTTTCATTTAGACCGTTGTCCTTTGCGCCGTTTTTGCTTGTGTGGCTGCTAAGCCCGGTTTAATTGGAGCCCCTTTTGCGGCACCTGTTTTGGCTGCGGCTCCTGCTCCTGTAGTAACAGCTACCAGCAGTCAAATAGTGGCGAGAACCTATAATGGCATTGCTGCCGCTCCCATTGTAGCCCCTGTTGCTCCTGTGGCGCCTGTAGCCAGGGTAGTGTCCCCCTTTGCTCCAGCTGCTTACCACCATGCCCCAGTTGTGGCCGCCGCCGCTCCCGCCCCCTTTGCCAGAGTTGTAGCACCAGTTGCAGCCGCGGCCTACCCATCACCTGTGGTTGCTAAATATGCCGCCGCATATGCTGCTCCTCATTTTGCCAGATATGCCACAGCCGCTTATCCTGCTCCCGTGGTAGCTAGGTATGCTGGCGCTGCTGCTCCCTTGGCATACAGTGCTCCCTTTGGCTACTCATCTCCTTTGGCCTATGCTCCTTCGTATGCCTGGTAAAGGGGCACGAACGTAGATGAAACGTTGGAAACTTGTTACTGAAAATGTATTGTTAGTTATTGTTTTTGTTTTAATTTAGTTTGATAATGCCAATAGTTAGTTGTAATAAAACAAAAAAAAAATTATATTTAAAGTAATGTTGATTTTTTCAATAAGGTTATGATGGTAAGATGAGAGTAATAAAGAGAAAAAGTAAAATAATATAGTGGAAAGGTATACAAATAATAAAAATGTACTTTTTGGTAAAACAAAAGTACTTATTGATTCAAACAAAGTACTTTTAGGTACAATAAATGCACTTTTTGATACAATAAAAGTACTTTTTGGTACAACAAAATTACTATTAGGTGTAATAAATGTACTTCCTGGTACAATTAAAGTACTTTTTAGTACAACAAAATTACTTTTTGATACAATAAAAGTTCTGTTTTATTTAAACAAAGTACTTTTAGGTATAATAAAAGTACTTTTTGGCACAATAAAAGTACCTTTAGATACAACGAAAGTACTTTTTTGTAGAACAAAAGTACTTTTAGGTGTAATAAATGTACTTCCTAGGACAATTAAATGATTTTTTAGAACAACAAAAGTACATTTTGGTGTAATAAAGTGTGATTTTTTAGCTATTATCTTTTTGGCAACACTGGTTTAAACAGCTGACGCACGTTTCGTGTTTTGTTTCACTGTTAAACATCTTCAGTTTGGTCTATAATTTAACCATGAATCGTCTTACAAACGAACAACGCTTGCAGATTATTGAATTTTATTATCAAAATGCGTGCTCTGTTAAGAAAGTTCATCGCGCGCTTCTTCCATTTTATGGTCAGCTTATTTTTGGCTCAATGAGTATGTTAATAAACAGAATTGTCGATTTTGCAGTGAAGATCAGCCAGAAGCATTGCTACCAATGCATCCAGAAAAAGTCACAGTTTGGTGCGGTTTATGGGCTGGTGGCATCATTGGACCGTACTTCTTCAAAGATGATGCGAATCGTAACGTAACTGTGAATGGTGAGCGCTACCGTGAGATAATATCCAACTTTTTTTTGCCCAAAATGCAAGAGCTTGACTTGCATGACATGTGGTTTCAACTCGACGGTGCCACATGCCACACAGCACGCTTAACAATGGACTTATTGAGAGGCGAGTTCGGTAAACATTTTATTTCACGTTCGGGACCGGTCAATTGGCCGCCTAGATCGTGCGATTTAACGCCTTTAGACTATTTTTTGTGGGGCTATGTTAAAGCTCATGTCTATACGCACATGCCCGCTTCAATTGACGTATTGGAAGACAACATTGAAGCATTTATTCATGAGATACCGGTCGAGATGTTGGAAAGAGTATGCCAAAATTGGACTAAGGGGATGGATCATTTGAGGCGCAGTCACGGCCAACATTTGCATGAAATAATCTTCAAACATTAAATTATATGGAACGTACTATCGATTCAAATAAAGATTTCATGCATTTTTCTGAATTTTATGTGTTTTTTTTGTTAAAATTTTCCTATAGCTCTTAAAAAATCACCCTTTAAAAGTAATTTTTGTTATATTAAATTATTAATGTGATTTTTGGAACACTAAAATAACTTTTAGATACAATAAAAGTACTTTGTGATAAGAACTAAGGTATAATAAATGTACTTTCCGATACAAAAAAGTACTTTTTGATACAATTAAAGTAGTTTTTGTTAGAAAAAAGAAACTCGTTGGTACACTAAAATTACTTTTTGGTACAAAACAAGTAGCTTTTGATACAAAAAAAGTTCTTTCTAGTACAAAAAATTTACTTTTTGGCGCAATAAACGTACGTTTTGGTACAAACAAAGTACTTCCATGTACAGTAAAAGCACTTTTTGGTACAACAAAAATACTCATTGATGTACAAAATGTACTTCCTGGTACAATAAAAGTACTTTTTTGTACAACAAAACAAATTTTTGTTATAATAAAAGTACTTTTTGATACATTAAAAAGTACATAAAATGAATTATGTACTTTTTGGTACAATAAAAGTACATTTTGAATTTTGGTATAAAAATTTACTTTCTGGAACAAAATGCACTTTTTGGTACATTAAAAAGTACATAAAATGAATTATGTACTTTTGGTACAATAAAAGTACATTTTGATTTTTGGTATAAAAATTTACTTTCTGGAACAAAATGTACTTTTTGGTATAATAGATGTACTTTTTAGTGCAATAAAAGTACTTTTGATACAAACAAAGCTCTTCAGTAAAGTTCAGTAAATTTACTTTTTGGTACAACAGAAAAAATCTGTGGTTTAATAACAGTTTTTTTTTAACACAATAAAAGTACTTTTTGGTATATGTAATGTACTTTTGGTGCAATAAAAGTACTTTTTGATACAATAAATGTACTTTTTGGGACAATAAAAGTATTTTGATACAGAAATAGTTCTTTTATGTATAATAAATGTACTTTCTGATACCAAAAAAAGGACTTCTTTTTGATACAATAAAAGTACTTTTTATCCATTTTTCTGTAAGTGCATGAAATGATACATCAAATTGGCTTAACGATCAGAAATGTATTTTATTGTTTGATATTAATGGTAAAATAAAAGTACTTTTTGCCAGAATAAAAGAACTCGTTGGTACACTAATAATACTTTTTGGTACAATACAAGTACTTTTTGATACAATAAAAGTACTTCCAGGTACAATTAAAGTACTTTTTGATATAACAAAAGTACTTTTTGGTGTAATAAAACTTTTTTTGCTACATTAAAAAGTACATAAAATTAATGCTGTACTTTTTGGTACATTTAAAGTACTTTTTGATACAAATTTCTTTTAGGTATAAAAATTTTACTTTCTGGAACAAAGTGTACTTATAAGTGCAATAAAAGTACTTTTTGGTACAATAAATAAAACTCTTTGGTTTAATAATATTACTTTTTAACAAAATAAAAGTACTTTTTGGTACATGTAATGTACTTTTTTGGTACAACAAATGTACTTTTGGTGCAAAAAAAGTACTTTTTAATACAATAAATGAAATTTTCACTACGATAAAAAACTCTGATTTAATAATAGTACTTTTTAATACAATAAAAGTATTTTTTGGTACAATTAATTTTTTGTTAAGTGATGGTGTTGAGTATAGTTAGAAAAGGGGTCCCTTGGTTTCTAAAGGGTGGTTAAATTGTAAGGGCCGATATTGAATGTGAATCACACCTAAACGTCAAGTTCTTTTATGCATTAAATTTGACATATATCATTTTCTTAAACTTAAAAAAAAACTTAATTTCCCTTTACACCCCATGAATGAGGTATGGAATAGCTTCTCGCGTTGTTGTGAATTAACACGCTTTCTATTTTTAGATTCACAACTAACGGCACCTACTTGTTTATCGACTAACAAGTAGACACTTGTACTGCGAAGTTGCTGTCAACAACATTCGAGGGGAGCCGACAATGAAAGAAAATATTTCTTTTTAAGATGACTGGAGCCAGGAGTTGAACCTGTGATCTCCCGCATGGTAGTCGCGTGTCCAAACCACTTTGCCACGGCCGGTCAATTTCAGACTAACTTAATTTGAACCTTAGGAAGATACACAATCGAGGAACGCATTAAAGTTATTCAGGCTTATTATAAAAATGTGCGTTGAAATCAAAATGCATATCGTGCACTTCGTGAGGTTTTCGGTCAATTTAATCGTCCAAATGTGCGTACAATCGGAAAATCGTGCAAAAATTTGAGCAAACCGGGTATGTAGGAAATGTGAAAACCCCAGTGCATGCGCGTACAGCTCGTACTCCAGAAAATATTGCAGCTGTTCGTGATAGTGTGGCTGAAGAGCCGTCCACCTCAACTCGTCCTCGTGCCCAACAATTGCACCTCTCACGCTTGTCGTTGATGAACGTTATGAATAAAGACTTGCATTTACACTTTTACAAGATGCAATTGACTCAAGAACTAAAGCCTCTTGACCATTCCAAACGTCGTCAATGGTCAGAATGGTGGCAAGAAATGGCAATTTCGAAGAAAATCATCTTCAGTGATGAGGCACATTTTCACCTCAGTGGATTCGTCAATAAGCAGAATTGCCGAATGATAATCATACAGTGATTGTCAAAAAACCAATGCAATGGTGCGGTTTATGAGCTGGCGGCATCATCTGGCCGTATTTTTTCCAAAACGAGGTCGGTCAGGCAGTTACTGTGAATGGTGTTCGCTATCGTGAGATGATAACTATTTTTTTATGGCCTGAATTGGAAAATATGGATGTGGACGATATGTGGTTTCAACAGGACGGTGCCACTTACCACACAGCTAACGAAACAATGGCTCTTTTGCGCGACAAATTCAATGGCCGTGTTATCTCAAGTGGTGACGATGTCAATTGGCCGCCAAGCTCATGTGATTTGACACCGTTGGACTTATTTCTTTGGAGTTATTTGAAAGAAAAGGTGTACGTCAAGAGTTAAAGGATGAGATAATTTGGCACATTAACGGCATAGAACCTCAATTATGCCTCAGCGTCATCGAAAATTTGAACCATCGGATGGAGGTGTGTCACCGAGTTTACGGCAGCAATTTGGCCGATATTTTGTTCCATACATAATTGAACCATACCAATATCTTATATATATACAAATTGTGGCAAAAATGTATAGTAATTCATCAATTGAGAACGGCTGGACCGATTTTGCTGAAATTTTTTTTCAGTTGGGAAATTCCTCCGGAAAAGCCGGAAAATTGGAAAAACCGAAAATTGCCTTTTTGTATGGAATTTTGTGTGCAATTGTTACGAATGGTTTTTCGAATGGAAAAATAAAAAAATTTTGTTGGAAAATTCCGGAAAAATTCGAAAATGTTTAATACTATTTTTCGACGAAATTTTGCTTTTTGTCGTACGATTTGACAGTTTTGAATGATGTAAGTTGCGAAAAATTTCGGATAATTATTCCGAAACGACTTTCCGAATGGAAAAGTAGATAAATTGTGGGAAAATTTTAATTTTTTCGGCAAAATTTTGCAATTCATCGACTGATGAAAGAATATGACTTTTCGATAGGAAAAACAGAAAAAATCTTGGTGGAAAACTCGGAAAATTCCAGAAAAAAATCGAAAGATTTGGATGCCTTCGACGAAATCTTCCATTGTATCGCTTGATTTGGTGATTTCAGACGACGTAAAGGTGCAAAATTCGTTGTGTTGCTGGAAAATTTCGGATTATTGTGAAATATATAAATATAAAAATAGTGTGAAAAATGTATAGTAATTTATCAAGAAGAACGTTGCCCCAGTTTTCTCTATTTTTTTTTTCAATATTGGCAGGAATTTTTTATGCCACACAATTTTGGGGAAATCCTTAGGAAAAGCCGGGAATTTTGAGTGCAATTGTTACGAAATGGCTTTTCGAATGCAAAAATAGAAAATTATTAGCGAAAAACTCGGAAAATTCCGGAAAAGCGCAAAAAAATTGATTTTTTTATCGACGAAATTTTGCAGTTTTCGCATGATTTGATGATTTTAATGTTGGTTGGAAAATTTAACGAGATAAATAATATCTATATATATAAAAATGGTGTAATAGTAATTCATCAATTGAGAACGGCTGGACCGATTTTGTTGAATTTTTTTTAGTTGTTCGCAATTGCCAGGAGAAGATTTATGTGAGAGAAAATTTTGGGAAAAGCCGGGAAATTGGAATAACCCAAAAATTCCTTTTTTTGTATGGAATTTTGTGTGCAATAATTGCGAATGACTTTTCAAATCGAAAAAAAAAATTTTGTTGGAAAATTCAGGAAAAATTCAAAAAATTTTAATTTTTTATTCGACGAAATTTAGTTTTTTGTCGTATGATTTGATAGTTTTGGACAATGTAACTGCGAAAAATTTCTGATAATTATTCCGACATGACTTTCCGAATGGAAAAATAGTAGATAAATTCTTGGTGGAAAACTCAAAAAATTTGGATTTTTCGAATAGGACATGGTTGTTTTGGTTGCCTCCTATTAGACAATCAAACTGTGGACGACGAACGCGTTGCTATAATTAGGCTGAACGCCCGTAATAGTCAAACGCAAAAGGAACGTGCCAAAAAAATGAATGGAGACGTGCCCAAATTACACAGTTTCGCGCTGCACAATCACCACCTCAAATTCGACAAAATGTTAATAGAAGAAGACCAGTCGTAAATATAGACTTGAATCGCGCTACTTTTGAATACGATTCCACAATCGCCTACAAAGATCTTCGCTGCGTTGATATCGGTTCATTGTCTGTCGTATGCCAGCATAGCAATGACTTAAAGTTACAATCGGAAACTCCCGGCTTATGCTGCTACTCATTTCGAGGTGAGATCCCAATCTATTTTAAGATGAGATTCCAACTGTATCCTTTTTGCGATCGAACATTTTTGTTAGGAGATAACTGCATTTAAAGTTGTTCATGTAAATATCGACGGCTTCACAGTTATTGCAGGGTGAGAATGTGGAATCACACGATATTGTTCTCAAGCGTCGGGAGACTCATCGGTCATATGATGCACTTCAATACCCGTTGATGTTCTGCCGTGGAGAGGGTGAATATCACCACAATGAATCTTCTCACAGTTGACAAGCCATTGGGCACAATATCCAGAAGTTCGGCGACAGCGAAATTGCTGCGAGAATGCAAAATCATCATTTAGGATGAATGCAGTTGACCGAAAGATGAAGGATTTATGAGGTAATTCGAAACGATTTGGTGGGGCTATAATATTTCTGTCGGAAGATTTTCGTCAAACGCCTGCCGCCATCCCAAAATCTACTGCTGCTGATGAAATTAATGTCTTTGTGGCGGAATGACAAGGAGTTGAAATTAACTACGAACATGACGTTGCAAAACGACCCATCGGCTGCTGCATTTTCAAAATATCTACTGGCGCTTTGTAATGGCCATATTCCTGTTGATGTTTCAACTGAATTGATGACGTTCCCGTCAAATTTTTTCAAAGGAGAGGAAGTCCTTATGCCTCGAATTTCTATTATTCTAATTTTAGCTAATTCAATTCCCCATTCGATTGGCTTTTGCGATGACACTCAATAAATCGCAAGGCCAACCATTGGAAATTTGTGGGATCAACCTCGAATTACTCAGTTTTTCTCGTGTTGGCAAACTGTCTTCATTGTTTGTTTAAGCGCCGAAAAACATTGTTTATCATACCGCTCTTCACTGATCTCGATTAAATTCAAATTAGTCACATTTAAATTTGAACTATTTGTGTTTTAATATTACTCTGGAACTTATATGAAGCGTTAACTTGGAGCGAGACGAAGTTCGCCGAATCAGAAGTTGTATGGCAGAACAACGTTTGCCGGGTTATCTAGTTCATTATAAAAAAAATTACAATAATATCCTAAATAATTTGTGCTTTATGACCCCAAAAGATTTTCAAAATCAGTGAGCCCCTCGAAAAAAGGTGTCATCAGTTTTTGTCCAACAGCTAACTCACAATTCGTGATAGCGCTAATCTATATTCGGCAATATTGTAGCTGGGAGTTTTGAGCTCTAACTTTATTAACAATTTATGTCAAAAAGGTTGGTTATCCCAGGACTTTTTCAAAAAAAAATTAAAAAAAAATTTAAATTGTTTTCTTTTTTGGGCATTACTTTGATGGAGTCGAAATTTTTCACTAACAATGTTCGCCAAAAATGTAGCCATGGTCAAGTTGAATAACTTTCGTGAACATACCAATACAATCTGAACGGATATAGATAATCTAAACAGCTCAAAAAGACCACTAGTCACAAAAGTTTGAAATTTCGAGGCAAAAAACAGACTTTTATGACAAGTTACCAATAGACCTATATATACCATTGGAAAGGAAAGGATTGGAGAAACTTCAAATCGGTTGATACTTAATCACGTTACTGGCTTTTAAGTGCGTAAAGGTACAACAAACCGGTATCGTAGAGGGCTTTCTGAGCTATGTAAATTGTCTAGATCCGTTCAGATTGTATTGGTATGTTCACGAAAATTATTCAACTTGACCATGGCTATATTTTTGGCGAACATTGTTAGTGAAAAATTTCGACTCCCTCAAAGTAATACCCAAAGAAGTAAAAAATTAAAATTTTTTTAAATTTTTTTTTGAAAAAGTGCAGTTATAACCAACCTTTTTGACATAAATTGTTAATAAAGTTAGAGCGCAAAACTCCCAGCTATAATATTGCCGAATATAGTTTAGCGTTATCACGATGTGTAAGTTAGCTGTTGGACAAAAACTGATGACACCTTTTTTCGAGGGGCTCACTGATTTTGAGAATCTTTTGGGGTCAATAAAAAAAAAATTGGTCACCAATCTCGCCAAACTGAGTATAGGGTTTTATTACCCTTCGATAGTAGAATCGAACCTATACTGTCTAGTTGTTGTATTTTACAAAAAGTCTTCATTTGTTGCATAGTGAAATCAACATCGAACCTTAAAATTTAACAACCCTCTATTAGAGATCTATAAGATTAGGTAAAGAATGAATTTGAAATGTATGTTTTACTCTGACCTATTTTACGCTTTGCAACGGTCACATTCGACACCGTGGAATTAACGATATGTATCACAAATTCAAATGCTACATCAGGAATGATAAATACATTATTTTCGTTGCCTCATATGAGGAGCTTTACCTCAAATCTAACATTAACATTAAGGTAATTTTTAGTACCATGCGACCTAAAAGTTTCGGTTTGCCACGAAATTTTTTGATTTTTTATATTTTTCGTTGCTAAGTACTAAAATCCACTTGCATTTACTTGTATTTAGATAATCACATGCTAATTAATAATCCTTTAACTTTTATTCTGCTAAAAAAAATGCAACATACGATAAAATTTGCCAAATTGGCAACTCTATCAACAAAACTCTCCCGTTTCTTTAGTTCTCTTTGATAATTCATTCCTTTCGGTTGTTAAATTTTGACGCGCACAATATTTCGCCTAAAAACTGTCATAAAAGAACATAACTCATAGCAACTTTCGCTTAAAACTATTTCTAAACCGTTATGTTACGATAAACGGTGAAATTAGCTGCCTAACTCCTGATATAAATATCAGTTTAGTTGAATGTGAAAAAATAACTGGTATAAAGATCACCGCCGCGCCACCAACCATCACAAGTGAATTGTAAATGTAAACAAACAAAAGCAGTGCGTTTGTGCATGTCCAGTAAGGAAAGAATATTGTTGTTGTCGTTGCCGTTTGTGCGTGAATATAGTGAATCGGGGAGATAAAACAAATAGCAATTGCATAAACCAGTAAGAAGTGTGTGTGTTTTTTTTTTACAAGTGGTGTTAAAATTATTGTGTTTGTGATTGAATTAAAATCGAAACTTTTTGTTTTTTTTTGCAAAAACGCTAAAGAAATTAGTTGGACCAAAAAATGGCTGCAGGCGCAAATAATGTGGTAAGTAAATACTTTTTTAAGACTGAATAATTTTTATATAAACGTGGTTGATCATTCTCATCAAAAAATCTATTAGACATATTTTGTCGCTCTTGGCACAAGTGCAGAAAATGGGGCGGGAGCCCAAAAAAGAAAAAAACCAGTACAGAAATTTCAGTCAGTTAAACTGACTGATAAATACCATCACCCAATATAAGATATTGTTTAAGTCTTGAGTTATTGAAATTAACCGATTTGTAATTAAAACCAGTTAGAAAGTTTCAGTCGGGCAACCCAACTTACATTTACCCTTACCCTCAGTAAGACAAATAATTTTCTATTATATTGATATTATTACTCGATTTCGAAAGTGGGCGGAGTGCTACATTTGTATGGGAGGTACGAGAAGGGGTGTGGTTAGGCTTCCAGATTTATTCTCCATTACTTTATCCTGTTATAGCTTTACTAATTACAGAATTTGGGCACGATTGCCTTGGGTGTACTGATATTATTAGTACATCCCTAAAGTGGGCGGAAAGGTGCATTTGTATGGGAGCTACCATAAGGGGCCTCGCTAGACTTCCAATTTTTTCTCCAAAACTTTGTCCTGTTATAACATAACAAAATACAGAATTTGGGCACGATCGTGTCGAGTGTATTGATATTATTACCCTATTTCGAAAGTGGGCGGAGTGGTACATTTGTATGGGAGGTACCAGAAGGGGCGTGTCTAGACTTCCAGATTTTTTCTCCAAAACTTTATCCTGCTTAAACTTTACCAAATACAGAATTTGGGCACGATCGCGTTAGGTCTTTTAATAATATTAATCGATTTCCAAAGTGGGCGGTACCAGATGTGTATGGGAGGTACCAGATGGGGCGTGAATAGACTTCCAATTTTGTTCTCCAAAACTTTATCCTGTTATAGCTTTACTAAAAATAGTATTTGGGTACGATCACGTTTAATTTATTGATATTATTTCTCCATTTCTATAGTGGGCGGAAAGGTAGAATTGTATGGGAGGTACCAGAAGGGGCGTGGCTAGGCTTTCAAAAATTTTTCCAAAACTTTATCCTGTTATAGCTTTACTAAATACAGAATTTGGGGACGATCTCGTAGGGTGTATTGATATTATTACTCGATTTCAAAAGTGGGCGGAATGATGTATTTGTATGGGAGGTACCAGAAGGGGCGGGGCCATGTAGCCCATTTGCAATACCGTAAGTAGTTTTGAGAAAATAAACACTCGTGCAAAATTTCAAAACATTTGGTTGCGTCTTTCGAAAGTTATCGTGCGAACCAGCCGGACAGCCACCAGACAGACAGACAGACAGACGGACATGGCTCAAACGACTTAAAAAGTCATGAATCGAATTTGGTTCAAAGAAACCTAGGGTCTAAAGTCACTCCTTCTATGTGTTACACTTTTGGGTCGTAGCAAATGATATATACCCTCATCCCTAAGGGTGATGGTATAAATATGCCACGTCCTTCTAAATACGCCTTTAAACGCAAACATCAAGTTTAAAGGTAAAAAAAGGGGCCCCTTGGTTTCTATAATGACCCCCTATGTGTGGGTACTCAAATAAAAGATATTTTCGAGACGAATCCAGTGGTGTAAATTGTATTTTTAACCGAAACATATATGTAATACAATTGGCAAACAAATTGGGTGAAGTAAGTGGCGCCGCAGGCAAAACTTTTTATTTTATTTTAAATGCGTTCAGAATGATAACACTGTGCTGGTTTTTGACAACAATTTTTGAAGACAAGGCCAGACTCGACTTTTTTACCCTAATTCGGACACAAGTAATCGAACTGCAACATTAGTTATTGGATTTACAAAGATTTTTTTAAGTTTTTTTTTCCACTTAGTGGTGGTTGAAGGGATTTGTACAGATTTTCGACAAACTATAGTTGGGTTTTCGTATAGCTTGACTTATTTAATGCGACAGATTGGAAAGCCCAGCTCCAAAGTTAATTTTTTAGAGAATTCACCTCAGACCATTATCGATCAACCACCGAAGTTTATCTTAGAGAAGTAACATGGGTCTTTGCGTAGATCCCTCCAGTAACAATTAAAATCGTCAGGTCCTTGTGGGGCCGCTGGGTTTGGGCCCGTCTAGTTTGGGGTGGATTCTCTAAAAAATTAATTTTTGGCTACGCCTTTCCAAGCTGTCGCATTATCCCGAAGAGTATGAACTCCGACGATTATTGCCCTTCTTGAAGCGACACCAGAAGATAAATTAAATTTATTAGTAAAAGATTGCGTCTACTCACTCCAGTAAGGAAACAAAAGGTTGGTTTCGGTCAGAAAACGTTAAAGACCTAAAGAGGCTAGCGTGTTTCCATGACATGAACACAATTGACAATGTGGGGGGCATACTTGTTCATAAAATGTAGTCCAAAAACAGGCAATACAATAACGTAGCAGAGCTAAATTCGGCATTAATAGCGGCTTGGGACTCCTTAGAAAGGTCAACCTCAAAAACCCTCATACGCATTATTAATTCCATAATCTCCCCAAAATATAAAAAATGCAAATTCTACTTGAGGTTACAACGAATAACTTCTCTAAACAAATACATGCAGTCTGAACATGTCTAGGGATATTAAATAGCTCTCAAAATCCGCAATTTGATTTAAAAAAAATTAGTTTTTTAGGTGTTTTGGGCCAGTATGCAATGATTTCACTTGCAATCTTTACCCAAAACGTATTTTTTGGATATCTGAACAACTTCTGCAGGCAATCAATATGATCGGAACACTTCACCCCTTTAATTGTTCACAAAGAGCATTAAGGTGTTCCTTATATGGAATTTTTAGAAATTCGTTAAAAATTTCAAACAATATATTCGTAGTTTTGACAAAAACAAACCTAAGATGAAGCTAGATGACCAACGTCGCTAATATTACCTATTTTAACGAAATTCGCCATATAATAAATGCCATATAAGCAACACACTAATGCTCTTTGTGAACAATTAAAAGGGTGAAGTGTTCCGATCATATTGGTTGTCTACAGAAGTTGTTCAGATATCCAATAAGTACGTTTTTGGTAAAGATTGCAAGTAAAAACACTTTTTTTTAAATCAAATAGCGGATTTGAGAGCTATTTAATATCCCTAGACATGTTCAGACTGCATGCGTTTGTTCAGAGAAGTTATTCAGTATTACCTTAACTACAGTTTCACTGAAATGAGTATGTAACAAATCTGGATTCCCAACGACTTATAGTAAAAAATGTAAAAAAAAAACAAAATTGAATTTTTTTTGAAGCTTTTTGAAAAAAAAAAATACGAGGAAAGTATAATTATCCCCTCACCCTACGGGTAGCAGGGTATATATAATTTGATACGTCCCAAAAGTGTAACACATAGAAGTAGTCACTTAAGACCCTTAGTTTCTTTGAACCAAATTCGATTCATGACTGTTTTAAATCGTTTGAGCCATGTCCGTCTGTCTGAATGTCCGGCTGGTACGCACGATAACTTTCGAAAGTCGACACCAAATGTTTTGAAACTTTGCATAGGTTAATATTTCCCCAAAACTACTAACGGTATTGAAAAAGGGCTACATGACCACGCCCCTTCTGGTATCTCCCATACAAATGTACTATTCCGCCAACTTTAGAAATCGAGAAATAATATCAAAATACCCATGATCGCATAGTGCCCAAATTCTATATTTAGTAAAACTAAATTAGGATAAAGTTTTGGAGAAAAAACTGGAAGTGTAGTCACGCCCCTTTTGGTACCTCTTATACAAATGTAACATTCCGCCCACTTAAGAAATCGAGTAATAATATCAATACACCTAACGCGATCGTGCACAAATCCTAAATTTAGTAAAACTATAGCAGGATAAAGTTTTGGAGAAAAAACAGGAAGTCTAGCTACACCCCATCTGGTACCTCTCATGAACATCAGGTACCGCCCACGCCCCTTCTGGTACCTCCCATACAAATTTAACATTCCGCCCACTTTAGAAATCGACCAATATTATTAAAGCTTAAGAAGGACAAAGCTTTGGAGAACAAATTGGAAGTCTAGCCACGCCCCTTCTGGTACCTCCCATACAAATTTAACATTCCGCCCACTTTAGAGATGGAGTAGTAATATCAATACACCCAACGTGATTGTGCCCAAATTCTGAATATAGTAAAGCTAAATCAGGATAAAGTTTTGGGGAACAAATTGTAAGTCTAACCACGCCTCTTCTGGTATCTCCCATACAAATGTACCGTTTCAGGCACTTTAGAAATCGAGTAATAATATCAATATATTAGAAAATTTTATGTTTTACTGAGGGTGAAGTTTGTAAATCGGTTACATCCCGGCTGGAACTTTCCTACTGTTTTTTTTTTTTGGAAAATAATATTTTAGAAATGGGTTCAGCAAAGTCTTATATACAACTTTGCCTAAGGATAGAAAGCTCAATATCTAAAACTGTAGGAAATGTTGTCAAAAAACTGATGTCACATTTTTTCAAGGGATCCAAGGGATTTCAAAAAGTTTAGGAGGCCACAAAAAAATTTGGTAGCCAATCTAGCCAAACTGAGCTAGTTTTTTCTCAGCTCCGGTAGTAATATCGAATCTATATAGTCAAGTGGAGTCAAATATTTGCCGTATATTACACTAAAGTAAACAATTTGAGCTAAATGTCAAATTGGTTGCATCTGATTGCAGCAAAGGACTTGTAATTTAAACAAACAAAAATCTTTAGGTAATATTTACATTTCACCAGAAAAACGTCTCAGGCTGAGTTTTGTTTTGAAAATCTCATTAACTGACTTTATATTTAAAAAAAAATAAATTTTTCCAGCGATATAATAAATATCACAAACCATATTTAAATAAGAAATTTTATAATTACAATATATAAGAGTTATGGTCGAGGTCCAGCAAATGCCTTCCAAACTGCAGTTTTGCATTGCAGTTAAGGACAACCTTCAGGTTTATCGGCTTTACAACGTCTATCTGGATTAAAATATTGGCCAGCGGGACACTTTTTCGGCAAACCCAGCAATGCACCATTCATCGTATAACAAACAACAAAGCTGTAATGGAAAATTCGAATTAAAACAAAAAAAACACGAACATTTTTAAAAAGTTCCAACTTACTTGGTACATGTCACGTCATTATCAGCCGGCCAATTGCCAGTTGTACCAGCGTCTTTGCAAATTGCATTGGGATCACGTGGTAAAGCAGGTTTAGTTGTAGTGGTTGTTGTTGTGGTTGGTTCCACTGTGATGATTGGTTCCGTTGTGGTAGGTTCCATGGTAGTTGTTGTTGGTTCTGTGGTGGTGGTTGTTGCTGTATTAGATAGACAGCCTGCAGGTTTGTCGATTTGACAAAATCGTTTTTCGGGATTAAAATATTGGCCAGCGGGACACTTTTTCGGCAGACCCTGTAGCACTTCATTCATCTTATAACAAACAACATAGCTGTGGGGAAATTTTGGAATTAAATAAAGGCTGATTTACACGCTATCCACCCATATCCCCTATCTACTGTCAAATCAGTACATTTTGATTTCCTATCCATCTTCCTATAATTTAATATTACTTTACTATAATTTTGTAGTGTTTGTCATTGCTTACTCCTACATGTTTTCTAATTAGGCTATCTCGCTCTTGTTGATGAGGGGATATGAGTAGATATGGGTAGATAGCATGTAAACCATACTTAATACCATATATTAAACATAGAAATGTGACAAAGAACCAACTTACCTGGTGCATGTCTCATCATTATCAGCGGGCCATTGACCAGTTGTACCAACGTCCTTGCAGATCGCATTGGGATCTCGTGGTACATCGGGTTTTGTTGTAGTGGTTATTGTAGTTGGTTCCGTGGTGGTGATTGTTGTGGTCTGTTCCGTTGTCGTCGCGGTGATTGTAGTTGGTTCTGTTGTTGTTGTGGTTGGTTCAATAGTTGTTGTAGTTGGTTCGGTGGTTATTGTAGTGGTAGTAGGTTCAGTGGTGGTGGTTGTTGGCGTTGTAGGTTCCATAGTAGTTATTGTTGTAGTAGGTTCCAAGGTGGTCGTTGTTGGTTCAGTAGTTGTAGTAGTTGGTTCGGTGGTTATTGTAGTGGTAGTAGGTTCAGTGGTGGTGGTTGTAGGCGTTGTAGGTTCCATAGTAGTTATTGTTGTTTTAGGTTCCAAGGTGGTCGTTGTAGTGGTGGGTTCTGTGGTCGTAGTTGTTGTAGTGGGCTCTGTGGTGATTGTTGTTGTCGAAGGTTCCGTGGTAGTTGTCGTTGTTGCAGGCTCCATGGTGGTCATTATTGTGGTAGGTTCTGTGGTCGTTGTTTCCGTAGTAGTTGTTGTCGTTGTAGTTTCCATGGTGGTCGTTGTTGTTGTAGGCTCCGTGGTGGTTGTTGTAGTTGGCTCAATGGTAGTGGCTGCTGTGGTAGGTTCTGTTTCCGTTGTAGTTGTTGTCGTAGGTTCCATAGTGGTCGTTGTTGTGGTAGGTTGAGAGGTCGTGGTTGGTTCCGTTGTAGTTGATACTGTTGTTGTATCCGGTTCCGTTGTAATGATGGTTGTAGTTGCTTCTGTAGTTGTTGTGGTTGGCTCCATGGTAGTGGTTATTGTTGTTGTTGTTGTAGGTTCTGTGGTGGTCGTTGTTGTGGTAGGTTCAGTAGTCGTGGTTGGTTCCGTGGTAGTTGTTGTCGTTTCAGTGGTGGTTGTAGGCGTTGTTGTGGTAGGTTCAGTAGCCGTGGTTGGTTCCGTAGTAGTTGTTGGTGTGGTCGGTTCCGTGGTGATCGTCGTAGTCGTTGTTGTTGGCTCATAATCACTGAACGAAATGCAACTTGGCTAAAGTAAGAAATTTCAGTAAAAACAATTAATTAACTTATAAGGTTGAAACATTTTATTGTTATTTTTGTTTTTGTTTATTCGGTCGGTTTGTTAGAACATTGATTTGGAATTTACTTCAATCTCAAGACCAGTGTTTTTGAAAGAAGTTTATTACCAGAATGATATTCTCATAATGCCCAGGTAGTCTGTACAGCTGTTTCGGATTCAGCCACGAATCCTCATCAGCAGACTTTTGTATAATGATTACAAAGTGTTCATCAAGTCTTATGCACCAAAATCTCACATCAAAATGAGAATTCATTCTTGTGTACATAGACTCGAAAAACTTCACAACCATTCACTATGGGAAACTATTCGCTTAATTTTATTATTAATAACACAGTGCGAAAAATAGTAGGGGTCAGTAATCGTCGGAGGCTCTGCTCACCGGAAATAGTTATATCGGTAAAATAAAGTTAAGCTTGTCCGGCATTTCGCTGGGTCAGGTCTAGGTATCGAGATAACCTTGGTAACTTTTTATGCTTTTATACCATCTTAATATCCGAATATCGCAAAGTCATGTTTAGAAAAGTTGTTTCACAAAGTTGTTGACTACAACCTGGTTAGATGTCCTTGTGCTTTACGTGAATGCTTGCCCGTGAGTGCTTAGCTTCACATTGGGGTCAACCCCACTGGAACATACTACAATGCCACTGTTAAGGTCCGAATCTAATTCTTCTATTTGAAAGGATGTTCAAATTGTATATATTTCTTTTATAAGGGCACCATATTGACTGACAAGTCCGTCCGATTTGGCCTCCCACTCTTATTATTTGCTACTTTAAGTACATGCACTAAAAGTACATGTACTTGTTTCCCCAGTCAAATCATATCTCCTCTCCATCTTCCCGTCACAAGTGACGAACACGCCGCCATCAGCTAGGAACCGAGGTTCCCCATCCGGCCGGCATACATCTGACATGTCTTCAATTTTAAATCCAAATATGGACCAAATATTAAAACAACAGACTGTATCCCTTCTGTTACCAACGGCGAGTGAATTAACACTCCGTCAGGCTAGCTTCCAACGATACTCAGCATTTTCTTCTACTACCACCAGTGAGTGAATTAATTCCTTCAGGCTAGCTTCAACGATACTCAGCATTTCCTTTTGCTACTATCAGCGAGTAAATTAACACATTCATCGGGCTAGTTTGCAGCTATACCATATTCTCACTTGCATTTCTTCCACCCCTTTCGGATGTTTCGAAATACAAGCATTTTACCAGCACGACAAAACAGACATTTACATATTTGAGATTCGACATGATTTGACATGTCTTTGTAGCTCAAAGAAGTTATTAACAATTATATGTATCCTCCTGTAGTGTTTACTGCTGCCTTCCGCATGATCATCTTCATTATGATGTTAAAGAGATCGCATGACAGACTATCGCCTTGTCTGAGATCTCGCTTGGTAGAAAATGGCTCTGTTAGATTGTGTCATCCCGCAATGTCGTACCAGCTTCGTGACGATACCAAACTCAGCCATAGCATATTTCTGTTTCTGTCGTATCGGACTGTCCAATGCAGCTTTGTAGTCAATAAACAGATAGTAGGTATCGGTCTGCATTTTTTGGGTCTTCTCCAAGATTTTTCGTAGTGTGAATATCTAGTCGGTCGTGAATTTACTAGGTCTAAAGCCACACTGATAACACAGGGGAACAAAATTGAACTTTTTGAGTGTTGTTTGGAATTCGATAGCTGTTTTTTACTAATTTGGGGTCGCTGATTTCAAATCTAATCTCCATTTTTCTCCATCAGCTCGAATTTTTAAGTTACAGGTACTAATAGTATTTTCGACTTTTTTCCAAAAAATTATAGTTCAAAAAATCATAATTTTTTTTTCATAAGCCGGATTTTAAAATTTTATTTTTTTATTAAAGATATCGTTGTTACCTTTGAAAAAAATCAAATTTTTTAATATTACAAAAAAAAATGACTGAGTAAAGGCTGTTTTATTCAAAAAAAATAAAAAAAAATTACACAAAAAATTACACATTTTAATTTTCTTCACGCTGAAAGTTAATCGGTTGGGGCAAATTGTTATTTTTATTAGCTTTATTGAATATCATATTAAGATAGCTTTCTAAAACATGTATGTACATAATAGTCGATTGAAAATTTAATGAGTTATGCTAAATTCGGTGATAACAGATTTTTCGCAATTTTTTGTTTTTACCCAAAAAAAATTAAAATTTTGTATTTTTAAAAATCATGACAAATTTGCAAATTTATTTATAGTTTAATTTTTAGTTTTGAATCCTATAACAATATTAATTTACAGACCAAATTTAATTAATCGGCAGGTTTCAATTTGGAAGTTAAGGAAGAAATATTAATTTTCCAAAAATAGGTAATTTTGTATGGGAGGTACCAGAAGGGGTGATCCGATATAGTGCAAATTCATTCCACATTTATATTTTCATAACCGTAAAACTTCCGCATAGTTTGACTGAATTCAGTGTACTCACAAAAAAGATATGTATGTAAGACTATTGGGGTGAGTTCGGCCATTTGTATGGGAGGTACCAGAAGGGGTATGGCAACGCTTTCGGTTTTTCTAGGGTTTGTCTACTTTTGCAAGATAAATAAACTGACCAAATTTCAATATCCTCCGGTAGTCTGTTTGGCAGCTATCGAAGATATATTAATTATCCAAAAATAGGTAATTTTGTATGGGAGGTACCAGAAGGGGCGGGGCTATTCCGCCCATTTACAATCCCATAAGTTCGTTTCGAAAAATATTAATACTGATAAATTTTCATAACGATCCGTTAAGGTTTGCTCGAGTTACACTTTCACAAACATATTAATAAATGTTATTTTTGTATGGAAATCGTGATTTTTGTAAATTTAGTTATCTCAGTAAATTGTTGACAAAATCAAAAGTTGTGCAGATATTTCAATGAAATAAAGCTCATTTGATTCACACTATATTAAACTAAATGTTTTAAGACAAACACTGTGATTTTTGTTGCAATAATTTTTTTTATGAATTTTTAAAAAACAAAAATTTTTTTTTTTTTGTAAATATTTTCTTTTATTTTTTAAAACTACAACGATATCTCTGAAACTACTAAGCCAAATTAAAAACAATGTAGGCACGGATTAAAGATAATTTTGTTGACGAGTTTAAGTTTTTTTTTTTAATTGAATATGGTGAACCGTTTTCAAGTTATTTAAATATTTGTAGTGGAAGTGCCTTAGTTATGGACATAACGGTATATCGCGAAAAGTCGAGCTGATACAAAAAAACTAAGTGCAGATTTGGATTCAGCGTCCCAAATTACCTTTAAAACAATATTCAGTTCTTAAACAACAAATACCTTGTTCCCTTGTGTAATCTTTCACAAAACGCACTATACAGGACCTTGTATGCGATGGTTAAAAGGCTGATTCCGCGATAATTGGTACGCACACAGAAGCACAGGACGTAGAACTCAGATTGCAATAATCGGGCATGCTTTCCTTGAGCCAAATCTTGTTTATGAACTGGTGCATGCGCCAAATCTTGTTTATGAACTGGTGCTCTGCCGGTAGTCCATCGGCTACCGCAGCTTTATTGTTTTTAAGCCGTGCAATTGCCGTATTGATCTTGTTTTGGGGCGGTGGTAGTTAGTCTTATCCATCGTCGATGATTGGTGTGATATCGTCACTTATGCTGCCTTTTGGGAACGAGTAGAGATGTCTAGTTTCCTTTGCGTTTGGTTACGAGCATTTTTAGCACTACTTAAGGTCCAATCAAGTTCGCCTTAATGGGCTTTAATCTTTCACATAACACTCTAGACTGGACCTTGTATGTGATAGGTAAGTCTGATCCCACGATAATTGGTATACACTCTTTCATCGCATTTCTAAAGCACAGGACGCAGCACACTTTAAATGTCAGTGACAAGATTTGCGTCTCCGTCCTTACAGGAGGGGGTCCCTGGTCAAAAACCTTTGCTTTTTACATTTTGGTAGAACTTTCGGGCTTCACCTCTATCCCTGTAATTTTCGATATCCTGGCACTCTCTTTTCTTCCATAGACGCTTTTTCCGCCTGAAGAGGCGTATCATCTTTCTAGTCACGCGTTGCCGTTGGCTGCAGTTTTGTCCCGTATGCAGCATCCTTTTCTTCAGACATTCCGCGACATTTCTCATCGTACCAGGGTTTGCCTAAGCATGGTTTTGCATAACCCAGTACGGTCGTTGCGGCAGTGGTCATAGAATTCGAATTTCGACGCCATTGGGCGTCGAGAACATCAGAATTTGGGGGGTTTGTTTGAAGTAATTGGGAGAGTTGGTTAGTGTATGCATTGGCTATCTCGGTGGTGTGCAGCTTTGTGATGTATAGCTTCCTTTGCGTTATTAGCACAGTTTAATCGCGTTCGTACCTTGGCTGCAACTAGGTAGTGATCCGAGTCAATATTTGCACCACGCTACCCACGCACCGCCCATAACGCTTGAGACATGCATTCCATCAATTACTACGTGATCAATCTGGTTTCTTGTATTTTGATCCGGGGATATTCAGGTTGATTTGTGGATATCTTTATGCGGGAATCTGGTTCCACTCACAGCCATGTTTCTTGCTGATTCAAAACTAACCATTCTGAATCCTTTATCGAACGTGTTGTTGTGCAGACTGAATTTTCCGATTGCTATACCAAGGACATCTTCCGTTTCCATTTTAACATTAAAATCTCCCCGAACAATTGTAATGTAATGTGCAGGACAGCGGTCATATATTTCCTCCAGGCACACATAGATGGCATCTTTAATGTCCCCATCTTTGTCTTCCGTTGGGGCGTGTTCACAAATCAGCGTAATGTAAAAATATTTCACCTTGATGCGAATAGTGGTTATTAGGTCACTTACAGGATTATACCGCGAGACCAGGCGTCGAAGTCTCTTGCCGACTATGAAACCACATCCAAATTCGTGTCTTTCTGCATGGCAGCTATAAAAGATGTCACAGTTCTTTCGTCGTGTACATTCCTGATTCATCTCATTTCCTGTATGGCGGTGATGTCAGCCTTGTATTTGTCAAAGGACATCCGACAGTTGTACTCTATTCTTGTTGACCGAATAGAGTACGAATAATTGTTGCGAATACTTAAAAATTGTATCACAACGGGACCTACACTAGGACCCAAGTGAGCTATGCTAAACCTAAACTAACCTACAGTTAACAGATCGGGCGATATATTGCCATGCTACAGATTATGCTGATTTGCCTTGAGCAATGTTCTGTGAAAATTATCCGTTCTCAAAAACCGTTTAACCGACATAAAAAACCGATTAAACGGGTTACTCGAAATTGCAATTTTTAAAGAAATCGACATACGGTTTCGAGGAATAAAAACCGTATTAACCGTTTTCGGTTTCGGGTTTGAACACTCTAATAATTACTATTTTCTATACTTACTTGTGCCAGAGAACTGTCCGTACAGTAATTACTATTATTAATATCACATACTGTATTTTCCGGACAATAGGATACAAAATCGTCCATAGGTTCAGTATTGCCAAAGCAAAAACCAATTGTTGTCTCATTGAGGCATGCAAATACATTATGTTCATCACATACGCCGCACAATTTTGAACTAAAGGTCGAAATCATCTTGTCATCATTTCTAGGACAACTTGGACTTGCTTTTGCTTCAGGAGAGCATACATATAGATCAGAGGTACAAATGGAATTCTCGGGACATGTTTTCTCATCATCGGTGGGCTTTCCTAAGGGAGAAGAGATAAAATATTAGTAAGTGAAAAAAAAAGAAATCATACAAAGTTCACCATTATAAGCTTCAGAAAGTATAAGGATATGCGATAAACTTAGTTATCATTAGGAAAACGATGTTTTGTATCTTTTATATTTGTTTTTTAATATTTTTTTCTAGTGTTTAGTTGACCATAACATACCATAAACTACAGTGGCCTTGAGCTCTTATTTTGGCTATAAACTAGTGTTATTGTGCTTTGAATGCTTCACATTGCTGGACAAAGCATACACGTGGTAAATATAGAGATTCATATATAGCAACAACACTTTTAAATTAACTTGTCCTTATTTTCCGACTGCACTCGACTACATTTTATTTGCTCACTCACCATTTACACACAAGGAATAACGATTATGGCTATGACACGCCACATTGTTGCTACGCTGACAGACACCACACTCGGCATTGGTCCTAATCACTGTTGCAGCACAAATTAACTGAAAATACAAATTTCGCAATCACATATCACTGATTTAAAATGCATCGCTTTTTTTCTCACCAATATTAATAATAATAATTTCATATTATTTAAATTTTTTTGTGTTGTATCTATGTATGATTTTTTCCTTTCTTCTAGTTTCTCTTTCACTGACACTTCAATTCAAACTAATCAATTTTGATCAGAAACTTTAAGGTTTTATAAAAACTGCTTATACTTCTGTTTATTATACGGCTTTTTAGATATCATATCTTTATGTTATTTACCTGGCTGGTAAGCAATTTTTAGCTATTTAAGATTTTTAAGCAAAATTTGGCCGGTGATTCGATATAAGATATTCTTGGTAACGTTTGAACCAACGAAAACAATTCAGTGTTTTATGATATCTTTGGTGACATGTGTGTCATGTTCTTTTTATTTCGTAGTTGGATACTTATATTTACCTTAAATGTGTTGACGGGAAATTAACAACGTTAACGGAATCGGAATTGCGTATATTGGCGCTAACTGGAAGCGCATCGAATTTTTGTGATAAAAATAGATGTTTTACGGATAATAAAAAACACTATCGTAGACATTGCGTTGAATAGCTTTAATGTGGTGTAATATAATTAGATCATTTGATGTCGTATTACTAAGTGATAACATGTGTGTGAAGTTAATTTCATGTTTTAACTAGTCAAGACAGAAACCGCATTGATTAACAGAGCTCTGATAACACAGTACAACATTTTTCAGATCATTGATTTGGGACTCAGTTCTGAGAACTTCACATAAAAGTAGCCCCAAAAAGCAGAAGTTCTGCATCATTCGTTTTGGCAAGTTACGTGCCATAATAATTTAATATCGATTTAAAGTTAGCAAGTATCGTATAGGGGAATTTATCACATTTTAGGCTCTTTTGTTTGACATAACTCGAGAACCACTATGCTTATTTTGCTGACACAAATAAAAAAAAATTAAGAATTACAATTCCTTTAATCTGTTCACATAACGTTTCCCTACATAAGCAAAAGTTTCACTTTTCCATTCATCAAATGATTTTGAACTGGGTTTACTTTGAAGCAGTTACAATAAAACTGTTGTACTCCGTGGCGTATGATTTACGTGGTATATTACTTATGATAATCATACGCCACCACATAACAATAAAACAAAAAGCCGAAAACGTGACAAATTCCCCTACTTACTTAATTTAAATCGATATTAAATTATTGCATGTAACTTGACAAAACGAATTTAGCACAACTTCTTCTTTTTGGGCAACTTTCTCATGCAGTTCTCAGAATTGAGCCCCAAAATCATATGTTGTACTGTGTAAGAGAGCTGGCCGAAATATGTTATATCTTGTATAGCAATATAATCGTGAATATCTCTTGATCTTCAAAAGATATTTTTACAAAACTTTATATCAGATATATGAAAAAAAATTTTGTAAAAATTAAACGAGAGTAGTATTTTTTATAAAGTAGTGAATCCAACACTTTTTTCGGGTGAAGTTTTTGTCCATTTGGCCATCTTGAGAGGGGTGCGTCGGTCGGACTAGTTTTTTTTAAGACCCCTTCGGATTATCAAATGTCATCGCATTCGGTATGTGGTGCTTCCACTAAAACCTCCTCCTCCTCCTGATAATTTCTCTATCCGGAACCGCGTATGCATTACTTTAGATAGAGAATCAGGGTGGTTTAGCCACGGTCATCTGTGGTCTGCGTCCAGGGGAATACTCTCATCCAGATCAACCTTTTTTGTCTTAAGGACATATTCTGTATATTGTGCCACCTTCTTCCAGTTTTCTTTACCTCATAACATTTTTCCCACCATATTTTCAACAGTTTCGGGTTCAATCTCCTGCTCCAGTTTAATTTTTTCGTTCCGCCACCGACTGCAGTTGAAGAACGTATGCTCTGCGTCGTCAATATCTCCGTCACCATATAAACACCCTTGACTGTCACTTTTTCCTATTATAAATAGGTATTTCCGGAAATAGCCCGAAAGCATCTGAGTGACGTAGTAGTTCTCCTGCAAATTTCCTGAGGGTTTCTACTCGTAGCTAGCCTGTATCTACTTCGTTGCCTTGGTTTCGTTCAGCCCATGTTTTCACTCTCTCTTCAATTAACAAGTCTATGGTAATTGTGCTGCTTATTATACAAACAGCTTACTGGGAGACTGTTCTGTATGCCGATGATACTCTTAGCGCCGATGTTCGTTGTACAGCCAAGAGCATGTTCCACCTTCTCTGCGCTTTGAGATGCGTGCTCCACATATCGCTGCTAAAAAGAAGCACTGAGTTTGTTGTATCCATTAACAGTTTTCGCTACAGTTGTGTTGGTCCCCCTACATTTGTCATTAGTCTGCTAAGCATTCCGATAGTTTTCCTAGCTTTTTCGGCGGCATGACTTATCTGATGGGTAAATTTAAGTCTGCTATCGAATCTAACACCCAAGTATTGTAGCATATTTGCCGTCGTTATGCTGGTACCTAGGACGTCAAAATCTACTTGTAAGAGTATATGCTTCTTTGTCAGCATAATCAGCTCGGTTTTTTCCGTTGCGAGGCTTAGGCCATGTTGCTCCAACCATGTTTTGCACCGGATCATGATCATATTTAGCTTTCTTCTGGCATCATCTGTGTTCCTAGCAGTAATGACAGCCGCTACATCGTCTGCATAACCTACTATATGATAGTTGTCGGGCATTTCTAGTCTTAGGATTTTATCATACGTGATGTTCCACAGATCAGGTCCAAGTATAGAACCCTGCGCAGCTCCTGACGTTATTTTCTTCGTTTTCAATCCACTCGTTATGTCGTATAGTAGTGGTCGATCGCTGAGGTAGCTTCCTATAATATTTAATAAATACGTAGGGACTTTGAAATTTATTTTTAGTGCTCTGATAATGTCCTTCCATTGTAAGCTGTTAAAGGCATTTCGGACGTCTAAAGTCGCTAGCAGCACGATATTTTTTGAATAGTTATTGCTTGTTCCACGCTCAAGACCACGTCTTCGAGTGCTCCAAGTGTTGATTTCCCTTTTCGGAAACCATGTTGTCTTTCTGATAGACCCCCTACTTTTTCTACCTCTACCATGAGCCTTCTTTTGATCAACTTTTCAAAGAGTTTACTGGTCACATAGAGCATGCAAAGTGGTCGGTATACTGAAGGCGGTGTTGGATCTTCTTTTCCCTTACTTAACAAGACCAGCTTTTGCCGTTTCCATATTTCCGGAAAGGTGCAGTGTGCCCAGCACAAGTTGAATATTTTTAAAAGTGGTGTTGGACGTTTTTCAGCTATGCATTTTATAACCTCAGCTGGCCCGGGAGCTTTATTCCCCTTGAAACTTCTAGCCGCTAGGAAAAGTTCATCTTTGGTGAAGGGCGGTGGAGATCACTTGTATGCTCATATTCTTTCATAAGCTCCGTATGGTCCAGAAAGAGAGTGTCCACGATACGTTCTGCAGTTTCGTAATCCATCGGCTCTGTTCCAGATTTGCCAATAAGTTTCTTTTATTTATGTCATTTCTCAGTTCCTTAAGCTGGTTTTCTTTGCTCTTTTCTATGGCTAATTTCAACTCCATCTTGGCGTTCTTGTGAGGCGATTGTTCAGCTGTAGCTGGGCCTGTTCTTCTTGCTCTACTAAATTTTCGTCTAGTCCTCAGGCAGATTTTCCTTAATTCGGCTATTTTTGTTGACCACCAATAAACCGCATGTCGTCTGCCTCTTCGAATCGTTGGCATAGCTGCATCACAGCTTTTGCCTATGAATAGCATTGTTTCCTTAACTACCCGGGAAATGCTCCCGGGTTGGTTAGAACTTGCGATATACCTATCAAAATTTTCGATAAGTGTCCCGCTATTTAGTTTTGACGCATTCCACTTTGGCATTCTTGGCTCTGGATGTTTTTCCTTTTCACTGTGTAGGAAATATATTGGTGATCACTCCCAGTGAATTCTTCCAGCATTGACTAGTTTTCCACTTTCGACGCTATGTTTTCGGAGACGTCTTATGTCGGTCGGACTAGTGGCAAATATTAGCTATTGTAGCCTAGTTTAATACTGCAAAAGGCTTTTTTTCAAAAAAATTCTAGAATATGAAATTTTTGGGAAAAATTTTAATATTTGTATAGAGCTTGGATGTAATGTGTCCATATGGACATTTTGGAGAGGGGTGCGTCGGTCGGACTAGTGGCAAATAATAGCTTTTGTAGTCTAGTTTAATATTGAATAAACCGTTTTTCCAAAAAAATTTCCAGAATATGAAATTTTTGGAAAAATGTTACAACTTGTATGAAGCTGGGATGAAGTGCCTCCATTTGGACATTTTGAAAAGAGGTGCGTCGGTCGGACTAGTGGCAAATACTAGCTATTGCAGTCTAGTTTAATACTGCATAAACCGTTTTCCCCAAAAATGTTCTAGAATATCAAACTTTTGGAATAATGTTTAAATTAGTATGTAGTTAGGATGAAGTGCCTCCATTTGTACATTTTGTAAAGGGTTGCGTCGGTCGGACTAGTGGCAAATAATAACTATTGCAGTCTAGTTTAATACTGTTTAAGGCGTTTCTAGAATATGAAATTTTTAGAAAATGATACCCTCGACAAGATAACATGCCGACTTTAATGAAGCTATATACAATAGAGTGGGTACATTTTTTTTCTCGACCTAGCGGTTATAACAAAAATTTGCAAATTTAAATCAAAATCGAGCCCCCGGTTTTAAAAGAGAAACTTTTCGTATTGGGAAAATTATCTACAACAAGCCACCGGGAATTACCCCTAGAGGGTTCAAATGTATGGCCGATCCCCAGTCATTTTTCTCTCCTAACATTTTTCCCAAACATACCCCCATCTTCAACACCTAAGAGAGCTCGAACATCCCTACCCCCCTATCTTTACACCCTATAAGGGCTCTTATACAAAAATTTTCTTCGGGACCACGTTAGGTCCCGAGACATATTTGAAAATAAAAACCTGGACGCTAGTCAGTCTTTCTAAGTGTAATTTTCCTGTGAAATAATACAGTGCAACAACTTTTTGGGGGGGTGAATGATTTCTTACAGAATGAAAACCCTTACTCAGTTTCTTATTGTTTTAGCCCATCTAACGTCTTCAATTAAATTTAACGAGGATTTTTTCATGGCACATTTTAACTCTCAATCTCGACTTCTTACGTGTCTTTTTCGTCCTTATTTCGATAAAAGTCAGAAAATTACCTTAAAATAGTACTTTAAAACATTAACATGTTTTATAAAAATTTTGCATAGAAAATTAAGCTGGTCCTTACAAATACTGAATATCTCCAATTGTTATTAATCATTTTGTCTCTTTTCAAAGCATTACACAGTACATCACATGATTTTGGGACTCAATTCTGAGAACTGCAAGTGAAAATAGCCCCAAAAAGAAGAAGTTCTGCATCATTCGTTTTGTCAAGTTACATGCAATAATAATTTAATATCGATTTGAAGTTAGTAAGTATCGTATATGGGAATTTGTAATTTTTTAGGTTCTTTTGTTTGACATTACTCGAGAACCACCAGACTGATTTACTTGAAACAACGACGAGTTAAGGTGGACGGCTCTTCAGCCACACAGCAACAATATTTTCCGCAGTACGAGCTGTACGCGCATGCATTGGTGTTTTCACATCTCCTACAGACTCGGTTTGCTTAAATTTGTGTACGATTTTTCCGATTGTACGCACATTTAGACGATTAAATTGACCAAAAAAAATCACGAAGTGCACGATATGCATTTTGATTTGATTCGCCCATTTTCATAATAAGCCTGAATAACTTTAACGCGCGATGGTTCAAAATTGAGTTAGCCTGAAATTGAGAAATGTCAAATAAAATGCAGAAAAGAACTTGACGTTTATGTGTGATTCACATTCAATATCGGCCCTTACAATTTAACCACCCTTTACCTCTTACAGTTCACGAGATTTGGCGTTTTAAAGTGCCAAGTTTTATACCACGCCCGCTGATCTGATTCCGCCCATTTTTTGTTGGATCACGAACTTTGCTTACGTTATTATTTATCAGAATGGGGGGTTATTTCCTAGCGCCCTCTACACAAACTTTAAAACAATATGCATAGATACTTTATATGATACTGAATTGTTTTACCTTTACCTATAGATTTATTTATATTTCTGTTTTTGTACATATTTTATACCAACTCTTTAAAATAAAACCAAAATCCCCACAATTCCTGGTTTTTATAGATTTTCGAAAGATTTATTCAATTTATTGATATTTTCACTATTTCGGTCACTAAAAATAATTTAAACAATACAACAATTTGTTCACTTTAATATTCATAATAATTTTTCAAAATTTTTCGACTTAATAATAGATTAAAAATTTGCTTTACAACTTTCACTGTTTCCACTGTATGATTGATCTTAATAATAAGCTGTCCAAATATAGTATATTTACTGCCAATAATCGTTTAGTTATATAGAAATATTTATTGTGTATAATGGTATCTCTCAATAATAACACTAGTTTACAGCCATTTTGGTCTTTAGATATCACTATTTTTTTATGATAGAGGACGGGTTTCTGATTAAGAAAAAAAATTTAAAAAAATTTTTTATGGAGTGGATTTTTTTTTAAAAATTTTTTTGTAAAATTTTTTTCTTTGTTGACGGTGCCTTTGAATTTAATCCTATATTTCAAGTTCTAGACGGGCGATTAGGACAAAAGAGGTACCAAATTTATTAGAATCAAATGGCGAACAAGAATTATGCCACTTTAAGTCAACAAATTGCTTTATTTTGGCCTACTGGCTGAATTTACTTGAAAAATTGAGCTTTTTTCATGAAAAATAGCGTCTCCTTTTTTAGTTTTTAAATAATGAAAAATCGAAAACTCGAGATAAAATTTTTTTGAAACCTTCTGCGTATAGTGAACACCTTAGCAAGCAAATGTAGCATTGCAGAAGAGAATCTATGGACTAGTTAAAAAGTAATGGCCTCTGAAAGTTGGCATACAGAAATTAAGTTTTTATAAATATTTGAATTTTTGCATTTGTCGGAACTGCAGAATATGGTCCGAAAGCCCAAACAACAACAAAAATATACCATTCACTTCGTCTTGGTCCCATAACATCGAAATAGTAGGTCATAATGGTAGCCGAGGCCCATGATGCACTTGGTGGGGTCAAGAAAGGGGCTCCTTGGATTCTATGATGACCGACTATGTGCGGGTACTCAAATGAAAGATATTTTCGAGACGAATACAACGGTTTGACCCGTAGAGTCTTGAAATTGACACCACTGGATTGGTCTTAAAAATAACTTTCATTTGAGTACCCGCACATAGAGAACCGAAGGGGACCCTTTTTGACTCCCAAGGTCCCCAATAAGTCTTAAAAATTACACCATTGGATTCGGCTCGAAAATATCTTTCATTTGAGTACCCGCACATAGGCGGTCATCATAGAATCCAAGGAGCCCCTTTCTTGACCCCACCAAGTGCATCATGGGCCTCGGCTACCATTATGACCTACTATTTCGATGTTATGGGACAAAGACGAAGTGATTGGTATATTTTTGTTGTTGTTTGGGCTTTCGGACCATATTCTGCAGTTCCGACAAATGCAAAAATTCAAATATTTATAAAAACTTAATTTCTGTATGCCAACTTTCAGAGGCCATTACTTTTTAACTAGTCCATAGATTCTCTTCTGCAATACTACATTTGTTTGCTAAAGTGTTTACTATACGCAGAAGGTTTCAAAAAAATTTTATCTCGAGTTTTCGATTTTTCATTATTTAAAAACTAAAAAAGGAGACGCTATTTTTCATGAAAAAAGCTCAATTTTTCAAGTAAATTCAGCCAGTAGGCCAAAATAAAGCAATTTGTTGACTTAAAGTGGCATAATTCTTGTTGGCCATTTGATTCTAATAAATTTGGTACCTCTTTTGTCCTGATCGCCCGTCTAGAACTTGAAATATAGGATAAAATCCAAAGGCACCGTCAACAAAGAAAAAAATTTTACAAAAAATTTTTTTAAAAAAAATCCACTCCATACAAAATTTTTTAAAATTTTTTTTCTTAATCAGAAACCCGTCCTCTATCATAAAAAAATAGTGGTGTTCAAAGACCAGAGAAAAAATAATTATTTGTAAAGTAGTGTAATTAATGTAATTCATATGTATGTGAAACTTCTCTTCTTTGTTCTGTCGGTTTTGTCGGTCATATAAAAATAAAATTTTCCAATACTATTTTTGAGTTACGGTGTTGATGATGTTGCAGGAAGTACGTTCACATAATGATATCTGCCGAATTAGTTGTTATGCCTCTCGTCTGAAAGTGTGATCTCGTCTGGCTGTTGAGGCAGAACCACGCTCCTTCCCACGCTCCCCTTAGTTGCTTCAGAGGGTGAACCACATGATGAACTGCAATAGTTTATACAAATTGACCACGGGGAATTTCCATTTTTTCGCTGTTGCCTTGCGGCGATTCGGCACCAGACTGGGATAGTGCACCGGCTTTGATATGTGACAGTTGGTTATGACAGTGCCACCGGGATAATCGACAGATACTGCATCGCCATGTTTCACGCCATCACAGTCGGTGGCATTGAGCGTCTTGTCAAAGCATATGCGTATCTCTTCCAAATAACTGACATCCGCTTTACCATCATACAAACAGTGAATGGAGGGATTTTTACCCAGACCTTTGACCAGGGCGGCATGTATTGCCACCACGGTATTATTGGAGTCGGGATGAATGCCAGCCTCACCGAGAATATTGGAAATAAGGAATCCCTCACGCCACGTCAGACCTTGGGCAAAGTATTTTTGTTCGTTATTCAGCTCTTCGAGGGCAGTGGCACAGGTGCCATGTTTCATCCATTCGTGTTTCCACAACCAATCGCCCTTCGACTCGCCATCGATGTCGGGCCAAAAATGATTTAGACGATCTTTAATTGTCTCCAACTGATCAATATCGAACTTTGCCGTTTTATTGCAGAACGACGGACCAAAGTGGCCAAATTTGGTGGGCCACACTCCGTGAATGGTCCAGAATTCTTTGGCGCTGGGCAGATTGCATTCATGTTTCTTGTCCTCCTCTCGCCAGTGGTAGCAGGTGGTGACGGGCCACTGTTGGGTGAATATCAGCAGGTCCCACTCGTAGTTGCCGTCGTTTTCACGCAGGCCCAGTTCCATGTCGAGATCATCTAGATATTCGGAAGAGCTTAATTCTTCGGAAAAGAAAATGTTGTGCTTAACCTCTTCGAGGCGTTGTGAATTGCTGCCGATGGACGAACTGGAAAGAAATTAAAAGAAACAGGATTTAAGTTTTTAGAATAAAACTAAATTGTATATAAAGTTTTTGAAATTAAAAATAAAACATATTGGTATATTTTAATGTTTTGGACTATTATGTAGTAGTAATTACAGTTTATTTTTTATTATACTATTCAAAGTTTTAAATTTATTACTTTTGAAATTTTATATTTATTATAATATTATAATTTAATATTTATTATAATTTTATAATTTTATAATTTTATAATTTTATAATTTTATAATTTTATAATTTTATAATTTTATAATTTTATAATTTTATAATTTTATAATTTTATAATTTTATAATTTTATAATTTTATAATTTTATAATTTTATAATTTTATAATTTTATAATTTTATAATTTTATAATTTTATAATTTTATAATTTTATAATTTTATAATTTTATAATTTTATAATTTTATAATTTTATAATTTTATAATTTTATAATTTTATAATTTTATAATTTTATAATTTTATAATTTTATAATTTTATAATTTTATAATTTTATAATTTTATAATTTTATAATTTTATAATTTTATAATTTTATAATTTTATAATTTTATAATTTTATAATTTTATAATTTTATAATTTTATAATTTTATAATTTTATAATTTTATAATTTTATAATTTTATAATTTTATAATTTTATAATTTTATAATTTTATAATTTTATAATTTTATAATTTTATAATTTTACAATTTTATAATTTTATAATTTTACAATTTTACAATTTATAATTTTATAATTTTATAATTTTACGAAATTATTCTCTAAATTTTTTTCTAACCACCATTGTACATTCATAATGCACATGTATGTATCAAATAAACTGTGTCATACAAAGAAAATCCCGTCCTTTGTTACAGTAACGCTGAATTGTTTACTGATAACTCGTATCAATTTACAATTCTGTCATAGTAAATTAAAATAGAATAAACTGTGCCCCACAACAGATCGCCAATTTTGAAATTGACTTTTAACCTTTGTTTGGCAACAAATGAAATAAATTGTGATCTTGCGGAAGATTTCTGAATTGGATTAATAAATAAAAGTCAATTTGAATTGCAAAAAAAAATAAAAAATATATAAATTAAAATCTCTAACCCGTATAATTTGTGGTCAATTACTTATTGACGGTGATGGTACAGGCAAATATTCTACAATATGTGGGGATTGTAAAAGTACAAAGAATTTTATTAAATTGTTTACAGTTTAGTTGTTAAAGTTCCCTTATGCGATACTTAAACAACTGCGGGACATGAATGTTGAAATATGAAGATACTCGTAACAAATTTCAAGATAAATTTTTCTTGAGAAAAAAAAACACATTTAAAAAAAAATCGTATTTAAAGAGAAATTTCAGTCAGATAACACAGTGCGACAAAAAAAATACCTGAGAATTGATACTATTTTTCTGGTAGCGTCAGCTGAGTACAACAAGAATCTATTTTTGAAAATTAATATATTATTCAGAAACTACACAGTGTCACGAGTACAACGCATATTTGTTTGCATAAGACGATTAACAAATGGTTAAGTTATTCATGTTTTTCGAGGAACGCGATTTTGATATCACATACGTAATTCAAACAGTTGAATAAAATTACCAACAACAGCAAAATAAAACATATTCTTCAATTGTGTGATTCCAGTCGACAACATCGAGGGTGCCGCTAATCTAAGAATTGTAGGTAGCTGTGACAGGGTTCGAACCCAAGTCACTCTAACAACACAGATCAACAACAACAAAAAATCGCTTGAATAACCAAAATATAGATTTGATGTATCATTGCTACCTAAGTACATAAATGGTCAAATTTTTCAATTTTATGGATATTTTTTTTTAAAATAATTTTTAAGTAAAATTGTCTATATTTTGTGACATTTCTCTACTTATGTTGTTATAACTCAAAAACAACTTGTCAGATTTTGTTAAACTAAGTTTCCACAAAATTTGAATGATGTTTACAATTGTTTTTAATGCGATCAATAATTTTAATGTTATAAAACAAATTGTTAGGCAAATAATAATAAAATAGGCAACAAAAAAATTAAAAAAATTCCAAAAAGTATTAAATTTTAATACTGAAGATACATATCATGTGAATTAAAGTAGATATTGATAATGAAAATCGATGTTGCATAATGTAAATGCAGAATACGAGAAAAAGTGTAACGCATTAAAGAAGACGTGTGGCACACCCAGTATATTAAGACAAAATTTATTTCATGACTTTTTAAGATGATTGGGTCATGTCCGTATGTCTGGCTAGCTGGATAGTTGGTGGGCAGGATAACTCGAGTAAACCTTAACCGATATTTGTAACATATCAGTAGAAGAATTTGTATAATTCTTTTTCATAATAAAGTAGTGGGATTGTAAATAGACTAAATAGCCCCACCCCTTCTGGCACCTATTCCCTTCTGGCACCTTTTCTAAATTACCTAATAATAACAGACAAACCCTCAGAAACCTATAACATTTATCAAACCCCTTCTGGTACCGCCCATACAAATGACCCAATTAGCCCTCATAGTTTTACTTACATATCATTTTTGTAAGATAACACAGTGCAACATTTCTAAGGTCATCGTCTGGTGCCGCCTTCGTACCCAGATATTTTTGAAGTATATACCGAGACTTAAAAAATCCCCAAAGGATTTGGCCCCATTACATCGAAACATTTTTTATGGATACTTCAATATTTTCACCCCAACACGATTTTTTTTTTATCATTTTTACGGAGTCCATATTTCATTAACCTTTCGAAAATTTTTCTTTTTGTCTTCGGCAAAGTTGTAGATGTAAACCAGAGCAAAAAAAGTGTCAAACAGACCGACCCAAAAAAATTGCATCCAGTGCATGAAAATTGCAAAAATATGGGAAAAAAAAGAATAGTTTTTCATGATGTTTTCCACACAAAATTTATTTCGTTGTACTCCGTGGCGTATGATTTATGTGGAATATTACTTATTATAATCATAATTTTATGGTGAAAATATCATGATAAAATAGCCTTTTTTCCCATATTTTTACAATTTTCATGCACTAGATGCATTTTTTTTGGGCCGGTCTATTTGAGGCTTTTTTTGCTCTGGTTTAGATCTACAACTTTGCCGAAGACAAAAAGAAAAAATTCCGAACAGTTTATGAAATATGGACTCCCTAAAAATGGTCAAAAAATCGTATTGGGGTGAAAATATTGGAGTATCCATAAAAATATGTTTCGATGTAATAGGGCCAAATCCTTTGGGAATTTTTTTAGTCTCGGTATATACTTCAAAAATAGCTGGGTGCGAAGGCGGCACCAATTTATGTGTTGCACTGTGTAATTCAATTCAGTCATATTTTGCGTAAGATGTACGTTAATGAAAATTTCTGAAATGAATTTAAACTATATCGCCCGACCTATTCTAGTACCTCCCATACAAAATAACCTATTTTTGAAAATTATTTTATTTCTTCTATATCTTCCAAACGGTCAACTCGAGGATATTTGAATTTAGTCCGTTTAACTATCTTATTTTGTTGGTACTACATGTGGCTTTGTGATATAGCAATAAATCTAAACAATTTTTGCCGTTTTTGATTTTTCATGATTTTTTTAAAACAAAAAAATTTGCTTTTTCACGCAAAAAATATTTTTATTTTTATTTTTTAATATAAATCCTTAATTACTGAGCCGATTGCATCGCAATATATGAACGGATTCAAGATTATGTAAATTTAATTTTTTCTAAGTTTATTTAATAATATCGGACTAATCCTCTTCGAGTTATCATTGATTATGGGAAAATTCATAATTTTTCAAAAAAAAATTTTTTTTAAAAAAAACCTCTCCATAGAGTTTCAATTTCGCCCATATTTTGGAAAAGTGCAGAATATGGGGCGGGAGCCCAAAAAAAAATTCCACTCCCCCCCAAATACGCCCTTAAACCGAAAATCAAGGTCAAAGATGGCGCTAAAGCACACGGGGCCCCTTGGGTTCTATGATAACCCCCCTTAAATGAAAGATACTTTCGAGACGAATCCAACGGTGGTGTCATAATTTGATTTTTTTTTTGAATTTTTAAGGTTTTTTTAATTAAAAAAAGAAAATTGAGAAAAAAAGTTAAAAGAATTAAGGAAACAAATGGACAATTTCAGGAAATATTTAAAAAAAATTCAAGAAAAAGTCCAAAAAGAAATTTTTGAAAAGAGAAAATTGATTAAAAAGAGGATAAAAGTGGATAAAATTTAAAAAATATTTAAAAAATGATTTTTGCTTTTTTTTGATATTTCCCTTTTCCCTTTGTTATATTGCGGGAAAAATATTTTTTTTTGTAAATTATAGTGAAAATGGATATGTTGGGAGTATAAGCGCCGCAGCCAAAAATTATTTTTAAAAAAATCGCTATTATTTTTTTTTTTGGTATATCTCGGGAAATTTTTTTTTTTTTTTTGTAAATTAGAGTGAAATTCGACATGTTGGGAGTAAAAGCGCCGCAGTCAAAAATATCGAAAATATCTTTCATTTGAGTACCCGCACATGGGGGGTCATAATAGAACCGAAAGGGGCCCCAAGGGCCTGAGCGCCAACTTTGACCTAGCATTCCGATGTTTAGGGACCAAGACGAATACAATGGCATATTTTTTTTTAATCGTTCTCCCGCCCCATTTTCTGCACTTCAGCCCATATTTTTACTACTGCAACCGCATTCTTGATTCCTAGCCAAGAATGTAATTATCTATTTAATTAAAAAAAAATTTTTTGTTTTATCACTTAAACAGTTTGTGTTCAGTGCTATAGATCAATCAACGTTTTCTGATAGCGTAACAAGTTTCACAGTCAAACATAATTACAAAAAAGAAACCACTGTGCACCAATTCATTTATTGTTTACAAACATAAATTTAGCAACATTGCATTTCTTTTACACCGCAGTGTTCATCAGCTTACGTTGGCAACTTTTGTTTTGTGTTGGCATTTCTGTTGCTGTTGTGATTGTTACTAGTGCTACATATTATTGTTGTTTGTGTATTTTTGCAACAATTCCACTGTGGATACCTCATCGCTGTTCCCCTCTATCTTATTCGTCGTTGTCGTTTGATGTTTGCTTTTTTGTTGTTGTTGTTTCTCTTTATTTTTTTTTTTTGTAATCACCATCGCCATCACACAATGCTGCACACTTACCTGAGTATCGTAAGAAACGGTGAAATCGCCCAAAATATAATGAAAATCTCATAGAATTTTCTCAACATTTTCGTAATATTGTATAATTTTAATTTTTATTAGATATTAATTTTGTTCTCACGAATTTTACGTTTTTAACACTTCATATTTTTCGCTGGTTTGTTTATTTTTTTTGTGTGTTATTTTTTTTTCAAGGTTTTTATTTAACGCTTCGTGCTGAGTTTAGAGCTGAGGGATGTCACTACTTAGCTGGAAGTGGAAATTTTTCTTTTTTCACTTTTTTCACTTGTGTTTATTTGTTAATCCAAGTGATTAATGTTTTGTTTTTGTTTTTTTTTGCGTTTTATAATTTTACTTTTTAGTAAATATTTAATTAAATCGTTTTGTGATTAGCGTAGATATTTATACGTAGTCTTTTTTTGTCGTTTTACTTTTTCTCCGCTTTTAGTTGTTTTTCCATTCGACAACAATACAAAATATAAATTGCTTCTATGCTTTATCTTTACCTTTCCGTAGCAGTTAGTGAGAGAATGTTTAGCGTTTAGTTTTAGATTGAGTGCTGTTATTACGGTTACTCTCCCGCTCTCTCTCACATCAACTCTCACGCTATTTGTTACATTCCCATAGTTCTCTTGTGCGTGCATTTATTATGTTTTGTTGTTATTTTCGTTATATCTCTGTGATAACATATCACTGTGATTGTATTTTTCTTCTTCTTAATCTTATAGAGTTGATTATGTCGCTTGGCTTCACTATTAGTGGTGATTTAGTGTTGCCACTTAATGGGAAACAGTTATATTTTTCTAATTTTAAATAAAATGAATAATTTTAAATGTAAAAACATTATTTTCTAATGCGTCTCATACAAATTATATGAGTTATGGAGAAATAATATTTCTATCGCAATATTTAGTCGATATAACTAAAAATCTATGAAGATATCTACATAATAGTAGAAAAAAGTATGTACATAGTTTTATTATTAATAAATTTTTGTAATATAATCTCTATAAAAATTACAAGGCAACAAAATCGAAAAATTTTAATACTCTTTTAAAACCACCATACAATTTTTATGTATTGCGGTTCCAGTAGTACAAATATGTTCGAAATTTCAAATTCTATGGAGGAGTTTTTTTTTTTAAATTTAAGTAAAATTATGATTTTTTTTAGATGTTTCTCCACATAATTAATGATAAATCAAAGAGGGTTAGTCAGATATTATAAAAATAAACTTATAAAAATTTACATAATCTTTAATCCGTTAATATATTGCGTTAAAATCGGCTCAGTGGTTTCGGAGTTATAATAAAAAATTTAAGCAAAAAACCATGGAAATAGCAAATTTTGTTGTTTTTAATAAAGTCATGAATAATCGAAAGCGGCAAAAATTGTTTAGATTTATTGCTGAGCCACATGTAATAGCAACAAAATTCACAATTAAGTGAATGCGCCCATTTGCACAAAATTGTAGTTTTAGTTTGTATAGAAAGTACCAGAAGTGGTTGGCCGATAAAGTCCATATTCGTATCTGAGTCAAATTTCAAAATATATATATATAAAAGGCTTGGGTGACTGACTGATCACTTCCCAGGGCTGAAGTGCAGAATATGGGGCGGGAGCCTGATTAAAAAAAAAATATGACATTGTCTTCGTCATGGTCCCCAAACATCGGAATGGTAGGTCAAAGTTGGCCCTCAGGCCCATGGGACCCGAGGAAAGATATTTGCGAGACGATGTTATTTTTAGGTTCCTACGGGTCTCCTGGACCGAGTTAGAGCCATTTAAAAAAAAAATTATTTTTAAAAAAATCGCGCGATTCTTTTCAAAATAATTTTTGCCAGCGGCGCTACTAAACCCAACATATCCATTTCCACTCTAATTTACAAAAAAAAAATATTTTTCCCGGGATATACAAAAAAAAAAAATTTTTTTAAAAAAATTAAATCAAAAACAAAAAAAAATTTTTTTTTATAAAGGTCGCTCGATTTTTTTAAAAAAAATTTTTGACTGCGGCGCTTCTGCATCCATCTCAACCGTTACAACTATAATTTAAAAAACAAATAATAATTTATAAGGGATATATATAAAAAAAATAATATTTACAAAACATAGTTTTTTTTTAATATTTTTCTTCATTTTTTCCGCTTTTATCCTTTTTTTAATCAATATTCTTTTTTCAAGTATTACTCTTTGGACTTTTTCTTGAATTTTTTTCTAAATATTTCTTGAAATTTTCCATTTGTTTCCTTTATTTTTTTTTAATTTTTTCTCAGTTTTCTTATTTTATTTAAAAAAATTTAAAAATTCCAAAAAATTTAGTTTTCACACATTTTTGATGACATTTAATTTTTCTTAAATTATTTTAATTTTCCATGATTTTTCCAATTTTTTAAAATTTTTTACGGGGTTTTTCAGAAAAAATTATTTTTTTTTAAAAAAATCGCCCGGTTTTTAGATTTTCTCTTTTTTTAGAATTTTTCAATTTATTTCCTTAAATTTTTCTAACTTGTTCCACGATTTTTTCAATTTTTTTTGTATATCCCGGAAATTTAAATGGCTCTAACTCGGTGCAGGAGACCCGTAGGAACTTTGGCCCCCCGGGCCTTAGCGCCAACTTTGACGTCGATTTGCGTGTTTTGGGGCGTATTTGGAGGGGGCTCCTTTTGGGCTACCGCCTCATATTCTGCACTTTTGCCCTTCCCAGCCCAAACGGCTAAAGCTAGAACTGTGAAATTTGGAATGTAGGTTCTCTCAATGACATAGGAGCGCACTAAGAAGGGATTTTTTCGGACTGCAAGTTGGTAAAATAGGTGTGGCACTGCCCCATACAATTCGAATTTTGAAATGGAACCACTATAGGTACGAAGTTGAGATTTGGTACGTACATATATCAGTCGTATAAAAAAAAATACTTTGTATGTGGAAAGAGGGCGATACCACGCCCGTTTTTAAAAAATCGTTATATGGGACAAATAAAGGGACCGATTGCAATTATATTTTCTTTGTTTAATACTGTCCGTACGGCCTCTATCATAGGCAACATGAAAACATAGTTAGACACTGGGGCGTGGCACCGCCCACCCAATCCGATATTTCAATCAGTCATATATCACGAGCCATTAGAGTTATAATGACAAATAAGATGAGATTTGCTACATATGTTACTGGTGCGAAGAGGATTGCGTCTCGCTGGGCAGGGGGCGGTGCCATATAATTACATAAAGGGGCGTGGGTCCGCCCACACAAAACAAAATTACTACGAGCCCCGTAAGTTATGAATACGAGATTTCCTACATTTGTAAATGGTACATGGGGGATTACCTATCGCTGGGAAATGAGCGGTACCACGCCCCTTTTGAAAAAAAATTTGTTATGTCGGTCATATTAATAGAACGATTACTTCGTGGCTGTAGATAGGGTGACGAAATTTGGGATGGTTGTTCCATTTTTCGAGTAAACATCTGCTTAGAATGTATTTTTGGAAATTCGTACTTTTAGGGGTAAACATTTCTAATAAGGGATAAAAGTTACACCATAACCCAGACCAATCGGCTAATGCTATAATCGCGAAAATAGACATGGGCATACTAGATTGGAGGTTTTTTTGAAACCCGATATTTCTGTGTAAAAAAATCAAAAAAGGGATAAAAATATTACTATCACCCAGACCAAAGCAAGGAGTTTTCCGAAATTCTAACATATTAGGGATAAAAAAGGCTGAAAAGAAATGAAACTGGTACTAAACGGCTGAAGGTACTATCGCCGAGGCCAAATGACTAAAGGTAGAGTTACGAAAATGAATATTGAATTGCCCCCTATAGAATTATAGAGCAGTCAGATGGGATTTTTAGAAAAAAGCCGAAGAGGGATAAAACTGGCACCATCACCCAGACCAAATGGCTAATGCTAAATTCGTGTATGGGCATGTTTCCTATAGAATTAGAAGGGGTACCAGTCCATTTTAGTTGTGTGATACGAATTTATCTTTTGAAATTCGACTAAAGCCAACGGAATAAGGCTACAATCACATAAATAAGGTGTTCGTTCGTCTTATAACATAAAGCGTTGCATTTTACCTATATTGCTTAATTTCATAAGAAGATTCATTGTAAGTACGGGTGAAGCAACGCGAGCCGGAAAAGCTAGTAAGCTTATGTTTTGCTCAAAATATGACCGAATTCAGTGTACCTACAAAAAATCGTGTCATTTGTATGGGCGGTACTAAAAGGGGTGTGGCAAATGCTTCGGTTTTCTCAGTATTTGTCTAATATTAGAAGAAAGTTAAACGGACCAAATTCAAGAAGATGTGGAAGATATAGAAGAAATAATAATTTAGCTAAAATAGGTCATTTTTTATGGGAGGTACCAAAATGGGTCAGATATAGTCCAAATTCATTTCACAGTGAAATTTTAATGAGCGTTCATCTTATGCAAAATATAACTGAATTCAATGAACTTACAAAAGTGTTTAACTATGATGGTCAATTCGGTTCTTCTTCTTATTTTTCTTAATTGGCAGCAGCAACATAAATTCATCTATCATCTATCGAGTTTTTTGACGAAAACCTTTTGAGCTGGAACATTTTCATACATTCGTACAACGTGTCGAAGCCAGCGCATTCTGTCCATTTCAACGCGCCTGACTACGTCTATATCGTTGTATGTTAATAACTATGCTGTTAATAACTAGGGTTGCAGTTCTAGGTCTTTCGCCGTCGGCCTTTAAAGGCCTTCAATGAATACATTTGGCGACTTGCGACGAATCTTTTTTGTTCCTGGATGTCTATCGATTATTATTTGGAATAATCGATTAATGCAATTAATCGAAGGTGAATTCACGATACAATTAAATCGTTAATTGAAAGAAAATAATCGATTATTGTTAATTTTTCGATTAATCGTGCCATCACTAGTCACTACCCAGGATTCTGCGCTATAGAGCAAGAATTGCAGGCTGACATAATTATTTTTGTTTATGCCGGAGCCAAGATAGACAAAATCATCTACCACTTCCACTCTTTTTTCGTTGAAACAAATAACTTTGTTTTGTCCTCGTTTATCACCAGACCCACTTCAGCCGACTGCTTTTCAGCGGTCGAAAAAGCAGCAGTAACATCTCGCAATCCACATCCAATAATATCTATATCATCAGCATACGCGAGCAACATGTGGCTTCTGTTGTGCCATTCCTGTTTACTGCTGCTTTACGCATGATCATCTCCATTACGATGTTAAAGAGATCGCAGGACAGACTATCGCCTTGTCTAAAGCCTCGCTTGGTAGAAAATGGCTATGTCAGATTTTTGCCAATTTTCACTGAAGACTTCGTGTCAGTCAGTATCATCCCGCAGAGTCGAAGTAGCTTTGCGGGGATGCCAAACTCAGCCATAGCATCTAACAATTTTTGAATGCAGCTTTGTAGTTAATTAACAGATGGTAGGTGTCGATTTGCATTTCTTGGGTCTTCTCCAGGATTTGTCGTAGTGTGAATATCTGGTCGGTCGTGGATTTACCAGGTCTAAAGCCACACTGATAAGGTCCAATCAGGTTCACCAGAATGGGCTTTAGTCTATCACATAACACACTAGACAGGACCTTGTATGCGATGGGTAAAAGGCTAATCCCGCGATAGTTGGTGCACACACTTGGATCGCCTTTTTTAAGCACAGGACATAATACGCTTAGATTCCAATCGTCGGGCATGCACTCTTTAATCCAAACCGTGCGTAGGAGCTAGTGCATGCTCGTTATCAGCTCCTCGCCACCGGACTTGAAGAGCTCTGCCGGAAGTCCGTCGGCACCGGCTGCTTTGCTATTTTTCAGACGCGATATTGCTCTTCTTACCTCGGCTGGACTTGGTGGTGGGCAATCTAAGCCGTCGTCGACAATTGGCGTGATACCTTCACGTGCGCTGCCTTCTGGAACCTGCAGTTGCGTGAAGTGTTCTCTCCATATGTGCAGCACACTCTGCATATCTGTAACCAGATCCTTGTCCGTACAGGAGGGGAGCCCATTACCGTAGTCATTTGCTTTTACTTTCTGGTAAAATTTTTGGGCCTCACCGCTATCCCTTTATCGCTCTATATCCTCGTTCTCCCGTTCCTTCATCTGACGTTTTTTTGCTTAAATAGCTGTCTCGCCTGTTTTACTGTCTCCTTGTGCCGTACCCTAACAGCACTGGTTACAACTGGCTGTAGCGTTGCCCTATAAGCAGCATCCTGTTAACATATGTAAAGTTTCAAAACAATTGGTTACTTCTTTCGAAAGTTATCGTGCGTATCAGTCAAAAAGACAGACGGACATGGATGAAACTACTTAAAAAGTCATGAATCGAATTTGGTTCTATGAAACCTAGAGTCTTAAGTGACTCCTTTCTATGTGTTACATATTTGGGTCGTATCAAATGATATATACCCTCCTTACCGTAGGTTGAAGGTATAACAAGTGTAACGCTTTAAAGGAGACGAGTTAGGACCCAAGTATCTTAATACCAAATTCGTTTTAGAGCATTTTAAGACGATTGAGCCATGTCCGTCTGTCCGGCTGGCTATATGGTTGGAGGGCAGGATATACTTTACTAGGTTTGTTCGATAAAAATGTTAGGTGGGTCATTCTAGTGGAGGTCGGTCATACATATTACCCCTCTAGGAGTCACTATTGGAGCAGCAGGAGCTGATTTTATAAAAAAAAAATCAAAGTTTTCGTAATGGAAAAATGTTAGGAGGGAAAAATTGATGAGGGTCGGTCATTCAATTTAATCCTCTAGAGGCAATTTCGAAAAGTTTCGGGGCTTTATATGGATATTTTCCCCAATATGTTAAAAACCGGGGGCTCGATTTTGATTATAGACCCATGGTCTCTTGGGCAAATTTTCGTAAAATTCATCGTAGATTACGGTTTTGATAAACCTTGGTCGAGAAAAAAAATGATCAGCGTTGAATTCTGAGTTGATTTAAATATGTCCGTCTATCTGTCCCCGCGATTAAAGCCGTAGTTTAAGAAGTATTAAGCTGGAATATGGAATGCAAACTTCTACCCTGAAAGCGTAGAGTTGTATTACAACCGGGTGCTACAGTCACATAGAGTAAGATATGCCTTTTTTTAACGAGGTGAAAACATCGAAAGACAATGTGCGAGACCTTAACAAGCTAAAACGCCTCAAACTTCGTCCCAATCCCTGTGGTACAACCGTGAAGTATTTCTTCACCGGGATGGGTGGTTATTCAACCTCCGATAACGCCGTCTAGGCTCTATTTAGTTCTAGAAGTATGCGCCTGAAATAGTCTGCTATATAACCCTAACTTACAGTTGTATCCAACATTAGCTGCATAATATTTCCGACTGTTATTTCAGTGCCTAACTGTCGTTGTACATACTCTCTCTCTCTCTCTTGGAACTGAATCTCGTACATATGAAGAACACATGTTCAGCATCTTTTATCACATCTTGACAACATGGACAAAAAGTGGTATCGATAATACTAAAACGATGTAGGTATTTTCTAAAGGCACCGTGGCCGCTCAGGAATTGGGTTATATAATACTCAATACAACTGGTATTAGTTTATATGTCCACCTTCCCTTTGTTGTAATAGACCATCTTCGTTGCCAGGTTTCCATAGTTACAGCTCTGGCTTCCGCTTTCGTTGTAACGCTTCCATACGTATATACGCGGATTTTTTTTTGCTAGCAGGTCCACTGGTATTATTCCTCTTATGACGAACGCAGCTTCATCGGATACGGTTCTGTAAGCGCAGCATACTCTGAGCGATGTCAGTGTGTATATCGAGTTAAGTTTACTGCAGTATGATTTAAATGTCATGCATTCAGCCCATATAGGTTGAGGCATATAGCATGATGCTCCTAACTGCCTCGGCTAGAATCTTTAATCTCTGGTATTTATGACCTCTCGTGTTCGGCATCATCCTAAAAAGAGCCGCTGCAGACGATGTGGTCTTTGTAATGACGTAGTTTATATGGCTCTTAAATGACAGTTTACTATCTATCATCATGCCCAAATACTTGAACAAATCCATTGAGGTTATTTCGCAGTCTCCAACGTTTATGTTTATTGGTTCTCTAACTCGTCGGATCGATATGACGACAGCTTCCGTCTTGTGACCTGCAAGTGAGAGGCTCATTGAAGCGAGCCATGATTTTACCACACTAATACTGGCATTAATCACAAATCCAATGGTCTTAACTCCAACTGGTAAGTTAATCTGTGAAATTCTATTATACATGACATTCCATAAGAGGAGACCGAGAACAGACCCTTGTGGTACGCTTCCGGTAACCACATATTTCTTGAGACCTCATCCGTATTGTAGAGAACTACTCGCTTTCTGAAGTAGTCCTGTATGATTGATATCAGGTATTGGTAAATACTTAGATTCTGCAATACATGTATAGTTTCCTTCCAGTTCGCAGAGTTGATGGAAGGCACGCATCGAGTTTCTGGACGTACGAGTGATCAGGAGTGCGAATATTGACTCCGATCACTTCCTTACTGCAGGTAAGGTACGCACAAGGCTAAGCTTAGCGAAAAACGTACGTAACCAGACACAACGATGGACGATGGACATCGGTAAACTGCGGACCACAGAGGTAGCGGACGCCTACACCGACCATCTAACTCAACTGCTGCGGAATGCTCCAACCCCTGATAATATAACCTCGCAGTGGCAATATATAGCCGACTCCATAGAACGGACTGCGAGAAGCGTACTTGGGCACTCAAAGCCGTCTCAAGAAGATGCCTGGTACGATGATGAATGTCGCAATGCCACGAGAGAGACGGATGCTGCATACAGAGCGAAACTGCAGCCAAAGGCAACGCGAGCTGTTTGTGAACGGCACAGGGAGAAGAGACGAGAGGCAACTCGTCTTTTTAGACGGAAAAAGAAGGAGCTGAAGAAGAGACATGATGAGTGCACAGAGTTGCTCCGAAGTAGAGGGGAAGCCCGAAAATTCTACAAGAGAGTTAAGGCGAGAATGCGTGGAATAAGGTTGCCCTCCTGCCGACCGACCGACCGTGGGACCGACCGTGGCATAGTGGTTAGAACACGCGACTACCATGCGGGAGATCGCAGGTTCAAACCTGGCTCCAGTCATCTTAAAAGAAAAAAATAAATAAAATTTTCTTTCATTGTCGGCTTCCCTCGAATGTTGTTTGACAGCAACTTCGCAGTATTAAGCGTCGATTCAATCGTCGTGTCTAGTAAGAGCTTCTCAAAACAGTGACGTTCGCATTCGTCGATAAATAAGTAGGTGCCGTTAGTTGTGAATCTAAAAATAGAAAGCGTGTTAATTCACAACAACGCGAGAAGCTATCCCATACCTCATTCATGGGGTGCAAAGGGAAATTAAGTTTTTCCTGCAAAGACAGCGATGGTCAGCTAGTGACGGACCCGGATAACATTCTGAAAATATAGAAAAATCATTTCAGAAATTTACTGGATACGGATACCACTCCAGAAGACCCCACTCCAATCCATGACGATGGTATTAACTGTCCACCTCCGAGCCAGAGCGAGATACGTGTTGCAATCTCCCGCCTGCAACAAAGCTGCTGGAGCCGATGGACTCCCTGCTGAATTGTTTAAGGCTGGCGGTGAGGAGCTGATTAGGAGCATGCATCAGCTCATGGAGAACATCTGGCTAGAGGAGAGCATGACCGGGGATTGGAGTCTTGGTCTGTTATGTCCCATATACAAGAAAGGAGATCGTAGTGAATGTAAGAACTATCGTGGAATAAGCCTATTACCAATTGCGTACAAGGTCCTTTCAAGCATATTGTGTGAACGTCTTAAGCCAATTGTAGAAAAACTAATTGGACCATATCAGTGCGGCTTTAGACCTGGCAAATCTACGACGGATCAAATATTCGCTCTACGACAAATCCTGGAAAAAACTCATGAAAAGCAGATCGAGACCTACCACCACTTTGTCGACTACAAAGCTGCCTTCGACTCTCCGATAAGAAACAGGCTTTATGAGGCCATGTCTGAGTTTGGTATTCCTGCAAAGCTAATTCGACTTTGCAGATGTACCTTGGAAAACACCAAATCCTCAGTTAAGATTGGTAAGGAGCACTCTGAACCATTCAACACAGAAAGAGGTCTCAGGCAGGGTGATAGCCTGTCCTGTACACTATTTAATATAGTTATGGAGAAAGGCTGGTGTCAACATGTCTGGCACAATATTCCACAAGAGCCACATGCCACTAGCCTATGCCGATAATATAGACATTATTGGCCGAAATCTGCGGGATGTTACTGCAGTTTTCTCATCACTAGACAAAGAGTCGGCAAAAATGGGTTTAGCGGTCAACGAGGACAAAACAAAAATAATGATTTCGACGAACAAAGAGTCCTCTCGATGGGGACGCAGCGTCAACGTTGAAAATTATTGTTTTGAGGTAGTAGATGAATTTACCTACCTCGGATCTTCCGTCAATAAGAGAAATAATGTCAGCCAAGAAATCAAGCGGAGAATAGTGCTCGCCAATAGATGTTTCTACGGAGTTCGGCAGCACTTTAGTAACGCCACCTTATCTCGGAATACTAAGAAACAGCAATACCAGGTGCTTATCTTACCTGTTCTGTTGTATGCTGCCGAATCATGGGTGCTTACTACAACGGACATACAAAACCTGGGAGTATTCGAGAGAAAAGTACTTCGAAAAATATATTGACCTATCTGTGTCGACGGCAAGTTTCGCCATCGGATGAACCATGAGCTGTTTGAGCTTTACCACGACATCGACGTAGCTAAAAGAGTCAGAATGCAACGACTACGATGGCTGGGACATGTTGCCAGAATGGATGTAAATGCTCCAGCGAGAAAGGTGTTTGAAGGCGAACCTGGAGGACGACGCAGACCAGGGAGACCCAAACTCCGTTGCAAGGACCAAGTGGTAGGCGGCGTGCCACCATCTATTAGGACTAACTGGAGAACACACGCAGAAGACCGCAGTGTGTGGAATTCTTTAGTAATTCAGGCCTCAAATTTATAAACTACGTTCGTAAGTTGTAAAGGGCCACTTAAGTAGGTAAGTAATTGTTTAACACACCATAGGTAAGACCTAAACGGCGAGACTCATGTAAAACCACGTGGACTCTGTCTATTACCGCTATTACAGAAGTAGTTTAAGAGCTATCCAGTTGAAAGTTGGTATACAAACTTCGATTCTCTATAAGCGAAGGTTAAGTTCTGCGTTGAACAAGATCTTCCTACTTTCTACTTTGACATAAAATTTATGTGAGAGGCTAATAGTAACGTCAACCTCTCATACAAACTCCCCTTTTTTATGAACGGTGAAGGGTATCTGACTTTCGACATAGCCGAAGATAATTACCTTACTGGATTTTGGTGTAATTTAATTGCTATTAGAATTTTAAATATACCATTTTGTGTTTCACACTGGGGAGTGTCATATTCATTGAGGTTTTTGATTAATTTCTTATTCTACTAAATTATTTATTATTTACAATTGGTTTTATTTATTCTGTTATAATTATTTTGTAATTTATTTCAATCGGCCATTGGGTTTCAAATAGCGTATAAGAGTACAAATAGAAAGAATTTTTCTGTACACATGTAGTCAATGTTTCAGCAACTATAGGTTGTCTAGCCTGTGATGGCACAGCAGTGTGTTGAAATATATCTCGCACAACAAATGCCCCCCAAATATATCTTAGAGTACTTGTTGCACAAGGTAATTTTAAAAGTCCCATACCATTGTACGCCATAAAACACTGTGCAACGTGAGAATAGAGCAGCAAATTTTGACAATTTAATGAAATTCAAATTTCTTGTTTCCTCAATATACAACAACATGTAATTAACACCAATTTGTTGAGATACGAACACTTAACTAAAATTTCAATATATGTATATAAATGCATGAAAACCTTTACAAATTCAACAGTTTCAATTATCATTTCTACAAGGATATCATAAGGACATCTTCAGTTTCAAATCAATTCTAAATTCTTGCCTTAGCACCACAAAATGTCTCAATTACTTTTGGATATTTTGCATGAAAAGCAATTGGAGAACAATCAAATGTTAAGGATTTTTTATAAAATCTCATTTATGACTGGAGTCAATATAAAGTTTAAATCGCAATTTAAGGATCCCACTAAGATGTAAACAAAAAAAAATGTTACATAATGTTTAATTGCATTTGAGAATTTGAGAAGAAAGTGTTTCTGATGGTTTTCATTTAGATTAAATGTCCTTTTAATATCAATATCATTGGTGGGATTGAGTGCTCAATATTGTCTGGTCTGGCATAATCGCAATGAACCTTTCGTGGAATCGGCTGATGTGAGTACTAAGTATAATAGAGCGAAAACAAAAGGAAATTTGTGTACATAGCTAAGACATTCATATTGCCCAATAGTTATACTATACTATAAAACATTTTAGGCAATATGCACCGCCAATCAGGCTTGGATTTCAATACTCAAATTGATATATTTGATATTTGTGCAACATGAATTCTATGATTTGTTGCACACGGCCATTAATGGAGCCATCCTCTATGATCTGGGCATATTTGATCTGGGTAAGCTGTTACTATTTTTACTCTTTACCTCTTAGATCTCTGGAACATTAGATCACTTCTCCTATTACACTTTACTTTAGCCATCAATTGCAAACAAAAACTTTTGCAAGAGATTAAGGACATTTTAGATGATGCCTGGCTTCATACCAAACATCAGGTGAATTTCTTTATATTCTCCTGTACCATGGCCTGTGGATTTTATATGTTCTCGTGTATATTTGCAAATTATTATTACACTCATATACAGCCACAAAATTTTACATTACAGCTGCGTAAGTATTAGGATTTTCAGGTGTCTTTTAAGTTTACTGCCAACATTTACTATTTTTACTAATTTTGAAGCTATGCCAGCATTTTTTCCCATGTGGCACGATTATGGCATGACTTTGCCCTACTATCCCATACAGTATATAATAGCGGGCATTGAAAACTATATATGCGGAATGTGTAAGTGCAATAATATGACGAATTCACAGCGGCAACTTAATTTCTATTACACAGTACAATCAATTTTTTTTTCGAGTTCATTGATTTGGGACTCAATTCTGAGAATTGCACGTGAAAGTAGTGCCAAAAATAAGAACTTCTGCATCATTCGTTTTGGCAAGTTGGCTGCCATAATAATTTAATATCTATTTGAAGTTAGTAAGTATCGGGTGCCGTTGGGGTTGTAAAGTGAATCTTGCATCTCAATCCGACTCACAACCTCCTTTGTTGCGCTAGCCAACCATTTTCAGGTCCTTTACTGGCTATGAAAACACGACAAAGAAAATGTAACAAACGGAACTATCCAAATGTTGGCGACCCCCACAAACGAAATAAGGACCATGATTTAAGTTATTTGTTTCAACGAACAAAGAGTCCACTCGTCTGGGACGCTGCGTGAACGTTGACACTTATAACTTTGAGGTGGTAGATGATTTTGCCTACCTTGGCTCCGCCATAAACAAAAATAATAATGCCAGCCTCGAAATCAAAAGACGAGTATTGATCGCAAACCACTGCTACTATGCGCTAAGCAAGCGATTTATCGACAAAGCACTCTCTCGAAGAACAAAGATCCAGCTCTACCAGACTCTGATCCTACCTGTCTTGCTCTACAGCGCAGAATTCTGGTTAATGACACAAACGGATCAATCTATTCTGGGAGTCTTCGAGAGAAAAGTAAATGGTAGACCCTATAGAGGACTACTCGATTCAGGTGCATCAGTGAGTCTATTGGGCAAGAATTGTCGCGAAATGATCGAAGAAATGTCTGTCGAAATTCAGACAGTCTGTGCAAATGTGAAAACGGCATCGGGCAAAAATCATAGAATTTTAGGTAAAGCAGAAGTAGAAGTCGAATTTAAGGGAAAAACGAAATCGATAACTTTTTATTTGTGTTCCGATTTAGCCCAAAATGTATATTTAGGCGTAGATTTCTGGCAAGAATTCGAAATTGCAACCGAAATCTTTGAAGTTTCAGAATTACAAGAAGGGGAAGTCGAAAAAAGTGAAGCAACCGATGACCATAGACATAAAATGCACACACGGAAAATATATAGACCTTTCATCGTGAACGGCGAGTACCGTCGTCGAATGAATCATGAGCTGAATGAGCTGTACAACGACATCGACGTAGTCAAGCGCGTTCAAATAGACCGAATGCGCTGGCTTGGACACGTTGTACGAATGGACGAAAACGCTCCGGCTCGAAAAGTCTTCGGCAATAAACTCGATGGGAGGCGCAGGAGGGGGCGACCAAAACTCCGATGGATGGACCAGGTGACGGAACTGTTAAGTAAGCTTGGTATGATGAACTATCTACGGAGCTCAAAAGACCAAAGCGCTTGGAATGTTTTATGTCTACGTGTGACTACTGATAGATGAATTTCTGTTGTTGCTGCCAGTAAAGAAGAAGAAGAAGATTTAAGGATATGCACCTGAAACGTCCGGACTTTCTATAGAGAAGGTGCCACTATCCGACCGGCGGATGTCCTCAAAATATATAAGGTTGACTTCACTGCCATCCAGGAGGTGAGATGGATAGGACAAGGATGCTCGCGACGTAAAAATTGCGACATCTATTACAGCTGACATGCCGAAAAGCTCGAATTTGGATGCGGATTTGTAGTTGGCGAGAGACTTAGAGACATCTTGTCTCGCGATTCAATCCAGTTAGTGATCGAATAGCCACCATTCGCATCCGGGCGAAATATTTTTACATCACGCTGATTTGTGCTCATGCCCTGACGGAAGATAAAGATGATGAGATTAAAGATGAATTTTACGAGCGCCTAGAGGAAACATACGACCGCTGCCCTGGCCACGACATTTAAATTGTTCTGGCAGACTTTAATGCAAAAATAGGAAGGGAAGATGTTCTTGGTCCATCGATCGCTAAATGCAGCCTGCATACCGACACGTCAGACAACGGGTTTAGGCTGGTTAGCTTTGCAGCGGGAAGGAACATGGTAGTGCGTGGAACCAGATTCCAGCACAAAGATATCCACAAGGCAACTTGGCTATCCCCCGATCAAAACACCAAAAATCAAATTGATCATGTGGTAATTGATGGCAGGCAAGCATGGACGTGCGTGTGATCCGTGGTGCAAATATTGGCTCGGATCATTATCTGGTTGCAGCCAAGGTGCGCACAAGATTGAGCAAAGCGAAAAACGCACGTAACCCAACACAATGAAAATTAAACATCGCGAAGCTGCAAACTCCAGAGATAGCCACTGCCTACTTCAATGAGCTCTCTCAACTACTACGACGACGCAATGCCTCTACTTTGACGTTCCCGATACACAGTGGCAGCATATTGTGCCTTCCATGGTAACCGCAGCAACAACCGTGGTTGGTTACGAAAATCGGCACTCAAACGAATCCTGGTACGATGAAGAATGTCGCATAGCGTCTAAGGAACAGGATGCCGCTTATAGGACAACGCTACAGCCAATTATAGCGCGTACAGTTAGGTAACGGCACAATAGACAGTAAGACAGGCGAGACAGCTATTTAAGTAAAAAAAAACGTCAGATGAATGAACGGGAGAACGAGGATATAGAGCGATACAGGGATAGAGGTGAGGCCTGAAAATTGGACCAGAAAGTAAAAGCAAAAGGCTACGGTAATAGGCTCACCTCTTGTAGGGACAAGGATGGAAATCTGATCACATATACGCAGAGTGTGCTGCACATATGGAGAGAAAACTTCCAGCAACTGCTGGTTCCAGAAGGCAGCGCACGTGGAGGCATCACATCAATTGTCAACGATGGCTTAGATTGCCCACCACCAAGTTTAGCCGAGGTAAGAAGAGCAATATCGCGGCTGAAAAATAACAAAGCAGCCGGTGCCGACGGACTTCCGGCAGAGCTCTTCAAGTTCGGTGGTGAGGAGCTGATAACGAGCATGCACCAGCTCCTGCGCACGGTTTGGCTTAAATAGTGCATGCCCGACAATTGCAATGTAAGCGTATTATGTCCTGTGCTGGAAAAAGGTGATCTAAGTGAGTGCTCCAACTACCGCGGGATCAGCCTTTTACCCATCGCATATAAGATCCTGTCGAGTGTGCTATGTGAAAGACTAACGCCAGAGTTTTCCAACCTGATCGGGCTTTGTCAGTGTGGCTTTAGACCAGGTATATCAACAACTGATCAGATGTTCACACTTGGAAAAGACGGCAAGTCTTGGAAAAGACCCAAGAGAAACAGATCGACACGTAACATCTTTTCGTCGACTATAAATCTGCCTTCGACAGTCCGATACGGCAGAAATTACTCGAAATTACTCATGGCTGAGTTTGGTATTCCAGGTTAGTTGAAACACCTTTGCGGAATGACGCTGACTGACACGAAGTCTTCAGCGAAGATTGGCAAAGACCTTACGGAGCCATTCTATACCAGACCTCTTCAACATAGTGATGGAGATGATGAGGAAAGCTGCAGTAAACACAAATGGCATGATGTTCAACAAAAGTCACATGCTACTCGCGTACGCTAATGATGTAGACATCATCGGTCGAAAACTGCGGAATGTGACTGCAGCCTTCTTAGGTATACAGAAGGAATCAGCGAAAATGGGCCTAACGGTGAACGAGGACAAAACGAAGTTATTATTATGTGACTGCAGCCTTCTCAGGTATACAGATGGAATCAGCGAAAATGGTTCTATTGGTGAACGAGGACAAAACGAAGTTATTAGTTTCAACGAACAAAGAATCCACTCGTTTGGGATACTGCATGAACGTTGACAACTATAATTTCAAGGTGGTAGATAATTTTATTTACCTAGACCCCGCCATCAACAAAACAAATAATGTCAACCTTGAGATCCGGGGAATAATCCAGGTTGCTAATAAATGATACTACGGACTAAGCAAGCGATTTAATAACAGAGCTAGACTTGTATAGTTCCGGAACGAACTAGTTCCAATGAACGATTCCATGTAGTGATCGGTTGGAACTAGTTCCACATATTCCGCTCATTTCGTTCCTTTTGCTTTATAGTTCCTTCTGGTCTTTTCGTTCCGACTGATCTTTTCGTTCCTTCTGATCTTTTCGTTCCTTTTGCTATTTTCGTTCGTTTGACATTTTCGGTCATTCGTTCACTTGTTCTTATGTTCATATGTAACAATTCTAAAGTGGTGGCATCACCACAACAAATACAGCAGACAAATTGTTTTTGTATTTTGCTATGAAAATTGGTTCATAAATCCTATAAACAAAGCTTTTGATTACTATTTTTTTAAACACACCATTTAAACAATGTGAAAATACTTCGTAAACTTTTAAGCAGCTCTTACATATTTCAATATGTTTGCAAATCGTTGACTTAATAAACCAAAAAAAAAATCATAACAAATTGAACGGGTGAACGAAGTGATGAAAAGAAATAAGTGAACGAAAAGATCAAAAGGAACGAAATGAACAGAAGGAACGAACTAGTTCCTTTTGATGAACGGAACTGAAAGGAACGATTCACCAAAAAGAACTAGAAAGTCCAACTCTAAACAGAGCCCTCTCTCGACGCACAATAATTCAGCTGTACCAGATACTGGTGCTACCTGTCTTGATGTATTGTTCAGAATCCTGGATTATGACAGAAGCAGATGAATAGGTTCTGTCAGTATTCGAGAGAGAAAAATACTCCGTAAAATATATGGGCTCATCATCGTTAACGGCATCGTATGAATCATGAGTTGTACGAGCAGAAGAGGGCGACCAAAACTCCGATGAAAAGACCAGGTTACTGAGAACTTTACAGAACTTGGTGATACTAACTGGAAAAGAAGCGCAGAAGATCGAGGCGCTTATAATATTTTTCTACGTGCGGTATATAAACCAATTGGATTGCAAAGAAGTGCCAGCTAAGTAAGTAAGTAAAATATAGAAAAAGTGCTAAAAATCCACCTTAAGCAAACAAATTCGTATGGCCATTAAATTATTAATGCAGCCAACTTGACAAAATGAATGATGCAGAAGTTCTTATTTTGGAGGCTAGTTTCACTTGCAATTCTCAGAATTGAGTCCCAAAATCACGTACTTTGATATTTTCCCATCGTATTTTTTTATTGCACAGAATTTGGATATTATTATTCGATATAAATCAATTAACAAAACATTTAATTACACTATGTCACAAAATTTCAAAAGTTTCTGTATCCGGGACATTTAATAATATATTTTAATGCAAAATTCCACGCTGAATTCAAATCTGCTCTCAGATATGTGAAAAGTAGAACAGTTTTTGAGATATGGCCTAATTTCCATTTTTAGTGTTTTGAAAAAAGGCAGGTCTACTAAAATGCCATTTTCTCTGGTTTTTGTTCACCGATGTCACCGAACTGTGACGAAAATAAAAGATAATACAATTATTTATTAAAAAAACGATAGCTGATTAAAATTCAATCATAAATAACGAAGTTATGGCACATTAAAGTTAGATTTTTGCAAAAATTTTAATGATTTTTCATGTTTTCGCTGCATTTAATTAAGTTTTTTTCCGTGTTTCCGTAAAATTTGCTCCGGTTTCAGACCATTACATAAAAGAATAATATGTTACAAAAATTTGTTGCCCTTGGTCATCAAAATCGGTTTGAAAATAAACGCTACATTCACAATTAAGTACACATACCTCTTCTAGAGAGTAGTAGTAATTGTTGTTTTGCTTGCTTTCCGAAAAATAACTCTAAATTTTTTGTTAAATAAATTACATAGGAATATATAGAAAAAAAATTGGGTTATTTTCCCAAATGCTGCAAATGCGGAAGTATTTTTTATCCGATTTTGATGACCAAGGGCAAACAATTTTTGTAACATATTATTCTATCATGCAATAGTTTGAAACCGGAGAAAATTTTACGGAAACACGGAAAAAAACTAAATTAAAGGCAGCGAAAACTTGAAAAATCATTAACATTTTTACAAAAATCTAACTTTGAAGTGCCATAATTTCGCCATTTATGATTGCATTTTAATCAGCTATAATTTTTTTAATAAATAATTTTATTATCTTTTATTATCGTCACAGTTCGGCGACATCGGTGAACAAAAACCAGAGAAAATGGCATTTTAGAAGACCTACCTTTTTTCAAAACACTAAAAATGGAAATTTGACCATATCTCAAAAACTGTTCTACTTTCCAAATATCTGAGAGCAGATTTGAATTCAGCATGAAATTTTACATAAGGATCAACTATTTAGAAGCCGGGATCAAAAATTTGTTGCATTGTGTTATTATTATTTTTTAAATTTGTTTCTTTTATCATTTGTAATAAAAATTCCATAAAGTTTTTGTCAAGCAAGAGTCCCTCCTAAACAGACTGTGAAATGCAGAGCATCCACCTTAGGTTATGTATGTATTTACCTCGTTTCTCTCATTTCTCAATTTTTAGGTGCTGTTTGCTTTGATGGTATATTCATTATCATTGTGGTTCATTGTTCAGCTCTATTTGAAATTTTGCATCAGTTGATAGATCATGCAACCGATAATGAGATTCCACGATCCGAGAGAGTAAAGTATCTGCTATGCTGTGTGAGTTTGCATGAGCGTATATATAGGTACACAACATACTAGGCAACACTTTGGTGATACCATAAAGATTCATACAAAATTGTGTTTTTTTTTTAGTGTATTTAACAAGAGAGAAAAAAGCTGAGGTTTTCTCAGGAGAAAACAATCCGCATGTCAATATAGAAAATACATTTTAAGCGACCTATTACAAACCAAAAGTTTATATGTAAATATATATATGTATAAGTGTTCCCGTCGATCCTATAAGGATCATAGGGCCTCAACAAATCTCGTGTACATGATCCTCTATTCTTCTTATGTCTTCACTTCGCCCAGGAATATGTCAATTGATGTAATTTCAGCTTCTATTTCTCTCTTCCATGTAAGGGCTTGGCGTTCCCTTCTTATCTTCCTCCTTGTGAATTCCATTTTATAGCGTTTCTCGTGATGTCATCTCGCGGTCTTCTATGGCTAAAGGTTGTTCCCAGAATATTCGCAGAATTTTTCGAAGACATTGGTTTACAAACACTTGTATCTTTTGCATATCTCGGGGAGTAGCGTTCCATCCCAGCAAACCAAAAGCTCCGAAATTGTGTAAGGTAAGTCCAGTCGTCGCCGAGGTCGCCATAAGGACCCACAAAACCTTACGGAATAAGAACTCAGTAGATTTTTCCCTGACTAGGGCAAAATAACAGTTTAATTTATTGTTGTTTTAATTCAAACTTATAATCTACTGGATAACATATTTAGATACGAAAATAATTCAAATTCGGATTCAGTGATAGCGATGTTGTCCTGCCCGGTATTTTGTACCCTGGCCGATTTTAGATGATCGAGAACTTTTAGTAAGCGCTCGGCGAGTATTGATGTGGTCTATGACTGTAATGACAGGTTTCGGTACTCGGGTCGATTTAAGATATTCGGAAATTTTACGAATCGGTCGATTTGAGGTGATCGGAAGCTTTATACTTTACTCCCAAAACTGTAGAGGTCAGATAGGTCAGGATAGTTTCGGTACTCAGGAACGTGGTAATTCGGGTACTTTCGATAATTCAGGTTCGTACCAGCAATTCGGCAGCGTACCCATGATTCGGGTTCGTCGGTAGTTACGATTAATATCAGCAGTACGTTGTCACCTTGGTGGCTCAGGTTTTGCCGGGGTTTCACGTTAATATCAGCAAATTATGATTGAATTTTCGTGTTTGTCGGTGATACGGGTTAATGTCAACAATTCAGAAGGGTATTGGTGATTCGGGTTTTGTAGATGATTCAGGTTTATATCAGTTTGTTTGGGCATTCTGGTTAATCTCAGCAGTTTGGGAACATATTGTTAATTCGGGGTTGTTTGTAATTCAGCTTCGTATCCCCAAATCAAGATCGTGTTGGTGACTCGCGTTCTTCTGCAAATCGCCTTTACAACTCGTGGTTGTATCGATGCTTTGATTTTCGTCGGAAATCAGTTTGGTATCTGCAACTCAGTATCGTGTTGATGACTCGCTTTCTTCTGTGAATCGACTTTTACCACTCGTGGATGCATCGATGTTTTGGCTTTCGTCGGTAAATCAGTTTGGTATCCGCAACTCAGGATCGTGTTGATGAATCGCGGTCTTCAGCAAATTGACTTCTGCAACTTGTGGTTGTATCGATAATTCGGCTTTTTTCGGTAAATTAGTTTGCTATACGCAACCCAGGATCGTGTTGATGATCCGATTCAGCAGACCGAAGATCGATTCAACATAACGAAGTCCGATTCAAAAGGCCGAAGTCCGATTTAACAGACAGAAATCCAATTCAACAGACCAATGTCCGATTCAATAGACCGAAATCCGATTCAATAGGCCGAAGTCCGATTCAACAGACCGAAATCCGATTTAACAGACCGAAATCCGATTCAACAGACCGATGTTCGTTTTAACAGACCGAAGTCCGATTCAACAGACAGCAGTCCGATTCAACTGACAGAAGTCAAGTTAAACCAATGGAATTTGGGTTAAACCAACAAAAAACCAAATTCCGATTTAAAAGACCGAAGGCCGATTCAACAGCCCAATGTCCGATTCAGCAGACCGAAGATCGATTCAACAGACCGAAGTCCGATTCAATAGACCGAAGTCTGATTTAACAGACCGTAGTGGGATTCAAAAGTTGGTTCAACAAACCGAAGTTCAATTTAACAGACCGGGGTCCGATTTAAATGACCTAAGTTCAATTCAACAGACCGAAGTTCGATTCATAGACCGAATTCCGATTTAAAAGACGGAAGTCCGATTTAACATACCGAAGTCCGATTCAATTGACCGAAGTCTGATTCAATTGACCGAAGTCCGATTAAACAGACCAAAGTCTGATTCAATTGACCGAAGTCCGATTTAACAGACCGAAGTCCGATTCAACAGACCGAAGTCCGATTTAACAGAACGAAGATCGATTCAACAGAACGAAGTCCGATTCAAAAGACCGAAGTCCGATTTAACAGACCGAAATCCAATTTAACAGACCGAAGTCCGATTCAATAGACCGAAGTCCGATTTACCAGACCGATGTCCGATTTAACAGACAGAAGTCCGATTCAACAGAGCGAAATCCGATTTAACAGACCGAAGTGCGATTCAACAGACCGAAGTCTGATTCAATTGACCGAAGTCCGATTGAACAGACCAAAGTCTGATTCAATTGACCGAAGTCCGATTTAACAGACCGAAGTCCGATTCAACAGACCGAAGTCCGATTTAACAGAACGAAGATCGATTCAACAGAACGAAGTCCGATTCAAAAGACCGAAGTCCGATTTAACAGACCGAAGATCGATTCAACAGAACGAAATCCAATTTAACAGACCGAAGTCCGATTCAATAGACCGAAGTCCGATTCAACAGACCGAAGATCGATTCAACAGAACGAAGTCCGATTCAACAAACCGTAGTCCGATTCAACAGACCGAAGTCCGATTTAAAAGACCGAAGACCGATTCAACAGCCCAATGTCCGATTCAGCAGACCGAAGATCGATTCAACAGGACGAAGTCCGATTCAAAAGACCGAAGTCCGATTTAACAGACCGAAATCCAATTTAACAGACCAAAGTCCGATTCAATAGACCGAAATCCGATTCAATAGACCGAAATCCGATTCAACAGACCGATGTTCGTTTTAACAGACCGAAATCCGATTCAATAGACCGAAGTCCGATTCAACAGACCGAAATCCGATTCATCTGACAGAAGTCAAGTTAAACCAATGGAATTTGGGTTAAACCAACAAAAGTTGGTTCAATCGTTTACCAGATCTAAAGTCACACTGCCAAGGTCCAATCAGGATCGCTAGGATATTCGTTAGTCTTTCACATAACACACTAGACAGGACCTTGTATTTATTTTTTTTTTAGCCGAGCCATTTCCTTGCTGATATCGTTTTGGCTCGATGGTGGACAATCTAATTTTTTATGAATCTTTATGAGAAGATCTGTATGTTTATAATTTTTCAAAAAAGAAAATATGTATTAAATGTCAATGATTACAGATATTATGCCAAAATCAATAGCATGTATCGCAATCCAAGTTTGGCTCAATGCTTGCTTAGCATGTTAGTTCTTTGCGTTGTGATGTTTATGGCCAATGTGGGCCTGGAACAGGACATTACGCTATTCTTTAAAATGTTGTGCTTTCTGGGTGCTGCCGGATTTCAAATCGTTATATATTGCTACAACGGACAGAAGATTATAACACAGGTGGGTAAATTTCCGTCAAAACTGCTGCATTCGAAATATCGCGTTTCGAGATCGGTAACGAATGCAATGTTAAACTTATGCTTAAATCGATAGCTTCATTTCATTTTGCCATTTTGTCTCCTTAACAGCTTATTTTGACCTTAATGGCAAAACTTAGATTGTACTTGAATATATAGATTTATTATTTCTTTAAAAACAGAGTGAAATTTCACCTACGGTCTGGTACAACAGTCGTTGGTATGATGAATCGCGCCAGTTTAAATATATTATCAACATGATGATACTGAGGTGCAATCGCTCTTTGCACTTGGAAGTATCTGGCTTTACCACCATGTCTCTAATGACTTTATTATCGGTGAGTTGAGGGAATTAGACACTGGAGTTTAATATTTTGCACAAAAAATTAATTCTCTGTTCCTTTATTAGATTGTCCAAACCAGTGGTTCTTACTTTTTGCTCCTAAGGAATCTTAGTGGAATGGATTGAGACGTTGAGCGATAAATTAAATTGGGCGCAAATTTTTTTTTTATCATTAGTTGGCACTATAGAAACTCTTATTATGTCTGCACCGAAAGTAGAATATGTTCTTTTCGTTCAAATAAATGTTAATTTGCGTTGCGGTTGATTCGTTTCTATTTCATAACTAGCTGGCCCGGCAGACTTCGTCACGCCTCCAAATTATTTTAAAAGATTTTGAGTGCAGTTGAAATCTAATAACGATTGGTTTATTACTTGGTCTCCGAAATATTTAAATTAAAAGGGCGAGGTATTCCCGGACATATTCAGAACTTCATATAAATCTATATAAATCTAAGAAATTACATTTGTAAGAATTGGTAAAATGTTTCAGCAGTGTCGTCCAGGATATGATAAAAACTTACTTATTGATAGGCATATATTCTAAAACCACATTTTTAAGTCGATTGGCTGACATATAACTTTTTGTATTGGTGTACTGGGTGATTGATACTTTAGGTGTTTGGTCTGAGCCATGATAGTACCTTGCCCCTTTTTATTCCAAGGAGTTCCAGTTTCCAAAAATCCCTTCATTTGGCTCAACAACCCTATTAACCGTTTGGTCTGGGTGAGAGCAACAGTTGTTCCCATTTTCGTGTTTGTCCCCTAAATTCGAAATACCACTTTGTAAAGCTCTCTAATTCTATAGGAAGTGCACCAACATATATGTTCGCCATTCTACCTAAAGCCATTTTGCGGTCTGGGTGACCATCTACAACCCATCCCTAACTTTCACTGAAATTTTGGGATAAATGGGGTCAACTGATTTCACAATTAGTGGTGACATCAAAATGTACATCTTTTTTATATATATAGACTTCTGAATAACTATGATGTTAAAAAAAGTGACTAAATGACATGCCAAAAATTAAGTGTATCATAAGCTAAACACCGGCAACTGGTTTCAAACATACATTCAACATTTTCTCATGCCAAAAAAATCTTATATTTTAAGTTTGAGTAAAATCGGACAATCGATATAAATACTCGAAATAATTCAACCCCAGCCAAATCAACTGCGGGTCCATATAAACAAAAAAAAATTCTCATAAAAAAACAATTCGTTAAAATTTTCATTATTATTCCACCCTAGCGATACCTACCGCGTCAATTTATAAAAAAAAAATTTTCTTAGGGTTCCACAAACATAAATACTAAATTTCAGTTAAATTGGTACATGCATTCAAATTTTCGATATAAATCCACCCTAGCGCCATCTACCGGCTCCATTTGTACATTCAATTTTTTCTGATGATCAAACAAACATAGATTCTGAATTTCAGTTAAATTGGTCCATTCGTTAAAATTTTGATTGTAAACCGACCCCAGCGCCACCTACCGGGTCCATTTGTACATAAAATGTTTTCTCATGATCAAACGAATATCCATTCTAAATTTCAGTTGAATTGGTACATGAATCCAATCCATTCACCGTAACTGTTGATCCAACCTCATTTTCGAAAAAGTAAGGTCCAATGAGCCCGCCGAACCATAAACCGCACCAAACAGTAACACGTTGAGAATGGAGAGGCTTCTCAACAATAACTCTTGGGTTTTTCGAGCCCCAAATGTGACAATTATACTTGTTGGCGTAGCCACCGAGGTGGAAATGGGCCTAATCAGTTAAGATGATTTTTCGTTGGAATTCCGGATCATTTTCATGCATTTCAAGGACCTAATCAGCAAAGACACGACGTTGCTAATGATCGGCCGACTTGAGTTCTTGTGTTAACTGAACTTTTTAAGCCATTAGACCCAAGTTTGACGTTTGTGGAATGCCCAATTCTAAAGAACGACGAGGAATGGACAAACCTGGGTTTTCTTCAACACTTTGGGCTACGGCAGCAATATTCTCAGTTGTTCTTGAGCGACGCACAGTGGTCCATTTGCCTGATCTAGCGTAACGAAATTAATAACATAAAAAATAATAAAATTTTCGCCAAAAGAAAATTTTTTTCTAGAATAATATATAACAAGAAGTAACAAAGGAAAAAAAATTTTTTCAACAAATTTTTTTTTTTTAATTTTGAATTTTTTTTTAAATTTTTGTACGGGTTTTATTCTTTACATCACTAACTTGTCCCAACAGCTCGAATTTTTCCACCAATTTCTGTTGCGCGGTCCGACAAGGTACTTCACGACGACCACAAAATGCTTTAGTTTTGCGAACTGTGACTGTAAGATTTTCAAAATTTGTTTAGGGAATTTTAATAATTTCAATTCGTTGTTGAAGCGTGTATCGTTCCATTTTTAGTAATGGCATAGTTTCTACTAGTCAAATGTCAAAGAATAAAAGCTTCAAAAATGATATTTACCGAAATAGCGGCCCAGTCACAATAACACCTCTTATTGGAAACCCCTTTAGAAAGTGTGATATATTTGTATTTTAATCAAATAAATCAGCTGATATTTGAGACGCTGCCGCCGCCGCACAGTGGCTGAAAATCGTTTTTCATTGGCCAAAATTCTGTAACTTTTGAACCGATCAAAATATTTAAGTAATTTGGATAGATATTTAGTTCAGCTTGACTCCGTTTTAATTACATTTAAATTGATTCATTACTTTTTAACGAATTCTGGGTCAAAGTTGAACTTTTGTTTTTTTTTTAACTTTTAGAGTGAAATATTGGTATATTATTTTTTTATTCATTAACAAATTTTATATTTGGAACTTAATAACATTTATAAACATTTTTTTAATATTGGAATTTTTTTAATGTTACACTCAAAAAATTTATGCACTCAAAAAAAATAGTAAAATCAACTGGAGATTTTGCTATTATTACAGAAAAATTAAAAATCAAATTTACAAATTTGTTTACACTCAAAGAATATTTACACTAAAAACAAAACGTTAATAATATTATCTAAACATCTTGCTATTAATACAGAAAAATTTATTATTTTTGCTGTCAAATTTGATAATTTAAAAAACAAACATTTTAAAAATAAAAACTGCAACAGATTTTTATAGGATTTCCTTTATATTAATACTATGTTTTTCGTACTTAAATATATTTCAGTCAGGTAAACTGACTAATAAATATATAAGATATTGTTTAAGTCTTGAAATATTGAAATTAATGGATTTTTAATTAAAATAAAATTGCTCATTTATTATTTTTTGTCTGCTTGTGAAGCAAAAACGTAAAAAAATAACTTATTTGTACAGGAGGTACAATTAGGGGCAGCACACCGTGTTTGAATTTTCTTTTCGTAAATCAACGTTCAATTTACACTTACCTTGGCATAATTTGTCTGAATTCAGTGTACATACGAAAATGCCATGTATGTAAAAGGGAAAATATCGGTTATCTATATGGTAGATACCAGAAGGGATGTGTCAAATAGTTAGGGTTTCTGAGGTTTTGCCGCCTATTACAAGATAAATTTACTGACCAAATTAAAATTATCCCCCAGGTGCCGGTTTGGAAGTTATGGGGGAAACATAAATTTTTCAGAAAAGGTTATTTTGTATGGTAGGCACAGCAGGGATGATTTCTTATTTTCCAAATTTCATAACCGTATAACTTACGCAAAATTTGACTGGATTCAGTGTACTTACAAAAATGAATGATGATCTATGTAAGATCTATGGGGAATGGGACTTTGCCCAGAGGCTGAAAGTTACTGATTGTCACTCACTTGGGAGAGACCAGAATCGATTCCTTTGCGGCACTGTCCAAGCAGCTAACTACTTCCGGTCTTAGACCAAGTATTCCCTGGGCAATGACTTTAAAGCTACCGCTTAGAAGTTAGCTAGAGCTGGAAGGCGAAACGTTGAGTAACCTAATCGGCATGCTACCACCGATGCGTCTTAGGAAGTAGGTAACAGAAGTTACTGAAGCTCAACACTGGCTCTCCTAGTGGCTTTGGCAGCCCCAAGAAACTAGGATCGGGAGCGGTGGCCTAATAAGCCACTCTCCTTAAACAAAATTTATGATGAAAACACGGAGAACAAATATAACAAGAACCCCCCCAAATGTTGACGACCCCCGCAAACGATATAAGGACCATGATTTAAGGATATGCACCTGGAATGTCCCAACTCTTTACAGAGATGGTGCCTCTATCCAACTGGCGGATGTCGAGCGCCTAAAGGAAACATACGACCGCTGCCCTGGCCACGACATTAAAATTGTTCTGGGAGACTTTAATGCAAAAATAGGAAGGGAAGATGTTCTTGGTCCATCGATCGGTAAATTCAGCCTGCATACCGACACGTCAGACAACGGGTTTAGGCTGGTTAGCTTCGCAGCGGGAAGGAACATGGTAGTTAGTGGAACCAGATTCCAGCACAAAGATATCCACAAGGCAACTTGGCTATCCCCGATCAAAACACCAAAAATCAAATTGATCATGTGGTAATTGATGGCAGGCATGCATCTAGTGTCATGGACGTGCGTGTGATCCGTGGTGCTAATATTGAGCAGAGCGAAAAACGCACGTAACCAAACACAAAGAAAGCTGGACATCGCGAAGCTGCTAACCCCAGAGATAGCTACTGCCTACTCCGACCAACTCTCCCAACTTTTACGACACAACGCCTCTACTTCTGACGTTCCCGATACACAGTGGCAGCATATTGCGCATTCCATGGCAACCGCCGCAACAACCGTGCTAGGATATGAAAAGCGGCGCTCAGACGAATCCTGGTACGATGAAGAATGTCGCATAGCGTCTGAGGAACAGGATGCTGCTTATATGGCAACGCTACAGCCAATTGTAACCCGTGCTGTTAGGGAACGGCATAAGGAGAAAGTAAAACGGGCGAGACAGCTATTTAGGCGAAAAAAACGTCAGATGAAGGAACGGGAGAGCGAGGATATAGAGCGATACAGGGATAGAGGTGAGGCCCGAAAATTTTACCAGAAAGTAAGAGCAAATGGATACGGTAATGGCCTCCCCACCTGTAAGGACAGTGATGGAAATCTGATCACGGATACGCAGAGTGTGCTGCACATATGGAGAGAACACTTCCAGCAACTGCTGGTTCCAGAAGGCAGCGCACGTGAAGTTATCACGCCAATTGTCGACGACGGCTTAGATTGCCCACCACCAAGTCAAGCCGAGGTAAGAAGAGCAATATCGCGGCTGAAAAACAACAAAGCAGCCGGTGCCGACGGTCTGCCCGCAGAGCTCTTCAAGTCCAGTGGGGGGAGTTGATAACGACCATGCACCAGCTCCTGCGCACGGTTTGGCTTAAAGAGTGCATGCCCGACGATTGGAATGTAAGCGTATTATGTCCTGTGCTGAAAAAAGGTGATCCAAGTGTGTGCTCCAACTACCGCGGGAACAGCCTTTTACCCATCGCATATAAGGTCCTGTCGAGTGTGCTATGTGAAAGACTAAAGCCAGTGTTATCCAACCTGATCGGGCCTTATCAGTGTGGCTTTAGACCTGGAAAATTAACAACTGACCAGATTTTCACACTTCGGCAAATCCTGGAAAAGGCCCAAGAGAAACAGATCGACACGTACCATCTTTTTGTCGACTATAAAGCTGCCTTCGACAGCCCGATACGGCAGAAATTACTTGAAGCCATGGCTGGGTTTGGTATTCCAGCGAAGCTGATACGTCTTTGCGGAATGACGCTGACTGACACGAAGTCTTCAGTGAAGATTGGCAAGGACCTTACGGAGCCATTCTATACCAGACGAGGCCTAAAACAAGGCGACGGCCTATCGTGCGATCTCTTCAACATTGTGATGGAGATGATGATGAGAAAAGCTGCAGTAAACACGAGTGGCACTATATTCAACAAAAGCCACATGCTACTCGCGTACGCTGATGACGTAGACATCATCGGTCGAAAACTGCGGGATGTGACTGCAGCCTTCTCAGGTATTCAGAAGGAATCAGCGAAAATGGGCCTAACGGTGAACGAGGACAAAACGAAGTTATTAGTTTCAACGATCAAAAAATATACTCGTTTGGGAAACTGCGTGAACGTTGACAACTATAATTTCGAGGTGGTAGATAATTTTGTCTACCTAGGCTCCGCCATCAACAAAGCAAATAATGACAGCCTAGAAATCCGGAGAAGAATCCTGCTTGCAAATAAATGCTACTACGGACTAAGCAAGCGATTCAATGACAGAGCTCTCTCTCGACGAACAAAACTCCAGCTATACCAGATACTGGTTCTACCTGTCCTAATGTATGGCTCAGAATCCTGGGTTATGACACAAGCGGATGAATCGGTTCTGGCGGTATTCGAGAGAAAAATACTCCGTAAAATATATGGGCCCATCATCGTTAACGGAGAGTATCGGCGTCGTATGAATCATGAGCTGTACGAGCTGTACACTGACATTGACGTGGTCAAACGCATTAAGGTGCAACGGTTGCGTTGGCTAGGTCATGTTGTACGCATGGACGAAAATGCTCCAGCTCGAAAAGTCTTCGACAATGAACTCGATGGACGGCGCAGAAGAGGGCGACCTAAACTCCGTTGGAAAGACCAGGTTACTGAGAACCTTACAGAACTCGGTGTGACTAACTGGAGAAGAAGCGCAGAAGATCGAGGCGCTTATAATATTTTTCTACGTGCGGTATATAATCCACTGGGATTGCATAGAAGTACCAGCTAAGTAAGTAAGTAAGTATGTAAGACTATAGGGTTGAGTTCGGCCATTTGTATGGGAGGTACCAGAAGGGGTGTGTAAAATAGTTAGGTTTTCTGAGGTTTGGCCTTCTATCACAATATAAATGAACCGACCAATTTTCATTACCCCCCAGGTGTCCGTTTGGAAGTTATGGGAGAAATATTAATTTTCCAAAAATAGGCCATTTTGTATGGGAGGTACCAGAAAGCGTCAACCGATATTGTCCATACTCATTCCTGAGGTCGATAATCATTAGCGTACATCATACGCAAAATTTGAGTGAATTCACTTTGCTAACCAAATAGATATGTATGCAAAACTATGAGAGTCAATTCGGTCATTTGGTTTCGGTTTTCTTAGGGTTTGTCAAATTTTGCAATATAAATAAACTGACCAAAATCAAATAACCTCCGATCGTCTGTTTGGCAGTAATAAAAGAAATATTAATTATACAAAAATAGGTTATTTTGTATGGGAGGTACTAGAAGGGGTGGGGCTATTCTGCTCATTTACAATCTCATAAGTTAATTTTGAAATATATTTATACTGGCAAATTTTCATACCGATCCGTTAAGGTTTACTCGAATTATGTATACGAGTACTTATTGGGCTACTTATAGGGCGTAATTTGATTTTTATTTTTTAAAGTAGTTTCATTAAAATGAAAAAAGTGTTCTACCAGCGGCCCGTGGCGGGTACAGAAGTATATATAGGGTTAAAGAGGACACTTTCACCTTTCTGTGGGTGGTACACGTTTCTTGTTCTCTTTTGTTCCCTAGAAGTTCTATTCCACGTAAGTTTAAAAATTTCATAACGCCCCTAATATTAAACGCTAGAGCTGTGACCACTTACAACAACTAAAGACTATAATCCTACCAACATTATAAAAAAGACCACAGGCAATTATCGATGATAGCTTGCGAGTAGTAACCATTGATTTTTGAGGAAAAAAACAAAAAAAAAACACCTCTTGCTGAAATTAAAAAGTTGAGTTTGACAGCATGCCACGCCCACAATTATCAGTTGTTTAACCTAATTTTTTGGCTACCTTAATCTGGATATATTAGCTACAAAACGGCGTAAAAATTTTAAAAATCGGTGACAAAAAAATTTTACTTTTGGTCAATGAAATCAAAATTTTAGCCACAGTGCGCCGCCACGAATTTTGCAGCGCGCCGCCTCAAATATAGCCTGTAACGCCTTCCAACAGTAAACTCAACCCTGATGCTAATACAACACTAATGCTAACACAATATCACAACTCAGCCTGGACGATTTCTTAGTTGCTCTCTCTCCCTAACTCCGGCTTAGGTGAACATTGAACACACAACTCCACATCAGTCGTGTCACAAACAGTAAACGGTTAACAGTTCAAATCCAAATAAAAGGACAAATCAAAAAAAATATAAATTCAGTTTTTTCTAAAGAGGTCATCATCAATAATCCTCATGTGGGTATTTAATAATATCTTTTATTTTAATAACCCCTATCTTGTGTGTTGTTTTTTGTCATTCGTTAAAATTTTTGAGAAACGTGTTTGTTGTAAATGATAGGCTAGAAAAACAAACAATTTCGTTAGCCCATACAAAACAATACGAAAACTATCTACCTGCTGCCACGGATAATAAACTATCACTTCATCATCACATCAGAGTGGGTACAGTTGCAAGATGTGTACATGCAGACATAAATACAAATCAATCAATATAAAGTGGTGGTATTGTTATCAGGGCAACAAAAATTACATGAGGGTAAAAACAATAGGAAAAATGGGTCCTTTGTTTTCAAAAATAGAAAGAAAAAAATGAAACAGTTAAGCAAAACTCTTTAAACTCTTCGTATTAGTAAATAGATCTTAGATATTTGAAACAATATCTCAAATTTTATAATAGATCAACAAAACAATTAAGTGTTTAGTATTTTTATTTTTTTGAAGAAATTGAGAGATTCTGTGGTAATTTTAAATGTTTACGATAAAATTTGTGAATTTTACGAATTTGTTTTTTTTTTTGAAATAATAAGAAATACTTCGAGAATTTTTCTAAGTTTTTTGATAAAAAAAAAAATGTAAACGATAGCAAATTTTTTTCTAAATGATAAAAACATATATCTGCCGCAGTGATAACAACAGATACACGTGATGATTATGTAGTGTTTATGTGTAAAATTTGTGATTTTTTTATGTGACATGCATTTTTAAGTGTTTTTTTTTTTTAAATAATTTTGTGAATATAATAATGTTTAAATATTCAGGTATATCTTAACATATGGTCTGGGGTGATAACACCAGCTGATTTATCTTCTTAGTATTTGTTTACATTTTGTTTAAACATTATTTGACGCAGAGATATTGAGCATAGAAATAAAATAACATTTTTAAAATACATAAAATATTTTGTCGCTGCACCGCACATTGGGTTGAATTATAGCCAAAGTTGCTATTAATTCATATTTTCAAGTTATTATTTTCAAATAAAACTTTGTGTAGAGTAAAAGTAGATAAAATTCTGCATCACTAATGATCAAACTCAATGTTAAAAGGTACTTACTTTTTCTCCAGTGTGCTGTCAAAGTAAAATTTTTTTCGTAATTTTTCTAAAAAACTTAAAAACTAAATTCGACTCATTTCAAGTGCTTTTTACTCTGTTTAAAAGTTATTAAGTAAAGGTTTTTATGATGGAACCATCAACTTAAGGTATTTTAGTGGATGTTTATGTAAGTTTTATAAAAATTGTGTTTGTAGAAATATTTTTTGTAATTTTTTTAAAAATGTTCCAAATTTGGAGCATTTCTTATGTTCGATGGAATAGAAGTTAAAATGTTACCAATTGTTTGTTCTAAGAATTTGTCATAAAAAAGTCTAAGATGTCAGCTTTTATATTCGAGAAGAAAAACGTCCGCATTCGAATCAGTTTTTTTAATATTTTAGGTTTTCGGAAAATACTGTGCTGGCTTCAAATATTTGATTTAAGTAATAGTAATTTCATTTTGTAAATTTTTTGTTTTGGCGGTGTTGTTTCATTGATTGTATCACAATATATAATTTAAAGGATACAACCGGTCTAATTACACTGTGCTACAGTCATTTGGAACTTGGAGAATGACCTAGTGCATGGAGTAGGTTTGGTCGGGTACAATCTGAACTTACGGTTCAAAATCCAGTTTTTCGGTGTTTCCTCACTTACAAGCTGATAACTCAGTCATTTCTTAACGAATTTTGGATTTAATAACGGTTTTGAAAAGGAGAATCCTACATACATATTTATAAAGATAACTTGCAAACGTTTTTTTTTATTATTTGCTTGAAGAAGTTAAGTTTGAAGAAGTTTTTAAACACTATTACATTATTACCACAATGTTTATTATATTATTCAGAAACTAGATGTTGTAAAACGCATATTGTAAATGTGTAAAACGCATATTTGTTGGTAATAGCCTTTTTACACCAAAAAAGCATTCCGCATTTTGAGCTGAAGATGCGGAATGCTAATAAGTGGTTTTATACTGCAGTTTCGCATATTGTCAGCTGCTGTCTAGCTCACACATTTTTCCATTTTCCTTGTAAACCTGCAATGTTTTCCTGCCGCAAACCTATTAACATTGTTTCGGAGGCAGTATACGAAGCGCTAATGCTTTTATCTAATTGGAATAATAATTTATTAATATTTGGGCAAAAATTTAAATTTTTTGTCCGTCCATGTTGTTTGGCAATTTTTCCGATAAATGTAAACAAACATCGAATATGGTGGTTGCCGGATCAACATTACTGAGAAAAATCGCTTAAATTCAAATTTTCAGAGTACAACTCGGTGTATGTTTCCGCATCTTTCGTGGATGCGAAAATATGTTAACAACTTTCCAACAACAAAATACATGTAAAAATTTTAGCATTTGGGCCGCATCTTTTAAAGATGCGGATTAACGCGGAAATATGTTAAATGCGTTCCGGTGTAAAAAGGCTATACAAATCTGTCAACAAGTGGTAAGGTTATTTATGTATTTCCAGGAACGCATTTTTTTTCCTATATGTACTAAAATCAAAAAGTTAAAGGAACTATTTTGTTTTGGTGTTGTTGATATTTTTCTTCAACTGCTTGATTTTAATTTGGGATAGGAAAATTGCGTTCTTCGGAAAACATTAATAACTGAACCACTTGTCCAAGGATTATTATAAACAAATATGCGTTTTATACATTACAACATGCACTTTCATAATATAATACAAATTGGTGTATTCTAATAAAAATGTGGCTAAAAACTTCTTTCAACAGAGAAAATAGTGGAAAATATCTTAAAATTTCATTCTTATAATAACACAGAGCAACAGTGAAAAAAACACCCGAACGAGACTATATAGGTTCGATAGTACAACCGGAGCTGAGTAAAACCCTAGCTCAGTTTGGCTAGATTGGCTACCAAATTTTTTTTTTGGCCCCCTAAACTTTTCGAAATCCTTGGACCCCTTGAAAAAAGGTGACATCAATTGTTGGCTAACAGTTTCCACAGTTTTTAATCTAGCTCCTTCTCTTCTTCAACAAAGTTTTAGCTAATAGTCCGCTTAAGAAACTGATATAATAAAATTTCCCAAAAAAATTAGACTTCCCTCGTTTGTTTTCAAAAAACTTCAATTTTTTCACTTTTTTTAATATAAGTCGTAGGGAATCCAGATTTTTTGCATACTCTATTCAGTGAAATTGTAGTTTAGTCGACACCGAATAACTTTTCTGAACAAACCTATGCAATCTGAACAAGTCTAGGGATATTAAATAGCTCTCAAAACACACTATCTACTTTAAACAAATCAGTTTTTTAGGAGTTTTGGGCCATTGTGCAATGTTTTTACTTGCTATCTTTACCAAAAACGTACTTATTGTAGAACTGAATAACTTCTGTAAACAACCAATATGATCGGAATACTCCACCCCCTTAATTGTTCACAAAGAGCATTAGGGTGTTCCTTATATGGAATTTTTTCGAATTTCGTTAAAAATATGTATTAATCGCGATGTTGGTCATCTGTCTTCACTTTACGTTTCTTTTTGCCAATATTAGGAATTTATTGTGAGAAATTTTGTATCGATAGTTGGACATTAGGGTGTGCCGCAATGAGGTTAAAGTATGAATTTGTTCTGAAATCAGTTTATTGCCGCTGAGTATTTTTCTTTCGTATATAGACTAAGTAGTAACAAGCCGTTCAATAGCTGAAATAAAGACCTAAAATAATATGTGTTTGCTTTTACCATATCTCTTATAGACGCCGAGATATTTGATATAGAAGTGGGGGTATTTTTAAAAAAATTATTAAAAATGTTGAAATTGAATTTCGATGTAGATTATTATGGGCAATTATATATTTCAACTTTTAAAGGTTAATCAAGTTAAAATCTATATGTTTAAAAAGTATATGTGTATATAATCACTATCTCTATCAATTCTCGAGATATCAGGGGCTTAAAAAGCATAGCAATGACTACTTAACTTTTGTTTCAGCTGTATATCCATTGTGTATGCTTACAAATGTCACCAAAACCATTAATATCCAATGGTCTTTTGAGGGGATTTTTTATTTTTATCATATAAAAATCGTTATTGGTAAGTGTTCAATGGGTTTTCAGATGGAACAAAAGTGCATTAGACATTGCTATGCATACAGTCAAAAATTCCGTTTTTAACGCCTGATATCTCGAGAATTGATAGAGATAGTGATAATATACACATTTACTTTTTAAACATATAGATTTTAACTTGATTTACCTGTAAAAGTTGAAATATATAATTGCCCATAATACTATAGAACCTATATAGTCACGTTCGGGTGTTTTTCAAAAAGTTTGATTTTGTGTCATAGTGTAATAATATGATATAATATCAGTTCGTCACAAAGAGGTCTGAAGATGAACTCGTCATGGAGTTCGAAACGCGTCATCCTAGTGCGAGACACACTGAATTTGACCTAAAATATCAAACAATAAAAAAACACTTTTCTGATCGTAAGCCGAATTTGTTGTATCATTTGATACACTTTAACGTAAATTTAATAATATAATATCTTTAAAAGTTTTTATTTGATTATTATGAAACTTATATATATGCAAAGTAAATTCGAATACCTTTAAAATAAGATATATAACGACAAATAAACAAATTATTTCTTAATTTAATAGAGTTTTTTTTCCATAATTTTCAAAATTCATGTTTTATAAAAAATGAAAAAAAATTTCGAAAATTTTCACAAATATTTTTTTTCATTCAGTAAGGCATATACTTTCTAAAAAAAATATTTATAAACAATAGTCCACCTTTTCCTGAATTAATAGCACTTTTGAGTCTGATTCAACCCAATGTGCGCCGATCAAAGCAGTCATGTGTTTTTTAACTTCGTTTCAGGAGACCTTAAAAACCAGTTTGTTTTGGAACAAGTCTCATATATTCCACACATTACTGATTTTGCTAAGTTCTAAATGATCACAAGAGATTTTAAAAATTGTCTTTAAAAAAATCGGTCGGCGCAGCGACGATATTTTTTCTGTATTTTAAAAAAATTGCTTAATTTCTATGCTCAATATTTCTGCTCCAAATATGTGTTTTAACAAAATGTAAACAAATACTATGAAGATAAATCAGCTGGGCTGATAACACGACCATATGTTGAGATACACATGACAATTTAGTGAACATGTAAAAATTTTTAAAGTTTATAATGCCCTTTAATAAACTCTCAAAAATACTTTAGAAAAATATTTTAGAATTTCTCGACAAACTATGTGGTGAGGGGTGATTCGCTAAAGCGATTCGTAGAAAGCGATTCTAAAACGAACTCGAAAATGATAACATTATGGAATCAATGGTGAACATTCGCAAACAAATCGTAAAAGCGATTTGTTTACTAATCTGATAAAACTGATAAAAATGCGATAGAATTCTAAAACATATTTGAAAATGATAACAATATAGAATCACCGGTGAACATTCGCAAACAAATCGTAAGAGCGACTCGTTTACTAATCGTAAAACTGATAAAAATGTGATAAAATTCTAAAAACATTTGAAAATGATAACATTATCAAACATGTAAAAATTATAAATTTTATAATGCTCTTTATTAAACTGTTAAAAATTTTTTAGAAAAATATTTTATAAATTCCCGACAAACCATGTGGCGAGGGGCGATTCGCTAACGATTCGTTGGCAATTAGCTAAAGCGATTCGTAAAAAGCGATTCTAAAACGAACTCGAAAATTATAACATTATAGAATAACTGGTGAACATTCGCAAACTAATCGTAAAAGCGATTCGTTTACTAATCTGATAAAACTAATAGAAATGTGATAGAATTCTAAAAAATATTTGAAAATAATCATTATCGAATCGCTAGTGAACATTCAATAACGTATCGTAAAAGCGATTTGTTTACTAATCTGATAAAACTGATAAAAAAATGCGATAGATTTCTAAAAAAACATTTGAAAATGATAACATTATCAAATCGCTGGTGAATATTCGTTAACGTTTCGTAAAATCGATTCTTTTACCAATCGTTTAAGCAATAAAAAAAAATCGATTATTTCACTTTTTTCATTTAAGGCTGTGCTCGAAATGACTGAAAATATTGTTTCAAATCAAAATTTTGACTTTAATGTGGTGAATTCAATTGTCATATATTTTATGAGCCCCAAGGGCTAGCATAAATTATTACATTTAAAAAAAAAAACTGAAAAATCATGTTAAATTTTGTAAATTATCATTTCACAAATTTAAATTGTGCACAAATGAATGTTAAGAAGTTAAAAAGATGTAAAACCGTTAATCATCTTTGCAATAATTGAAGCAATTGAAATAATTTTCAATCTTTTTTGATACTACCTATCAAAATTTTTTGTTTTCATTTGGCACAGCAAAAAAAAGAAACTTTCTTCACCATACAAAACAAATTTGTCTACAAGGAGAAAAGTTTGCATTTCGCCCACCGCCTAAGTAAGTAATTGGTAAATTCGTAACAATCTTTGGGTTAATTTTTGGAATGAAAAATTTAATTTGGGTATTAATGTTATGCAAAACAGATAGATGCAAAACAGAGATCGCAGGTTCAAACCATCTTAAAAATAAAAAATTGTTCTTTCATTGTCGGCTCCCCTCGAATGTTGTTGACAGCAACTTCGCAGTATAAGTGTTGTGCAATCGGCGCGTCTAGTAAGAGCTTCTCAAACAGTGACGTTCGCATTCGTCGATAAACAAGTAGGTGCCGTTAGTTGGGACTCTAAAAATAGAAAGCGTGTTAATTCACAACAACGCGAGAAGCTATCCCATACCTGATTCATGGGGTGCAAAGAGAAATTAAGTTAAGTTTTAAAACAGATTTTCTATAACATTAATTTTAAAAACTTTAACTACATGTGACAACAGATGCATACAAAAAGTTTAATCTACTTAATCTATCTGTTTGTAATAACCAGGGCCAACACAAATATGCCCGGAAAAACTAAAAATATGCGCATTAGATAAGCACGAAAAACACTAAAAAATGCCTTCAAAACTGATAAAAAATGCACAATAGATTTTGATTCGTAGTTAATTTTATTCACTGAATACATTTAATTATTAATAAAAATCATCGCAAATACTTGAAAATTAAATAACTTAATTATTTATATTACATTTATAAGATTCAGACTATTGATTAATAACTCTACTGTAAACAAAATTACATGAGTGAATTCAATGACGAACTTAATCTTTTAAGGTATAATAAATATTATGTATACGCCTTCATTATAATATTTTCACATATTTCCACTATGGAAATTTTGATCAATATTCTGTTAATGATTATATGTGATTTCAAGAAGCTGTTTAGTGAAAGAAATGATAAAACTTACTTTGTGTTTTATATATGAAAACGAATTTTTTTTTTAAAATTTATATGGTTTCTGAGAGATTTTGAAAGTCCAATTCCATGTGTGTTGACTTTAAAAGTCCCACAACACATTGTTTCAACGTAAAAAGTTTTTTTCTGGAATATTATCTGCTTTTTCATATTTGAAAAGTTCAACGCTAATTGACTATTTTTCTTTAAACAGGTGTTGTATATACTACGAAAAATATATCAGTAAATAAAAAAAAAATATAATAAAAAAATCTGAAAACCCCGAAATATGCTTTTATATGCATAAACCCCCAAAATATGTAGGTAAGACTGTAATATGCATTTGCATAAGCAAGCATGCATTGCATACTTTTGTTGGCGCTGGTAATAACATAAGTTTCAACCAAGTAATCTCCGAAATCCGATATCATATTTTACATAAATAATTTTGTCATACACAGAAACCAAAAAAACTTAAATAAAATGAAATAGTTCCACGCTTTATCAAAAAAAATTTAAAGAAAAATATTCAAAACCTCAGAAGAGAATAAGAAAAGAAGGAATAACTTAAAAATAAGAATAATTTTTAGATTTGGCAACTTAAAAGGATCTCGTTATTATGATTCGTAAAAGAATCGTTTTTTTGATTCGTAAAAAATCGCTTTTTCGATTCGTAATAGTATTGCCTTTTGGATTTCTGAGAGAATCGCTTTTGCGATTTGGGAACGAGGGTGGATTTTCTCCCGCTCGCGATATCACGCCCGAATCGTAGGCGAGTAACGTTGTCGATTAAAATGCGAGTGATATATGATTCGAGAATGATAGTATTATATCATTTGATACGACCCAAAATTGTAACACAGAGAAGGAGTCACTTTAGACCCTAGGTTTCTTTGAACCAAATTCGATTCATGAATTTTTAAGTCGTTTGAGCCATGTCCGTCTGTATGTCTGGCTGTCCGGCTTGTGCGCACAATAACTTTTGAAAGACGCAACCAATTGTTTTGAAATTTAATATTTTCCCAGAACTACTTACGGTATTGCAAACGCGCTACATAGCCTTGGCCCTTCTGGTACCTTCCATACAAATACATCATTCTGACCACTTTAGAAATCGAGTAATAATATTAATACACCCAACGGGATCGTATCCAAATTCTGTATTTAGTAAAGCTATAACAGGATAAAGTTTTGGAAAAAAATGGAAGTCTAGCCACGTCCCTTCTGGTACCTCCCATACAAATGTACCATTCCGCCCACTTTGGAGATGGAGTAATAATATCAATACATTTAACATAATCGTGCCTAAATTCAGTATTTTGTAAAGCTATAACAGGATAAAATTTTGGAGAAAAAAACTGGAAGTCTAGTCGCGCCCCTTCTTGTACCTCCTATATAAATGAACCACTCCGCCCACTTTAGAAATCGAACAATAATATTAATATAATAAACAATTTTATGTTTTATTGAGGCTGAGGGTATATGAAAGTCGGGTTGCCCGACTGAAACTTTCTTACTGTTTTTTTCTTTCTTTTCTTAAGGAAAAAAATCATTTTCAGCACAGAGGAACACATGATTTTGGGACTCAAATCTGAGAGTTGTACATGAAAGCGGCCCCAAAGATAATAACTTCTGCACTTTTCGTTTTGTCAAGTTGAATGCATTAATAATTTAATTGTCATAGGATTTTGTTTGCTCGAGGTGAATTTTTAGCAATTTTTCTATATTTTAACAAGGTTACATCTCGGTATACCGTACGGAATATCTCTTTTGTGTCTGAAGCAAAGTTGTAGATATTGAATATTAATATTGAATTGCAAAAGTTCCCAATACCCCCCCATCAACCCCCCCCCCCCTCCTTTCCCTTTTCATGCTGGCAGTATGTTGGAAATTTAAGGTTCAATTTAGCTTTTCATTGTTTGACTGAATATGGTCTCAATAGCCAGACATTTGTAATATTTTTTTTTTTATAAAAATAAAGTTTACCCAAAGAAGTGGTTTTCTTCTAAGATAAATTTTTGATTTTTTTTTCAATATTTTTTTTAATTATAGTAAATTTTTGTGAATTTTTCTTTTGTTACTAAAATTGTTTTTATTTCCATTTGTAATTTCTTTAGTTGTATTTGTAATTTCTGTTTTGAACAAATTTCATTTTATATCTACAATAAAAAAATATATATTTTTTAAATTTCTATTTTTTAATTGTAAGATATTTAAAAATAAAATAAAATTTGCACTGAGATTTTGTTTACAAAAATTGAAAAATTGTAAAAATATTAAATTACTAAAATTGAATTGAAAAAAGAAAAGTTAACACTAATATTAAAATTACTAACAATTATAAAATTGCTATAAAATCTAAAAAGTTTTTAATTTTTTAAATTTAAGAATCCATTCAAATTTAATATTTATAAAAAAAACGTTACAAAATTTAAAAAAATTATCTAAATTAATAAAATAATGTTCGTTTTTAAAAACAAAGTTACCAAAAGATATAACAAGTAAGAACGTTGATTTAGAATTTATTTCAAACACAAGACCATTATATGAAAGAAGAGTTTTTGCAGAATGATATTCTCTTAATTCCCTGGCAGTCTGTACAGCTGTTTCGGATTCAGCCACAAATACTTATCAGCAGACTTTGGTATAATGATTGAAAAATGTTTAACAAGTCTTATGCAAAAAAAATTCACAACCAAATGAGAATTCTTTCTTCAGTGCATAGACTCGAAAAACTTCGCAACCATTCACTATGAGAAACCATTTGCTAAACTTCTTTCTTGTTTGTTTGTTTATGTTGTGAAAACAAAAAGTACAAGTAAGAAAGTTTCAGTTATGTAAACCGACTTACACATGCCCTCACCCTCATTAATACCATAAAATTTGCAAGTATACGAATTTTATTACACGATAGCTAAAGTGGGCGGAATGCTACATTTGTATAGGAGGTACCAGAAGAGGCGTGGCTAGACTTCCAATTTGATCTCCAAAACTGTATTCAGTAATAGCTTTACTGATATTTATATTATTACTCGAATTCTAAAGTAGGCGGAATTGTACATTTGTATAGGAGATACCAGAGGGGCGTGGCTAGACTTTCAGCTATTTCTCCAAGATCGCGCAGGGTACATTGTTATTATTACTCGATTTCTAAAGTGGGCGGAATGGTACATTTGTTTAGGAGGTACCAGCACACATTTACAAAATCAAAATTTTACTCCGGATTCAAAATCAGCGACCCCAAGAACCCCCTTAGGAACAATATCAGTTTAATTCAAGCTTTTTTTTTTTGAAAAATTTGTCCGCAATTTTGTATGCATTTTGTTTTTTTTTTTAATTTGACTCCAGATTCAAAATCTGCGACCCCTGGAACCCCCTCAGGAACAATATTAGTTAAATTCAAACATTTTTTAAAAAATTGTCCGCAATTTTGTATGCGTCATTTTGTTTTTTTTTTTTCAAAATTTTACTCCGGATTCGAAAGCATTTTTTGAAAACTATGTCCACCATTTGGGACCGGCCGTGGCATAGTGGTTAGAACACGCGACTACCATGCGGGAGATCGCAGGTTCAAACCTGGCTCCAGTCATCTTAAAGGAAAAAAAAAATAAATAAAATTTTCTTTCATTGTCGGCTCCCCTCGAATGTTGTTGACAGCAACTTCGCGGTATTTAGCGTCGATTCAATCGTCGTGTCTAGTAAGAGCTTCTCAAACAGTGACGTTAGCATTCGTCGATAAACAAGTAGGTGCCGTTAGTTGTAAATCTTAAATAGAAAGCGTGTTAATTCACAACAACGCGATAAGCTATCCCATACCTCATTCATGGGGTGCAAATGGAAATAAAGTTTTTTTTTTATGTCCGCCATTTAGTTTTTTTCAAAATTTTATTCCGGATTCGAAATCAGTGACCCCAAAAACCCCCTTAGGCACAATATCAGTTAAATGCAAGTATTTTTTTGAAAATATGTCCGCCATTTTGTATACGCCATTTTGTTTTTTTTTTAATTTTACTCCGGATTCGAAATCAGCGACCCCAAGAACCCGCTTGGGAACAATATCAGTTTAATTCAAGCATTTTTTTAAAAATATGTCCGCCACTTAGTTTTTTCAATATTTTATTCCGGAGTCGAAATCAGCGACCCCAAAAACCCCCTTAGTACCACGTTTTAAGCCCATTGGAAGTCTCCTTCATATTAAGGCCAAATTTTTCACAGATCCGACCAATGTGCACTGTAGAAAATTGTAGTATGAAAATGCGGAACACGAGAAAAAGTGTAACGCATTCAGTTTAATTCGAGCAATTTTTTTTCGAAATTTAGGAACAATATTATTTCAAAAAAAGCATTTTTTGACAAATGTGTCCTCAATTTCGTAACAGCCTTTTATTTTTTTTCTTCTAAATTTTACACCGGATTCGATTTCAGCGAACCCAAAAACCCCCTTAGTACCAAGTTTTTATGTCCATTGGAAGTCTCCTTCATATTAAGGCCAAATTTTTCACAGATCCGACCAATGTGCCGAGAAAAAGTGTAACGCATTGAAGTAGTCATTTTAAACCTCAAGTATCTTATAGCCAAATTCGTTTCATGCCTTATTAAGACTATTGAGCCATGTCCGTCTGTCTGTCTAGATGGCTGGTGGGCAGGATAACAAGATATAAGCTTATTGAAATTTGACACAGAAATGAATATGTACTAAAATTTTTGTGAAAAAAGAGCGAATTTACGAATTTAATTGTCCAAGGTGGGCCAAAAGAATTCATCCTATTGGAAGATGCTCTTATTTTTGTGTGTGTTTTGAAGTCCCGTGGGCAACAATCGCCCGAAGTTCTCGCCTGAATCGAAGTTTTTCATTAAAAAAAAAAGGGAAACAAACAACATCGGATGACTTTTTTTAGCCCACCTTGTAGATTATAAAAATTTTATTACAATCGGTTTAATAATATAACCGACATAAAGACTTTTTACAAAAGGCGTGACATAGTAATTCAAATAAACATAATCAAAAAACAGAATCGAAATTTTTCATTTAGAAAAAAAATTAGAGCCAAACAACATCGGATGAATTCTTTTGACCCACCTTGTAAATAAATTTGAAAATAATCAAAAGATTTTTATGATCAATATCTCATTTTGTTGCTATTACATATGGATTTGCGACAAAACAATAAATCTAAAAAAAATTTTGACGTTTTCGATTTTTCATGATATTTTTAAAACAAAAAACATTGATTTTTTTACGAAAAACATATTTTTCTTGCTTCAATTTTTTATTATAACTCCGAAACCACTGAACCGATTGTAATGCAATATACAAACGGATTATTGATTATGTAAATCTCTTAAATCTTTTTAAGTTCATTTTAATAATATCGGTCTAACCCTCTTTAAGATGAAGAAACATCTAGAAAAAAGTCATAAAAAAATTTTAATAAAAACACCTCTCCATAAAATTTAAAATTTTAACCACATTTGTGCTGCTGAAACCGCAATACATAAAAATTGTATAGTGGTTTTTAAAGGGTATAATTTTTTTTCGATTTTGTTGTCTTGTGTAATTTTTGATACTTTTTTATGTGCGCAATGATTACGAAGACAATTTCCTACACGATGAATATATGAAACGGCTCTTTCTCATTTGAAAAATGCCGAAAAACTCAAAACGAAGATCTGAGACTCATAAAAACTTTAATTTATTGAAGATGTGAATTGTTTATGAAAACTGTTTACTTGAAATTTGCTCAAAAATGGTTTATAAACCTCTTATAACTTTTTATGAATAAGGCCGTTATGATATACATACTTGATGTTTGTTGAATAAATTTAAGAATTTGCAATAATATTGTCGATTTATGTTTTATTAAAACTTAAAAACACTTTTATCTATTTTTTTGTCATACCATCTTCAAAATTTCTTCTCATTTTGCCCTATAACATAACAAATTATAATGTAAACAAAAGCATTTCTTATTCCAAAAGCCAAACGTACAAATCAGCTGAGTGGTATCACCTACCACCATCACCTTATGTATGTACAATATACATACATATAATGAGATACACAACTAATGGGTACTCATGTACTGAGTACATTTCAACACTGTTCCATAGCATACTTACAATACCCTGGTTGGCTGATATGGCAACTCTTACTCTCGCTCTCTCACTTTCGCTTCTCGTCGACTGCATTTACCTTTTATTCTGTTTTGATTACTCACATTCTTTGCTCGTAATTATAAATTCTTTTATAAATTAATCTCAATCGCAACGTAAAACTACTACAACTTTTTTCGTTCGTCTCTTTTTCCCCTCCCCCTTCGGCAGTTGAACTATATCACGGACGGAGAAAAAATGAATAAGCCTTTGCTGCAACCTGTCGATCCAAAAAATCCCATTGTGTTCCTGGACATTAATATTGACAATGAATGTGGTAAGTACAATGATGTGTGTGTGTGTGTGTGTGTGTGGAAGTCATTAATAATATCTATGTGTGCCCCTCGTTCATTTCATCTTTAGCCGGCCGTATGATCATAGAATTGCGCAAAGATGTTGTTCCCAGGGCGGCAGAGAACTTTCGTGGTCTGTGTACCGGTGAATATGGCATCGGAAGAATGGGAAAGCCGCTACATTTCAAGGGTATACGTTTCCATAAGGTGATGAAAATGTATGTGGTCCAAAGTGGTGATGTGGTGAATAACGATGGCACCTGTGGTGAAAGTATATATGGTACAACATTTGAAGACGAAAACTTCAATTTGGAGGTAAGAGGAACTTGTGATTGATTGTAATTAAAGTTAATTATTTCTGATGGATATTCATTTTATATAAAGTTTCGTTGAAGACGAAGTTAATACTAAGAGTTCTTGAAGAAAAATTGGTTTCATATTCGGCCTTATTCCCGTAGACGTCGTCGACGCAAAACGACGCTGTAAAATTGGTATTCTCGTAGTCGTTTTCGATAACTATCGGCAACCATTGACCAAAATTTGGTATTTTGTAAGGAAATGTGACGACGACGTTGAATCGAAACGACTCTGAATCTGTCGTCACAGTTGTTAGTAACGACTTGAAACAATTTGAAGGAATAATTTTAGTTTTTGTAAATTTAAAAAAGGTTTTATTTAATGACGTCAAGCATGAAAATGTCGAGTAACAAATAGGGGTTTGGAAACAAAATCTCCAATTGTATTCAAGTTGGACAAATTACCTTTCTAACGCATTCAGGATTTCGACAGGAATCTTGCAACTACTGGATGCACTTACACTTAGGTTGTAAAGCCCCTGTCGAAAGGACCTCAATGTTGCTTATAACTTAATTATGGCTGAAACATATGTCCTAAGTTCACTTTTCATTATAGGAACTATTACGTACTTAAATGCTGCCTTATTAAGACTTTAGCAGTTCTCGAATCTAAAAAAAGTTGGAAGTGAGGAAGGTAACCTCAAATTACGATTTTGACACCGATGAACATACTCGTTATTTGGCAAGTTTAAGATGTCGGATCATAGTCGACGTATTTTCCATTCCAGTATAAGATATTTCTTGCTTTCCTCATCGCTTGAATTTGATTCGGGCACAAAAATATTTTTTCATGAAGCACAATCAAAAATCAAAATAAATCAGCTGATGGACAAATGTTACATCAGCTGTTGTCATTTCTTTTATGTTATCGATTACCAGTCGACGTCATAGTAGGTTTGTCTGGGTACTTTTCCAGTAAAAAATATCCAGTAACTTTTTTGGGAGAGTAAGAAAAATTTTACTCTCTTAGTAAAAAAATATCACAAAAAGTACACAGACGACATCCAGTAAAAAATTGCAAGAAATGAAAACAGCTGATTGGTAAATTAGCAGTGCAAACAATGCTGCCGATGTACCACTAAGTGTTGTCTGTTGTGCCAACTCCACATCATTTACACCACGAACGCACTGTTTCTTTTTAGGATTCTAGCTCGAATTACAGTATTTTATTTATAATAAGTGTATTATACGGGTTAAAAAACAGCACAATTATAAATACTTACTTCTGCCATTGTTAAATTTCACTTTATTTTCTTTGTTTTAACTTTACTTTGTTTGTTTACATAAAACCTATTATAAATCAGCTGATTAAAAACATATGTTCGAACTTGCAAATTCTTACTGGGAAAAAATTGTCCAGTAAAAACTTGTAAGTCCTCTATCATCGAACTGTCAAAATAATCTCTCTCTTGCTCTCTCGTTACTGGCTTTTTGGTGTACACAGACAACTTGTACAAATTGTTACAAATTATCAGTACCCAGACAGACCTAGTTACAGAATACCGAAATAGCATTGATGTGACGACGATGTTGAATCGAAGTGATGTTGACATTGACGACTACGGGAATTTGGGTGATTGTGAATTGGTAGTGATTCTATGTCATAAATTTTAGGTAATTACAGAAGTTTCATAAGTATTTATCAAAGGTTTATACATCAAATTTTCATAGTTAAATCGTTCTATAATCCCCTTATCTATTATACATACATATGTTTATATAAGTGAACATTTGTTTCTACCTATTACCGCTATAGACTTTAAAACCATACAACCGATGTGCAACAAACTGGTTTCATTAGAAAGGCAATCTTCCGAGGATGGTTATAGGCTACTTAAACATAGCATTAGACACATTTGGTCCATTCATTGAGTCGATTTTCGATTTTTTCCATACAAAAATTAACAAAAAAATTTAAATTGTGAAAATTTAAATTTGTCAATATTTTTTAAAATGTCAAATGACACCGACAAATGAAATGATAAAATTTAAATTGGGTTTGTTTGAACCGATGTTCTTGAGGTGTGGTCCACCCATTCCACCCCATAATTACAATAAGTGCTTTAAATTAGGTGTGGATGCAATATGATCGGGTCAAAAACTGGCGGGATTAGGTTATTTAGCGTGGCCCCGCCCATAGGAGCTAATTTGTTAAAGTGCGGTAGAGAAATCCTAGATAAGTAGGTATGGCACCCCCTATGCGATGTCTAAAGTACTAGATCAGTAGGCGTGGCCCTTCCATTGGACGTAATTTGTTATAGTGCGATATCTCATTAACTATTGTGCGAACGGTCATAAAATTTGGTGTGGATTTAATAAGATCAATATACGTATTCTAAAGAGAAAGGGTGGGATAAGAAGAAAGGGTGTGGAATAAACACCAATATCTGTGATCAAGAATTTTTTTGCAGAATACCGCAATAAATTTCAATTTTCTGAGAAGTTCCAAACATGTCAAATGATAGTGAGACACACAAATAAATCGTTGGAACACCTTGATCGCGTCACAGGTTTTTTATATGTTCGAGTTATCCTTCTTAAATTATTTTAACTAGGAAAAGGAAAAAGGGAACCATTGTATAGCTACTATGTATTCCAAAGATACCCATGCCGTTTGCAGTTCAATTTCCAAAGATTACAGTTTTCAGTTGGGTAGAATTTGCGATGACAATCAATAAAGCTAAAGGTCAGTATATTCAAGTTTTCGGCTTGAATTTAGCAAATCCATTTTTTTCGCATAAACAGCTTTATATTGCATGTTTATGTATAGAAAGACCCACTTATTAACATATGCGCACTCCTTTGGTTTTCCCATCCACTTATTATTAAAAGCATTACAATAAATTTCTGACATTAAAAAAATGAGACTGAGATTCGATGAAAATGTCATTTCATCCAAAAAAGTTACATTTAAGTCCATACTTCTTTAGGCAGGACGCAGTCTGCCCGGACAGCTAGTAGATTATAATAAATAAGGCCTACATACTTTAGGGAAGAGATTGTTACTAAAGTCTTTAGAATCATTGTCTAAATTACAATAAATTATTATTCGGAATACAGTGATTACACAGTTCAACATACTTTTTCGGTGGTGAATGAAATCGATAGAATTTGACCTCAGTAACAAAACCTTAAACTCCATTTTGCTTCACTAAGTCACAATTTTTTTTATTACACTGGTTTGAAATTTAATATTTTTAGTCAAAAGTCGAATCAATGAATATAAAAAATCATGTGAGGACGGGTGTGACCACGTTACTCACATTTTTTTATTATAATTCATAAATAGAAAATTTATTATTAAAAAAAGCTGTGATTACCAAGAATGTTAAGTTTTATACACTGGAGAGCGAAAAATTATACGCTCCCCTGTATTTCGATGTAGATGTACCGAAGGGGTCACAATTCAAAAACGGGCGATCTTGATATTAAACGCAGTGGCATTTAATTACGAAATAAAACTGACCAAATTTAAAATAAGAGATACTTTGTAGAATTTTCTTATTTTGAATTCATTCAAAAATGCATTTCGGTCACTCTGTTTATCATAGTTTTTGGGGTTGGACTTTCTAAGGCGTCCCAAGCTGCTATTACTGCCGATTTTAGCTCTGCAACGCTATGAATTGCTTATTGTTGTAGTACATTTTATGAACAAGTATGCCCCATACATTTTCAATAGGGTTCATGTCATGGAAACATGATTATCTCTCTAAGACTCCAAAGTTTTCTGAGCGATACCAACATATTGTTTCCTTACTGGAGTCCATTTGCAACAAATACAGCGGAGAATATAGATGAATTTATTGTATTTGCTATATGCTTGATTTTTTGAAGTTAAGCGATATAATTACATGCTGAAATAAAGATACTTACAGTCTTATTCATAAAAGCGTTTATGAATACAATTTCTTATTAACCCTAGAAGGGTAATCATATTTTACACACACTAAGGGTAATCTTCGTCGAATCGACGAAGTCCAATTTCACTTGGAAATTCTTAGCAAAAAATCCAGCGTACCAGTACGAAACATCATATTTAATCAATTATAGACTCTTTAGAAGAAGAAAACACAAAAACTATATATTCTAAAAGCTATTTGGTTTATTTTCGGGCATGTGTCTTTTCAGCCCATTTTTTTTGGTCTCAAGTAGATACTAGTATTTAAATAGTTCTTTAGTATACAATAAAATAGACATGGCATCTCAACTTGTGCAAAAAAGTTTACAATACACTTAATTTTATCAATTAAAACAAAAAACACTTCGAAAAATTATTTCTTTGTATAGTAGGCACAAGTTAGAATTTGTGCCACCCACATACAGGTATAACAAACAATCTTTTGCATTTTTCTTTTTTCGCAAGAACAATTTTTATAAAATAAGCGTTTTTTTGTTCTTCTTTTTCGTTTCCAAAATTCGACAATTTCATAAATAGTTGTTTTCAGAATTTTTTTCTTCTATTATTGATTAAAGAGGATCAAAAAGGCCACAATTTATTTATTCAAAAACCCGTGTCGTTGAACGGGATTCTCAACTTCAACATTCTTAAGGGGGTTAGTTTTGTCAATTGCTTCACTAGTCGGTTCTCATCTTTGATGCAATATATTTATTCCACGCCTTAAATTATTTTATATTAGTGGACCAAAAATTTTATTTGTTTCCCACGAATTGTTTTTTTTTACACATTATTAGTAATTTTGGAAAAAATTTAGTAGCTCACGACTATTTTCATCACCCGAATCTGGTATAATATCGTCATCGCAGTCGTACTCCTCCTCATGCAAAAATACATCTTCCTCGACATATTTTTCAATTTGCTCTTCGATCATTGAATCGCAATTGGAGTCTTCAGGAGCATTTTCACAATTTTCAATCAAATCATCTGGTAATTCCGATATTTTAATTTAAAAAATCGAAATATTTTTTGATTTGGTCACTTTTTTGCAAGAGCAAAAAGTCACACAAAAGGTAACCTTCGTCGTTCCGACGACGCGAGTTTTTGTTTATTGCAAAAATATAACATTTACGCTTAACTAATGCTGTCATATGCCAGCATAGCTTGAAAAAAACATCACAAACTAACGCTATTGCAAAAGGCAATAGAATATTTTGAAAAATAAGAGAGATATTTGAAAAAAAAGCAACAGTGTTCGTCGAATCGACGAAGATTACCCGTCTAGGGTTAAAGGTTTTTTTAGAGTTTAAGAATACTTTAGCTAAATAACGCTTTATATCCACTTTTTATAAATAAGACCGTTAATATTCACTTTTTTAATGGGGTGGTAAAGTACGTTTATTGTACCAAAAAGCACATTAATTGTGCCAGAAATTGTTTTTGTTGTATCTTATAAAAAATTTTTATGGTCCTAACAATTACTTTTATTGCACAAGAAAGTACTTTTATTGTACCAAAAAGTACCTTAATTTTACCGAAAAGTGCTTCTATTGTACCATAAAGTACATTTGTTGTATCAAAAAGTACTTTTATTGTACCAGAAAGTACTTTAATGATAAAAAGTACTATAATTTTGCCAAAAGTTTTTTTTTTGCAATACATTGCACCAGGAAAAGAGTATTAATTGCAACAAAAAGTACTTTTATTGTATTAGAAAGCACTTTTATCTATAGGGTACATTTGCTGTACCAAAAAGTAATTTTGCTGTATCAGAATTGTGCCAAAAGTACATTTATAGTACATGTATCAAAAAGTACTTTTATTGTATCAGATACCATAATTGTGCCAAAGTACATTTACAGCACCAACAAATACTTCTATTGTACCAAAAAGTACTTTTGTTGTTCCAAAATGTATTTTTTTTGTGCCATAAAGTGCTTTAATTGCGCCAAAAAGTACATATATTGTACTAAAGAGTACATTTATTGAACTAAAGGGTACATTTATTGTACCAAAAAGTACTTCAATTGTATCAGAAAGTACTATAATTGTGTCAAAATCTCTTTTTATTGTACCAGAAAGTACTTTTATTATTCCAAAAAGTACCTTAATTTTACCGAAAAGTGCTTCTATTGTATTATAGAGTACATTTGTTCTACCAAAAAGTATTTTTGTTGTACCAAAAAGTAATTAAATTGTACCAAAATGTACTATAATTGTGCCAAACGTTTTTTTATGTTGTACCAGAAAGTTTATTTATTGCGACAAAAAGTACTTTTATTGTACCAGAAAGTATTATTATTGTACCAAAAAGTACATTTATTGTACCAAAAAGTACATTTATTGTACCGAAAAGTACATTAATTGTACCGAAATGTACTTCTATTGTACTATAAAGTATATTTGTTGTACCACACAGTACTTTTATTGTACCAAAAAGTATTTCTTTTGTGCTATAGAGTACATTTGTTGTACCAAAAAGTACTTTAATTGTACCAGACAGTACTTTTATTGTACCAGAAAGTACTTTAATTATATCAAAAAGTACTACAATTGTGCCAAACGTTTTTTGTATTGTACCAAAAAGTACATTTATTGTACCAAAAAGTACATTTATTGTACCGAAAAGTACTTCTATTGTACTATAGAGTACAATTGTTGTACCACACAGTACTTTTATTTTACCAAAAGGTACTTATATTGTACTATAGAGTAAATATTTTGTACCAAAAAGTACTTTAATTGTACCAGAAAGTACTGTAGTTGTATCAAAAAGTACTACAAAAGTACGCCAAAGGTTTTTTTATATAGCACCAGAAAATTCATATATTGCAAAAAAGTACTTTTATTGTACCAGAATGTACCTTTTATTGTACCAGAAAGTACTGTAGTTGTATCAAAAAGTACTATAATTGTGCCAAAGGTTTTTTCTATTGTACCAGATAATTCATATATTGCAAAAAAAGTACTTTTATTTTGCCAAAAAGTACTTTTGTTGTACCAAAAAGTTCATTTATTCTACCAGAAAGTACTTTAGTTGTACCACAAAGTACTTTTATTGTATCAGAAAATAATGTTTTTGCGGCAATAGTTATTTTGATTTTACCTAAAAGTACATTTATTGCACCAAAATTACCTTTATTGTACCTGAAAGTACTTTCATTGTACCAAAGAGTACTTCTATTGCACTATTGAGAAAATTTGATGCACCAAAAAGTACCTTTATTGTACCAGAAAGTACTTTAATTGTATCTGAAAGTACTATTATTGTGCCAAAGTTCTTTTTATTCTACCAAAAAGTACTCTTATTTTACCAAAAAGTACTTTTATTGTACCAAAAAGTACTTTAATTATACCAAAAAGTACATTTATTGTACTGAAAAGTACATCAATTGTTCAAAATCAAAACAAAACACCTGATTTCGGTAACGCGAATTTTCTCTCCCTCGTTATTCCTTTCTCCGACTGTTTAGAATAAGAGGAATTGCTTCTGGAGAAAAATAACTCATTTTCCTGTAAACATTTAAAATTGAGCTGAAGGTTGATTTCAATATCGATAAACTTCAAAATGTTTTACATTGTAACGAATTAATAATAAAAGTGGAATTAATTTAAAAGAATTCGAGTTTTCAGCTCAAACCTTTACAATCAGATAAGTCCCATCAAAATTATTTCGCTCTGAATTAAATGTCAAACCAGTCACAAATTTACATCTGGCTGAAGTCCTATTCAATCCTTTTTAGATTTGATCATTTTGTTATCGTTGTAGACGGTCTCCTTAGAATTATTAAAAGAATTCTTTAAAAAATATTACCTAAATATAAGAAATAAGTTGCGCATACAATTTCACCTTGCCAACTTGGTGAACCTTATCCACTTGTGCTTAAACACATTCGAATTTTTAATTTTCAGCACGACGATGAAGGCATTGTCAGCATGGCCAACTACGGACAACCCCATACTAATAATTCACAATTTTTCATAACATCAATGCCAGCTTCTAATCTAAACGGTACTAATGTAGTCGTGGGCAAAGTTTTAAGGGGTCTTGGCGCATCATGGGAAATGGATAAATATACCAATAAAGATGATGGTAAACCCACCGCAGTGAGTACACAACTAATCATATATACATATTGTATATATAATTGCAATTTCAAGATTGTCTCCCACTTAATTACAGCACATGTACATAGCTGACTGTGGAGAGATTAAACCCGGCGAAGATTGGGGCATAAATGACAATGATGAATCGGGAGAATCTTTACCCCCCTATCCTCCAGATTGGTCAGAAAAATTCTCTAGATTTACGGTGCGTGTACATATTTAGCTTAACTTTGCCGACAATTTAATACAATTTTCCTAATACTTTATTATCTTTCAGATTGCTGAAATGTCCGATATTTTAGTATCCATCCGCAATGCCGGCAATTATTTCTTTAAGAAGCCAGACTATTATAAAGCCCGTCAAAAGTATCGCAAGGCAAATCGTTACTATAATCTGCTGCGAAAACGTACCGATTGGCCAGAGTTCCAGCATCTTAAGGTCGAAGGCAATGATCTTAGCGCTTTGGACGATTTGTATGTGCTCAACAATGTCAATATGGCTGCGGTCGAATTAAAACTCAAAAATTATGCCAAGGCCATTAAATGTTGCCAAGAATCATTGCGGCTGGATGCCAAGTGTGGCAAGGCATACTATCGCACTGGCCAGGCACAGATTGCTTTAGATAGCTACGAAGATGCCATCGAAAGTTTAAAGAAGGCTCATGAACTGATACCTGAGAATAGACAAATCGTTTCTGAATTGAATCGTGCCAAACAGCTAATGGCTGCCTATAATCGCAATCAAATGAAAAAATTAAAAAATCTCTTCAACTAGTAGTGTTTGTAGCTTTTAAAGTATAAGTAAGAATATAACGGGTATTTGTCCATTTTCAATGTTTCTTTGTAATCATTCATTGCGATGTTCTATTGCACAAATAATATGGTATAATAAATAAATAAATATATGTCTATTTTATAATTAACTACAGACTATCAAGAATTACTTATACGTACGTATAACTGTGGCTTGCATTTATTAATAGGAACTTTTTTTTAGTACTTTTTGGTACAACAATAGTACTTTTTGGTATAATTAAAGTACTTTTTTGTACAATAAATTCTATTTTTTTGGTAGAAACAGTTTTAACATTTTTAGTACATTGTATTGTACTTTTTGGTACAAAAAGTTTGTACTGTTTTGTGCAGGAAATTTTACTTTGTGGTACAATAGATTGTACTTTTTCGTACATTAAAGTGTACTTTTTGGTACAATAAAAGTAGTTTTTGGTACAATAAATTGTACTATTTGGCACAAAAAATTGAAGTATCTGAAGTATTAAAGTAATTTTTGGTATAATAATTTTAACTTAAAAGAAATTGTACCAAATGGTACAATAAATTTAACTTTTTTGGTACAATAAAAGTAGTTTTTGGAACAATAAATTGTACTTTTTGGTACAATAAAATGTACTTTTTGTAAAAGTTATTGAATTTTTTTTGTACCATAAATTGTACTATTTGGCACAATAAATTGAATTATATGGTACAATTAAAGTAAGTTTTGGTACAATATATTTAAGTTTTTAATATAATAAATTGTACTTTTTGATTAAAGAAATTGTACGTTATAGTACAATAACGTAAAAGAGAATAAATTGTACTTTATGGTACAATAAATTAAACTTTTTTCGTACAATAAAAGTAGTTTTTGGAACAATAAATAGTACTTTTTGGTAAAAAAATAGTTTTTGGTACAATAAAATGTACTTTTTGTACAAGTAATTGTCACAATAAATTGAATTATATGGTACAATTTAAGTAATATTTGGTACAATTCAATTTTTTAAAACAATAAATTGTACTTATAAATACAATAAATTGTACTTTTTGGTACGGAAATTGAACATTATGAAACAATAACTTTTTTTTAGTACATTAAATTGTTCGTTTTGGTACAAGAAATTGTACTTTATGGTACAATAACTTGTATTTTTGGTACCATAAATTGTACTTTTTAGTACTAGTTATACTTTGGTAGCAGTGTTCTAGTTGGTACAATAAAATTACTTTATGGTACATTAAATTTAATTATTTGTGAAATTAAAGTAATTTTTAGTACAATAAACTGTACTTTTTAGTACATTAAATTGTAATTTATGATACAATAAATTGTAATTTATGATATAATAAATTGCAAATTTGGTACCATAAATTGTACTTTTTGGTACAAGAAATTGTATAGTAAATGGTAATTTTGGTAACATAAATTGTACTTTTTGGTACTAGTTATACTTTGGTAGTAGTGTTCTAGTTGCTACAATAAAATTACTTTATGGTACAATAAATTGTACTATTTGTTGCCATAAATTTTACTTTTAAGTACATTAAATTGTTCGTTTTGGTACAAGAAATTGTACTATTTGGTACAATAAATTGAATTATCTGGTACAATTAAAGTAATTTTTGGTACAATAAATTTAACTTTTAAATACAATAAATTGTACTTTGTGTTACAAGAAATTGTACCGTAATTGTTCAAATTGTATTTTTTGGTACCATAAATTATACTTTTTGGTACTTGTTACACTTTGGTACTATTGATACAATAAAAGTTCTTTTTGGTACATAAATTTTTACTTTTTGAATTATCTAGTACAATTTGTTTATTTTGGTACAGCAACTTGTACTTTTTAATACATGAAATTGTACTCTGTAGTACAAGAAATGACACTTTTTATTAAAAGAAATTGTACTTTATGATTCAGTAAATTGTACTTTTTGGTATCATAAATTATATTTTATGGTACTATAAATTGTACTTTTTGTACCATTAAGTGTACTTTTTGTTTAAAGTTTTTTAGTACAATAAATTTAATTACCTGGTACTACAAAATAATTTTTGTTTCAATGAATTGTACTTTTTGGTACAAGAAATTTGTACTTTTTGTTAAAATAAATTGTACTTTTTGGTACAATAAAAGTAATTTTTGATACAAGAAATTTTTACTTTTTGTTACAATAAATTGTACTTTTTAACAACAATGTACTTTATGGTGCAATAAATTGTACTTTTGGTACAATAAATTGTACTTTATGGTACAATAAAAGTAATTTTTTGTACAATAAATTTTACTTTTTGTTACAATAAATTGTACTTTTAAATAACATAAATCGTACTTTTTGGTGCAATAACATGTACTTTATTGTACAATAAATTTTACTTTTAGGTCCTATAAATTGTACTTTTTGGTACTATAAAGTTTACTTTCTGATATTACAAATTATACTTCTTGGTGGAATAAATTGTACTAATTGGTACATTTAATTGTATTTTTTGGTACAATAAATTGTTGTGTTTAGCACAAAAAAAAATACTTTTTGCAGCAAAACAAGTACTTTTTGTTACCATAAAATGTACTTTACAATTTTCTGGCACAATAAATGTTACTATTTGGTACAATTAATTGTACCTTGTGGTGCAATAAATGTTAGTATTTGGTACATTAAATTGTACTATTTGGTACAATATAAGTACTTTTAGTTACAATAAATTGTTGTTGTTGTAGCAGTATATGTGTCTTATATTCCATTAGGTCTTATTTGGTTCGTCTGTCTTTGTTTCCTGCTGTGTTTGTTTCCAAGCCAAGGAAGGTGGCTTCTTCCACTGGATGGGTCCAAAGAGACCTGGGAACAAGCTGAGTTGGTTTGGCTGGGCAGTCGGAAAAGGTGTAGTGTGTTGTGTGGTTCTAGGTTGTAAGCCACAGGTATTCGACGTATTGCCATCAATTCTTGCCCAGCATGAATTGAGGCGGCTACACTCTGCCAGATCTTAGTTGGACCAAAATAACTCTTGTCTGCCGCAGTAATTCTTCTGATTGAGGGTGTTCCACTCACTCTTCGACGGCTGCGTCCGTGTGAAGGTCTGCTAAGCCTGCCTGAAATGCTCTTTATTCTAGAGGCTGTCTCTTGTAACGTTGGACCTCGTGCTCTAGATCATGAAGGTCTTTCCTGACCTGCCTGGGAGGTGGGAGCCTACCCACAAGGTGGTGGTTGGGACAGCTGGACCGGTAACAGCCAAGCAGAAGAAAATTTATACCGGCGCACAGGTATGGCCTTCGTCTCCTCATGTAGGTGGTCCACAGAAGACATGAGGAGGCACCCTGTCGTAGTTCTCAGGACGGCATTTTGACATGTCTGCAGGTTGTTCCACTGCGTCTCTCTCACATTCGGTGACCACACTGGCGCTGCAAAGTTTACCACAGACCGACCTATCGCTAAGTAAGAGATCAACAAGGTTTTATTGTTTAATAATTTTTTTTTTATTTTATGTCATAAAATTTTGCTGTAAAATCTGTTAAAATTTTAGCGTTGATTTTCTTAAATTTTTTTTTAATTTTTAAAATTCTTTATTTTTTTTTTGTTTAAAAAAATTAAAATTTTCTTAATTCACTTTGTTGTGAACAATTGTATATTAATTATTTCTAAAAACTATCTTTAAATCAGAAAAGAAAATCTAAAAAAACCGACCCACTATAATGAACATTACGACAACCATTGACTGCATTGTCCTTGTTGACCTTACATATGTTTATTTACTTCCGCACATTAATAAACAATTGCATATAGACGTTTTGACAACAAAAAAATATGTACCGCCATAACTTGTTGATGAATGAATTGCAAACTAAGCCAAAGAAAGGAGAAACTACATATAAATAAGAGTACTATAGTACAAAGAGAACGTATCCTTAAGCGCATGTCCTTGAAAAATGAAAAATTCCCTTATTCAATTTAAGAGCGTTTTTGTATCATTGGAAGACAGTTTCTTACTCTTTTTGTTTCAACTGGAAAGTAAACAAACTGTTTTGAACTTGAAAATAGATTGCAGAGTTATCTAATATTTAGTCTTTGTTGTACCTTCTTAGTGGCAGCAACCACCGTCAACTTTCTGTTGCACAGTTGTTGCAAGTAGAGACGTAATGCTACTGATTAAGGCACTTGCAGTGATTTTGAAGAGGTCTAACTAATGCGAACGTAGTAAAAATTACAAATAAATATTTTTGGGCTCAAGTTTTGTATTGTTTTTTTTAAAAAATATCTAAGAAAATCAATGTAGAAATTTCCATGTTATTCACATTTAAGTGAACAATGTTATTTTGACAAGAATTTTAAAAATTTGTTTGTGAGCATTTACATTTTATGTGATCATTGAAAAATCGCCTTATGGACAATTCCATTAGGATGGGTGCGACCATGTTACTCGCATTTTGGGTTATAATTCATAAATAGAAAATTTATTATTAAAAAAAAGCTGTTATTACCAACTGTTTTGAGCTTTTAAACGTTTAGTAACAGATAGACACTGAAATAACTTGATTTCTGCTCAGAATATTCATTAGAAGACAACGACGGGTGTGACCTTAGGAATTTGAGCTTTTGCAAAATTATGACTTTCAGGTTAAATTCTGTAAAATCGTTAGTAGAAAGTCCACAATTTTTGTAATGTAGGTAATTGGTTATATTGTGTTTGATTGTGTTAAGTACTTACACACAGAAAAAATGACCGTAGAAATTTAAGAATAAAAATTCTCATTTTTGGCCAAAATCGTTCTTAAAAATTTGAGTACGTTTATACCGTGGCATAGTGGTTAGAACACGCGACTATCATGCGGGAGATCGCAGGTTCAAACCTGGCTTCAGTCATATTAAAAAAATTAAAAAAATTCTTTCATTGTCGGCTCCCCTCGAATGTTGTTGACAGCAACTTCGCAGTATTAAGTGTCGACATGTCTAGTAAGAGCTTCTCAAACAGTGACGTTCGCATTCGTCGATAAACAAGTAGGTGCTGTTAGTTGTGAATCTAAAAATAGAAAGCGTGTTAATTCACAACAACGCGAGAAGCTATCCCATACCTCATTCATGGGGTGCAAAGGGAAATTAAGTTTTTTTTTAAGTTTTTATACTTGATTCAAGTACAGATCGGGCTACGGTCGAAATATCAAGCCTAAAAGGAATTAAAATAAGTAAACAATACTTGAAATCGAGTAGTCATTTCTCAGAATAAAAATAAATCTAAAATATGGCTTAAAATAAGAAAACAGCGCTTATATCTAACTGTGAGAGTGAAAAAATCAATGGCGGAAACCAAATTTATTCTCTCAAACACACTCATTTATTTTGAGTAAGAGTGAATTACTTGATGTAAGCAAGAAATTATTACTTTTAGTGCATAGGCGTCCAAAATGAAATGAGTTGATATTAGTGTGAGAAAAAGGGAGAGACCGCACTTTAAAGAATGTAGTGTGTATTGATACATAATGGAACTGACAAGAAGAATAGAAGAGTAAAACAAGTTCTGATCAAGCTTAAATCAAGCGTAAATATGGCTTAAATCAAGTACAGATTAGGCTAAAAGCAAGCGCTGATCAGGCTTAAATCAATCGTAAATATGGCTTAAATCAAGTTTAGATCACGCTTAATTCAAGTGAAAAAAGCGCTTAAATCAAGTACAGAACACGCTTAAAAAAGTACGGCCCAGGTTTAAATACAGAAAAAGTATGTCTTAAAATAAGTGAAATCTAACCTAAATCAAGACCAAAACGAACTTAAATCAAATGCAATTTTGCTTAAATCAAGTACACTTCCGGATTAAATTCAGTACAGTTCTTGCATAAATCAAGTACAGATTAGGCTTAAATTAAGAAGATAGCGCTCAAAATTTCTTACTTGCATCAAGAAAATTTGCCCAAGAAACCGTGTGTCTAAAATAAAAATCGAGCCCCCGGTTATTAACGAGAAACTTTTCGTATTAGAGAAAAAAATAAACAACAAGCCCCGCAACTGTCCCGGAATCACCCCTAGAGGGTTTAAAAAAGTCATTTTCCCACCTAAAATTTTTCCCAAACATCTTCACCCCCTAAGAGGGCTTTCATAAAAATTTTTTATAAAATTTGCTTCCACCGCTCTAACTGCCCTTAAGCAGGCCCTAGAGGAGTCAAATGTAAGACGGACCCCCAATATTTTTGCAATCTCAACAGTTTCTCATCACATATATAGTATACCCTCTATTTTCAACCCTTTAGGTGGTCCCTATACAATTTTTTTATGAAATCTGCATTTGCCCCCCCCCCCCCCCCCCCACGTTGCAAAAATATTGGGAGTCGGTCATACATTTGTGCCACCTCTATAGCAGTAAGAGCGTTGGGAGCAAATTTTATAAAAATTTGATTTTTGTATGGGAGCCTCCTTATTTGGAAAAAATCTTAGGAAGGAATGGCTTGGGGTTGGCCAAACATGTAACATTACATGAGCGAATCCGGGGCAGTTGCGAGGCTTGTTGTGCACTTTTTCCCCCTTCCCCACCGCCTTCCCCCATTTTTTGGCTCATGATGTTTTTTCCCAACCAAACAAAAGTATGCGGTGAGCCGTATCCAAATCGTGTTACTACGGATCTCAATACAGCACTATCGCACTCCTAATATGAAATATGAAAAGTTTCTTGTCAAAAAACGGGGCTCGAATTGGAAGTTTGACCCATGGTTTCTTGGGAAAATTATCTTAGAATTTATCGTAGATAACAACATGAACAACCGCTTGGTCGAGAAATAAATTGACCACCAGTAATGAACATGCAGACGCTATTTTTCATTTCGACCAGGGGTAGAGGGCAAATGTGTTTTTAGGGCAAGAGAGGGACAATATTTGATACACAGATAGTACTTGGCAATACGAAATTTTTATTTTCTGTCCGCAGATGGAGCTTCTTCTTCTTATTTGGCAGCAGCAACAGAAATTCATCCATCAGTAGCCAAACATGAAAAATAGTTAATAGTTCGACACACCAAACTTAGATAACAGCTCTTTCAACTGGTCCATCAAACGACGTTTTGGTCGCCCCCTCCTGCTTCTGTCATCTAGTTTATTGGAGAAGACTTTTCGAGATGAAGCATTTCCATCCATCCGTAAAATGTGTCCATTCTAGCGTATGCGCTCTATTTCAACGCGCTTGACTACATCGGTGTCGTTATACAGCTCATGGTTCATTCGACGACGGTACTTGCCATTAACCACGAAGGGTCTAAATATATTTATCTCGATCACTCCCGCAATAAATTGATCCGTTTTTGTCCTTACCGAGGATTCTGAGCTATAGAGCAAGACAGGTAGGGTCATTGTCTGGTAAATTTGTTTTTTGTTGTTGTTGTTGTTGTTGTTGTTGTAACAGCTGGAAGAGTTAGCTGGAGTGATAATTTTTTTATACCGATTTTCAATTTATCGGCACTCGATCGGGCATGTAATCCGATTATCATAGATCATAGTTGGCAACTCGGTTTCGTTCCTTTGTAGATAATAAAGTTTGTGTCAAGGGATTGTTAGGTGTTGTTGTGAGTTTTAACAGCCAAATTCCTCCAAAGATGGCGCCAGTCGGTTTTGTTGATTTGTTTTGCGATGTTGATAAATAATTTGCTTTTTCCTTGGTCCTTGAGCAATCTGGATTTTTGTAGTGGAAGCTTCTAGGATGACTTTTTCTGGCTCGAGATCTCAAAAGTATTTGAAAAGTAATTTTTCATCGATGTTGATTTTGCAAGTGCCCCTGCCGGGAATCGAACTCGGCATTTTCTGATTGCTAATCTACGTTGCTACCACTGAACTATAGAAGGCCACGTTGGATTTTTGTTAAATCGTTTGCTTAGCGCATAGTAGCAGCGGTTTGCGATCAATACTCGTCTCTTGATTTTCAGCCTAACATTACTATTTTTGTATACGGCGCGCAGTGGGGAAAAAAGTTTTTTTTGGACATTTGAAATTTTAGGCCGCAATTCTTGACCGATTTTCGAAATTCTTTTTTTGTATTATTGGAAACAAAATTGTGCACAGAATGTACGTTTTTTTTTTATTCAGAATTCCTTACCGTTATTTTTTTAAAATATGTCAAAGTTGATGAAAAAATAACTTTCGAAAATCGGTCAAGAATTGCGGCCTAAAATTTCAAATCTCCAAAAAAAACTTTTTTTCCCACAGTGCGGCGGTGCCAAGATAGACAAACTTATCACTTCAAAATTTTTATTGTCAACGTTCACGCAGCGTCCCAGGAGCATGTAAGTTATATTAAAGATTGTAGCAGTCGTGTTTACTGCAGCTTTTCTTAGTTAATCTTCGTTAAGATGTTAAAGAGATCGCAAAACAGAATATCTCATTGTCTAAAGCCTCGTTTGGTGGAAAATGGTCCTGTCAGTTTCTTTTTTGCCTATTTTCACGAAATAGTTTGAATAAAGCCACAGGGATTAGGTCAAATCATGGTCGCCGGGATGGGCTTTAGTCTTTCACATAACACACTAAGACTTTGTAAGCGATGAGTAAAAGGCAGATTTCACAGTACAACATTTTTCAGCTCATTGAGCCAAAAAAGTGGCAAATTCCCCTATACGATACTTACTAACTTCAAATCGATATTAAATTATTATGGCATGTAACTTGACAAAATGAATGATGTAGAACTTCTTATTTTTGGGGCTAATTTCACGTGCAGTTCTCAGAATTCAGTCCCAAATCAATGAGTAGAAAAATGTTGTACAGTGCAGATATTGACGAAAAATTCTTGCAATCCAAAGGACTTAATATAAAACCTTTCTTATTGTTTTTCTTCAATCAATTTAAAATCATTTTCGGCAAAATTTTATATTTGCTGTTCGCCTTAAAGTTTTAACCACACCTACAACAATTATACACAACTTTTCTTCGCTGGCTAAAAATTTAACTTGTTTTTTTTTTATTTAATTTTAATCTGAGTGATAATTTAAGAAACTTTTTGGAAAAGGAATTAAATCGCTTTTAAACGTCAGCCTTCGTTTTCGCGATATTAAATTTCACGCCTACATACATATTTGTGACAAACCGTGTAAGAAAACTTTTATACTAATTTCATGATTTTCTGTGTATACGAAAAAATCATATTGCTTTGTTTGCTTCCCAGACAAATTGAAATTCTCCGAAGACTGTTAAACCCCAACTGATTAAATAGTTAAGTATTTCTTGTGCAACTCATGTATTTTTATAAAGAAAAAGACTTTGACGTAATTAATATTTTTTGTTGTTGATTAAATGCAGCCTTTTGGGGAATTTACAATGTTTGCAGTTGTAGTATACTTTTGGGAGGCTGTATAGAAAATCAAAGCGATATGTTGTTTGCTTAAGAATGGCAAACGGAAATGGATGGTGGAGGTCCATATATACTGATATAACTCAATAATACTGTTCGAAAAGGAACAAAGTCTTAAATTGCCTTGCATCAAGGACATTAAGCAAAACAAAACGTCGAAAGTTTGAAATGTTTTTAATGTTTACATTATACACAAGGAATATGTTATGTTATTAACATCACATAAGACATCCAGCTAAAATTTTAACACAATATATTACTTGATAATAGAATTAAATCTCTATCAGATGCCATTTTCTTTAAAATCCACCTCAAATGACTGTCAATAACCTTTGCAATGCCTTTCGTCTTGACAGGACACCATAAATGAATCATAATAATTTGTTATTGGCCTTTAATTGTGTGTAAAAAATATAATGTACACATTAACACGCCATCTGTACAGAAATGAGTTTAACCATTTGCCAGAGGACCAGAGGACATAATATTTTATTCACATATTCCATAGACCATTGGTCGCCAAACATAAAAAGTTCTACATTATATCCAACTAATTAAATGATTGAGCAATTAAGTGCATTATTGTTGTAGTATAGAAAATGTTAACATTTAAAATAAAATGTCATTATCATACTTTTACTACTGGTAGTTGGCGTGTACGTACGTACATGCCTGAGAGACATGTTTGAGGTTCGTTCAACCTAACATCCATATACAATTTTTACATGTTAAAGTAAAAAAACTCAGATAATAAAGACAAGATTCCAAATGTTGATGAACTCTGCAGAGGTTATAAGGACCATGGTTTAAGGATATACACTTAGATCCACGAAAGTTTAAGGAATCTTAAAACGATTAAAACCGACGCCCACCACCGCAAACGAATTAAGGACCATGATTTGAGGATATGCACCTGGAATGTTAGAACACTGTATAGACCAGGTGCCTCCATCCAACTGGCGGAGGGTCCTCGAAGAATATAAGGCTGACATAACCGCTTTACAGGAAATCCGGTGGACAGGACACGGGCGCACGCGCATGAAGACGTGCGACATCTACTATAGTGGCCATGCGGACAGGCGCGAGTTTGGATGTGCTATTGTGTTTGGCAATAGCACGGGACCGGCCGTGGCATAGTGGTTAGAACACGCGACTACCATGCGGGAGATCGCAGGTTCAAACCTGGCTCCAGTCATCTTAAAAAAAAAGAAAAAAAGAAATAAAATTTTCTTTCATTGTCGGCTCCCCTCGAATGTTGTTGACAGCAACTTCGCAGTATTAAGCGTCGATTCAATCGTCGTGTCTAGTAAGAGCTTCTCAAACAGTGACGTTCGCATTCGTCGATAATCAAGTAGGTGCCGTTAGTTGTGAATCTAAAAATAGAAAGCGTGTTAATTCACAACAACGCGAGAAGCTATCCCATACCTCATTCATGGGGTGCAAAGGGAAATTAAGTTTTTTTTTGTGTTTGGCAAGAGATTGCGACACCTAGTCTCACGGTTCAACCCGGTATGTGAACGAGTAGCCACCATAAAAGTCACGACAAAGTTTTTTCACATAACACTTATATGTGCCCATGCTCCGACAGAAGAGAAAAGCGATGAGGACAAAGACAAGTTCTACGAGAGTCTAGAAAATGTGAATGACTGTACCCGAGCCATGACATCAAAATTGTACTAGGCGATTTTAATGCTCAAATCGGCAGGAAGACCGCATTTGAGCCTACGGAAACGTCGAACAATGGCATCTGATTGATTGATTTCTCTGCGGCAAGAAATATGGTAGATAGCAGCACAAGATTTGACCATAAAAAAGGTTTGACCATAAAAATTTTCATAAGGCAACATGGTTGCCTCCAGACCAATTGAGGAGGAATCAAATAGATTACGTGGTAGTCGATGGAAGGCACGCATCGAGTGTTCTGGACGTACAAGTGATCCGGGGTGCGAACATAGACTCCGATCACTACCTTACCGCAGTTAAGGTACGCACAAGGCTAAGCAATGCGAAAAACGTACGTAACCACCCACAACGAAAGCTGGACATGTGGCCTTCGATAGCTCAGTGGAAGCGACGTAGACTAGCAATCCGAAGGTGCCGGGTTCGATTCCCAGCCGGGACACTGGCAAAATCAACATCGATGAAAAATTAATTACTTTTCAAATACTTTCGAGTTCTCTAGCCAACAAAACTCATCCCAAATGCTTCCACTACAAAAATCCAGATTGCGCAAGGACCAAGGAAAAATGATTTATCAACATCTCATATAAATCAACAAGCCAGCTGGCGCCATCTCTGGTGGAATTTGGCGGTTACAACTCACAACAACAACACCTAAAAATCCTTGACATGAAAAACCTTTTTATCTACAAAGGAACGAAACAGAGTTGCCAACAATGATCGTATGATAATCAGATTATATGCCCGATCGAGTGCCGAAATTGAAAATCGGTAAAAAGAATTATCACCCCAGCTATCCACCAGCTGTTACAACAACAACAACAAAGCTGGACATCGGTAAACTGCGGACCACAGAGGTGGCGGATGCCTTCTCCAACCACCTAACTCAACTGCTACGGAATGCTCCAACCCCTGATAATATTACCTCGCAGTGGCAATATATAGCCGATTACATAGAACGAACTGCGAGGGTACTACTTGGGTATCAAAAGCCGTCTCAAGAAGATGCCTGGTACTATAATGAGAGAGACGGATGCTGCATACAGGGCGAAACTGCAGTCAATGGCAACGAGAGCCGCTCGTGAACGGCACAGGAAGAAGAGAGGCAACTCGTCTTTTTAGACGAAAAAAGAAGGAGCTGAAGAAGAGACAGGATGAGTGCACAGAGTTGCTCCGAAGTAGAGCAGAGAGTTTAGGCGAGGATGCGTGGAACAGGGTGGCACTCCTGCAAGGAGAGCGATGGCTAGCTAGTGACGAACCCGAATGACGTTCTGAAGATATGGAGAGATCATTTCAGAAATTTACTCTCTCCAATCCATGACAATGGTATTAACTGTCCACCTCCGAGCCAGAGCGAGTACGTGTAGCAATATCACGCCTTAAAAACAACAGAAGGGCAAAAGCCGATGGTCTTCCTGCTGAATTGTTTATGCCAGGCGGGGAGGAGCTGATTAGAAGCATGCATCAGCTCATGGAGAACATCTGGCTAGAGGAAAGCAAGCCCGGAGATTGGAGTCTCAGTTGGTTATGTCCAATATACAAGAATGGAGATCGTAGTGAGTGTAAGAACTACCGTGGAACAAGCCTATTACCAATTGCGTACAAGTTCCTTTCGATCATATTTTGTGGACGTCTAAAGCCGGCCTTAGACCTGGTAAATCTATGACGTATCAAATATTCACTTTACGACAAATCCTGGGAAAAAAACTCATGAGAAGCAGATCGACACCTACCACCTCTTTGTCGACTTACTACAAAGCTGCCTTCGACTCTCCGATAAGGAATAGGTTATATGAAGCCATGTCTGAATTTGGTATTCCTGCAAAACTAATTCGACTTCCGTTTAGATTGGTAAGAACCACTCTGAACCATTCAACATGGAAAGAGGTCTCAGTCAGGATGATAGCTCGTCCTGTACACTATTTAATATAGTTATGGGGAAGGTGATGAGAATGGCTGGTGTCAACATGTCTGGCACCATATTCAACAAGAGCCACATGTTACTAAGCTATGCCGATGATATAGACATCATTGGCCGAAATCTGCGTCATGTTACTGTAGTTTTCTCATCACTAGAAAAAGAGTCAGCAAAAATGGGTTTAGCGGTCAACGAGGACAAAGCAAAAATTATTTCGACGAACAAAGGGTCCTCTCGATGGGGACGCACCGTGAACGTTAAAAATTTTTTGTTTTGACCTACCTCGGATCTTCCGTCAACAAGTAAATAATGTCAGCCAAGAAATCAAGCGGAGAATAGTGCTTGCCAATAGATGTTTTTATGGACTTCGACAGCACTTTAGCTACACCAGGTTTTAATTTTACCCGTTCTGTTGTATGCTGCCGAATTGTGGGTGCTTACGACAACGGACATACAAAATCTGGGAGTATTCGAGAGAAAAGTACTCCGAAAAATATGTGGACCTATCTGTGTCGACGGCGAGTTTTGCCATCGGATGAACCATGAGCTGTATGGGCTTTACCACGACATCGACGTCGCTAGAAAAACAGAATCCAACGACTACTATGGCTGGGACATGTTGGACAGGATGGATGTAAATGCTCTAGCGAGAAAGGTGTTTAAAGGCGAACTTGCAGGGAGACCCAAACTTCGTTGGCTGGACCAAGTGTTTGGCGACGTGCCACCATCTGGTAGGACTAACTGGAGATCGCACGCAGAAGACCGAAGCGTGTGAAATTCTTTAATACTTCAGGCCTCAATTTAAAAACCACGTTCATGATCGAAATTTTTGGGAGCAAGCTACCACAAATGTCGGCTCTTTCTTCCAGTCGGAAAATGTATCCCAAATTGTGTATGACAGTATGGAAGGACATACCCCCTTTTGGCCTATCTTTCCCCCTCTTCCCCCAGTTGCAATGCAACTCCATATGCGAGCCAGAAGATTCTGCCAGCGATTTTGGTATCAACCAACCGCCTGTCGGAACCCCCGTGTGATCAATAAGACACAGATGATCAAGGGCACACACTCACCCACGGTACGGTTGAAAAGGCCTCTGGTGAATCCTCGTAAAAACTACCAGCAGTTTTAACTTCATGCACTTCAGCGACTGGTGTCCCCTCAACGGTTAGTGGGGAACGTCATTAGGCTGAACAAGATTGTGGGGCTCGATCGAACATCCTTGCGACCTCAGGCACCCCGGAAGGACCTGCCTAATCAAGATCAGCAGATCAGCTTCTAAAATTATCTCGAAGTGGAGGCAAACACCGTTGTTCAAGCCAACGCTCCTGGAGTAGAGTGCATCTCACTCACATTCCACTCCCTTCCTACAGTAGTAATAGCTAATCCCTGAATATCCCTTATATCATCATATAAGGGACAAACAAGAAATACGTGCAACCAATCTTCAAACGATTCTCGGCAGGTGCACGAACTGGGCTCGTACTGAAGACCTTGCACGTGTGTATCCCATGCCATGCACGGTACTAGAAACTGGTCTCTGGTGAGACTTCGTAGAAACTACTACCAGCTTTAACCCATTGTTGTTCAGCGGCTGGTGCCCCCGAAACGGATAGTGGCTACCATCATTAGGCTGAACAAGAATGTGGTATCGGCTCGATCTAACAGCCTTGTGACCTCAGACAATTCGGAAGGACCCTCCTAGTCTAGGTTGGCAGACCCGCTTCTACAATTATCTCGAAATAGCTCTACGTCGTGCAAACAGTCTGGAATCAAACTCCGTTGCTCTAGACAATGCTCCTGGAGTAGACACCATCTCACTCACATTCCACTATGCCACGCAAAATCCACCTCGATAAAAGCACCATTTTTACAGAGGCGGCGGAGCGAATGCCCTCGACGAATATTAGGCTGGAATTGCACACACCTAAAGAACTGTGACATCTTTTGTAGCATTTTTACATGCCGCTGATTTGTGTGCACCCCCCCCCCCCCCACGGAAGAGAAAGACAAGGACATTAAAGATGCATTCTATGAGCGCCTGGAGAAAATATATGACAGCTGCCCTGCCCATGACTTCGGTTAGAATGATTAGCTTCGCTTAGGCAAGAAACATGGTAGTGTGCAACCAGATTCCCGCATAAACATATCCACAAGGTATGTTAACCTAGACATTCCCTGATCAAAAAACACGAAACAAGATTGATCACATCGTCCCCTTAATAAAACAATAGTGTATAATTTTTTTGGTGTTTTGAGAAAATCGAGTTTAAAGTTTTTGTGTTATTAAACATCTGGGAAAACAGCAATATTTCAGAAAATAATCGATTTTTTTAAGTTTTGGTCATTTTAATATGTGGTGGAATAGTCAGGCTACCAGTAGATGATATTAAATTAATCTACAATTGCTGTAATTCCAAATAAGAGGGACTCAAAGTACCATGATGTCACTTACGCTATTTTATTTGTTTTATAATATGTATGAAAATCATTATACACTATTTTATTTTGTATGGTATACACTATTTTATTTGAATCGTTTACGCCTTTTATCACAAAATTCTTTCAAATTTCGTACCAGAACATTCTTTTTACAATGTACGGTTGTTTTCTTCGGGACAACCGCAAAATCGTTGGCCATTCCTCGGGAGAGTAAATGGATATATTTCGTTTGGCTCGTTCAATTGTCGAGTGCATACAATCGGCCTCCATTTGTGTGTGGCCACTCTCTAAATACTTAATTGTGACCGTATTTAAATTAAATTTACGAATTGCGTAAAATAAAACCGCTGCAATATAACGATTCCTATTCTGCCCACCACAACAATCAGAATACAAAATTACATCTGTTACATGTTCGTCAAATGAACTCAACATTTTTATAATAGTGGTCCCAATCTCGTCCGAACCTCTTTGTCCCTGCGTTTCATCCCACAAGAAACAGTAGCCTTCCTTCGACGCAAGATCGAAAAAGGTATTGTTAAAACTAGCAAACTTCCTTGAATAATACAGTGAGCTTACATTGCTGCATGGGGTTGTCAAAACAGATTGTAAGTCAAAAGTAAATACCCTCAATTTGCTATTAATTTTTGCCTCTTCTTTATCTGCCTCCTTTTCCTCCCTAGCCCTCTTCTTATTTTTAATATGTTCATTATACGCTTCCTGCAAGATCTCCTTGTCATCAGAGTTACGATATCGTTCGCATGTGCAGCATGTATCCTTCTTCGGCTTATGAAAAGAATAATTATATTCGTTGTTGAAAATACGCCTGTACATACTTTCCTTAATCGAATTGTCTCCATGCTTTTCATTAAAGAGTTGAAACATTTTTGAAATGTTTAAATTAGAAGCAAGGTATAATCGTTTTGATTTTGATCGAGTATAGTGGCTTTCCACAGCCGGAAACGATTCAATATGCTCCTTAATGATTCTTTTACTTTCTACATCAATTTTTTGATGATGGCCATGGTGTCCCCGTTTATCTATAAATTCTTGAAATTCACTTTTCTTGATGAAAACCGAAATTGCTCCATCAGATATATTCAGTGTTTTCAGAAAGAACTGCTTGCATACTTGTTTAGACCTCAGAGTGTATGTTAGAGTCTTTTCCCTTCGAGAGTCGCGAACAAGAGCCCTCTTGCAATTCTTAATTTGTATGCACTGCCTTAAGTACAATTGTTGTTTTGCGTAGTCTGAAAGTTCCCAAAACTCGGCGTTGATCACTATACGTTCTTCATTGTTAATCTGCTGATTGCATTTGTGCCGACAATTGCAGTTCAACGATTTCGGCAGTCGCTCCTTAATTAATTTCCCTCTTTTGGTCACGTAAGCTTTTCCTGACTGCCTTTTTTTCTTCCGAATATTTTGCATCCACTCATGCGTCTTCGTTTGTAACATGTAATATAATCGTAAATATAAATAGATGCCATTAATCATAAATAACCCAAGTCGTTCCGTTCGGATTTTACCTTCCTCTTCCGAGTAAGAGTTTTGAGCTCTACCTCCTCGTTATTGGCGAAGTCTGTAATCAGACTATCCATGTCTTTGTCTACTTCATTGTTCTCTTCCCTTGCCATAGCGACTATGTCCAATTCTTCTACTTCCAACTCAGCATCTGATTCTTCCTCTTCATCTGTTTCCGGAACATAATCGTCCGAAGATCCTGCGGAGAAATCTTCTTCGTCCGGAATAGTTTCATCTGATAAATCTGATGATATACCAAATTTGGCCTCAGCTTCACCATTTACATAGTCATTATACGACATACACTTATTACAGTTTCACAGTAAATACTCACCAAATGTTGGTAGATCCATTATTTTCGCGAAATAAACACTATCAAAACCACAATTGGACAGTCTATGTCTTCTCTCAGCAACTTCTACAATCTATCAAACAGTCGACAATAATAGTGTAAACTGATTTTAAACTATTGTTTATGTCACCGTAGAACACACAGATAACTTTTGTAAAATAAAATAAAATAGTGTATAAGTGTCATACGGATTGACTCCAAATAATATATTGTTGAAAAATAGTGTATATCACTATACGTTATTTTTCAATTTTATTTTGTTATGAAAATGAACTGCTTTGAATAATAAAAATAGTGTATGCTTTTTATACACTATTTTTCTTTGAAACTAGATTCAGAGTAACAACTTATTAAAATACCATACCTTAACTTACACTATTATTAATGGAAAATTTCAAACACGCAATTATACGCTATTATTTCAATTGACCTTTTGACGCACTTTGTGGAAGTAGATTTTGACGAAATTTTGACCAGGCATAGAATCAATGATGGAGATTCATAATATGCAATAAAAAAATAATGGTGTATGAGCACATACACTATTGTTATATTAAGGGGACGACATGGTATTTGATGAAAGGCATGTTTCGAGAATTATGTCCCTCAAAAGGTTCAGGTGTTTTACTTTTTAAAGTAATTTTTAATCAAAAAAGAAAAAATATGCAACAAAAATATGCATTTATTGCAAAATTTTCTGAAATATGCGCATAAATATGCAAAAAATCACGTATTTTTCGTAAAATATGCAAAATATACAAAAAGGATTGAACGTTATTTTAAATGAAATTTCATGATTCGTATAGATAACTTAACCGTTTTGCATAAAAATGCTAAAACATATATTTTTCGTAAAATATGCAAAATAAGCATAAACGTTTGATTGCCATTTTAAAGGAAATTTCATGATTTGTATAGATAACTTAACCGTTTTACATAAATATGCAAAAACATATATTTTTCGTAAAATATGCTAAATATACAAAAAGGATTGAATGCCTTTTTAAAGGAAATTTCATGATTCGTATAGATAACTTAACCGTTTCGCTTAAAAATGCAAAAACATATATTTTTCGTAAAATATGCAAAAACGATTGATTGCCATTTTAAAGGAAATTTCATGATTCGTATAGATAACTTAACCGTTTCTATTTTATGATGTCCAGTAAAAATATGTATTTGAATAAGATTCCTCGCCCTAGTGATCACAATTCATGCTCTGTTTCATGATTGGATGCTAAGTTTAGGAAAAAACGACAATTGAATGTTTTTTTATATACGAATACTTGTTGTTAATGCTGCTACAGTAATCTAGCAGCGTATTTTAAACAATTTTTCATATTACATTTTTTCAATTTCAAAGAAAGTATCCGTTGAGATTTGCCCAAAGAATATCAGACTAGATAAACAACCTTCTATGTCGATTTGCTTAGAACAAACCTGGCAAAATACTGCGAAAATGCTCCTTTTTCAAAATTGGAATTTTCAAGAAACCAGCATACGATTTCCGAGATAAAAGCCGGTTAGACGGTATTCAGTTTCGGTTTTGAACACTCTTGCAATGGCTAGACTTCCAGTTTATTTCTCAAAAACTTTTTCCTTTTATAGCTGTCGAATGTATTGGTATTTTAACTCCATCTCCAAAGTGGGCGAATTGGTACATTTGTATGGGAGGTATCAGAAGGCGCGTGTCTAAACTTCAAGATTTGTTCTTCAAAATTTTTCACTGTTATAGCTTAACAAAGTACAGAATTTAGACAGGATCGTGTGTAGTGTATTGATATTATTCCTCCATCTCTAAAGTAGGTAGAGTGGTATATTTGTATGGGAGGTTCCAGAAGAGGCTTGTCTACACTTTCAAATTTTTTCTCAAAAACTTTGTCCTGCTTGAGCTTTACTAAATACAGAATTTGGACACGATCGCTTTAGATCTTTCAATAATATTAATCGATTTCTAAAGTGGGCGGTACCAGATGGGTATGGGAGGTACCAGACTTCCAGTTTTTTTCTCCAAAACTGTATCCTGCTATAGCTTTACTTAATAAAGAATTTGGGTACGATCACGTTGGATTTATTGATATTATTGCTCCTTCTCTAAAGTGGGCGGAAAGGTACATTTATATGGGAGGTACCAGAAGGGGCGTGGCAAGACTTACAATTTTTTTTCCAAATTTTGATTCTGTTATAGCTTATCTAAATACAGAAATTGGGTACAATCCCGTTGGATGTATTGAAATTATTACCCTAATTCTAAAGTGGGCGTAACGATATATTTGTATGGGAGTTGCCAGAAGGGGCGGGGCCATGTAGCCTATTTGCAATACCGTAAGTAGTTTTGGTAAAATATTAACTCGTGCAAAATTTCAAAACATTAGGTTGCGTCTTAAAAACGACTTAAAAAGTCATGAATCGAATTTGGTTCGAAGAAACCTAGGGTCTAAAGTGACTCCTTCTATGTGTTACCCTTTTGGGTCGTATCAAATGATATATACCCTCCTACCCGTCGGGTGAGGATATAATAAAATGATATATACCCTCCTACACGTAGGGTGAGGGTAAAAAATGGCTTAACATAATGGAAACTAAATTTGTTCTATCAAACACTCTCATTTGTTTTTGGTAAATGTGGATTACTTGATGTAAGCAAGAAATTCTTACTTTTAGTGCATATACGACCAAAATGAAATGAGTTGATATTAGTGAGAGAGAGAGGAAGAGACCCCCCTTTAAGGAATGTAGTGTGTATTAATACATAATGATACTGAGAAAAGGAATAGAAGAGTAAAACAAGTTCTGATCAAGCTTATATCAAGCGTAAATATGGCTTAAATTAAGTACAGATTAGGTTAAAAGCAAGTGCTAATCAGGCTTAAATCAAGAGTAAATATGACTTCAATCAAGTTTAGATCACGCTTAATTGAAGTGTAAAAAGCGCTTAAATCAAGTACAGAACACGTTTTAATAAGTACGGATCAGGTTTAAAATTAAAATTAAAATAAAATAAGTACACATTTGGCCTAGAACAAGCCCAAAACGGACTTAAATCAAATGCAATTTTGCTTAAATCAAGTACACATCTGGATTAAATTCAGTACAGTTCTTGCATAAATCAAGTACAGATTAGTCTTAAATTAAGAAAATATCGCTCAAAGTTTCTTACATGCATTAGGTATTTTGTACTTGGTTTAAGAAAAACCGGACTTTGGCTTGATTAAAGTAAAGTTTTCTCTATTTTTTTTGGTTCGTTGCATATTAACTTATTAGATAATTTTATTTGTTAAAAAATTTAAAATTTGTTCACATTCGTTTTTAAAAATTTCTCCTCCCATTATTTTTTTTTAATTGTTTTCGTAAAGTAATACGGAGCGCTTGCAGCGTAACGATTGTGCGAAATTTTTGTGCCAAACTTTTAAGCAATCAAATAACGTGTTGACAAAATTTCCTGATTCTACAATTGTTTTTTCTTAGTAATCTTCTTCTGTTTGGCATTTTCTATTTCTTTTCTATACACTTATGATAGGTTTTCAATAAATTGTTAATGTTATTTGTTTTTTTTTTTCTTGAAAACATAACCAGCAATATTAATGGTCCACCCAACATTTGTTAAACAGAAGGCATAGAATTTGTTCGACAAAACAAAAATTATCCACTTTAATTATTTATAAAGTTGTTTTCACAGTATCTACGTTAACATAATTTATGTTGGCCGTCATTAACAAAGATAAAGAAGACTTTTGTTTTGTCGGCTTTCCCCTAATGTCTCTTATTTTATTGTTATGTTGTGTGTAGCAGAAAAAAACGACATAAGTACGTACAACATACTATACAACACCGTGTAAACACTTATGATAAGAGTGGGTGGGAGACTTGTTTTGCTGATGTTTGCTCATCTTAAGAAATGTAGGGGGTGTGGTAGATTATATGAATTTGACTAACAAGCAATGTTGCAGAAAAGTTGAATAAGGTTAAAAATGCTTCATATCTCATGATTACTCATACATTCAGGTTTATCTGTTTTATAGTTGTATGTTTGCATACTTTGTGACCGGCCGTAGCATGATGGTTAAAACAAGCGACTGCGACTGGGAGATCCCGCGTTCCAAGTTAATTGCAGGCGAATCATCTACATTTTTCATTAGTTGTGAATCTACAAACAGAAAGCGTGTTAATTCACAACAATGCGAAAAGCAAAGCCTCATTCATGGGGTGTAAGGGAAAGTAAGGTTTTAAGTTTGCGTACCTCTTTGTATAAAAAAATGTACTATTTGTATACAAGACATTTCTGAGTACGATATGACCTCTGCCCTGCAGATGACATTAAAATTGTTTTGGGAGATTTTAATGCTAAAATAAGAAGGGAAGATGCTCTTGTTTCAGTAGTTGAGAAATTCAGTCTGCACAACAATACCTCCGATAACGGATTCAGACTATTTAGCTTTGCGTCGGAAAGAAACATGGTAATGAGTGGAACCAGATTCCCGCATAAAGACATCCACAAGGCAACTTGGATATCCCCCCATCAAAATACAAGAAACCAGATTGATCACGTGGTAATTGATGGAAGGCACGTCTCAAGCGTTATGGACGTGCGTGTGATGCGCGGCACAAATATTGACTCGGATCACCACCTAGTTGCAGCAAAGGTACGGTCACGATTTAGTAGTAACCAAATGCAAAGGAAGGTAGACATCACAAAGCTACATACCACCGAGATAGCAAATGCATACTCCAACCAACTTCAATTACTTTGAACCAACCTCCCTAATTCTGTTGTTCCCGACACTCAATGGCAGCATATTGCGAATTCTATGGCCACTGCTGCAACGACTGTACTGGAAACCACGCTCAGGCAAACCCTGGTAAGGAATGTCATATAATGTCTAAGGAAGAGGATGCTGCATATAGACCACAACTGCAGCCAATGGCTAAGCGTGCTGTGATTGAGCTTTAAAATGAGAAGAGGAGGGAAACGACACGCCTCTTCAGGCGGAAAAAGCTTCTATGGGAGAAAAGGGAGGACATCGAAAATTACAGGGATAGAGGTGAAGCCCGAAAGTTCTAACACAAGGTAAAAAGCAAAGGTTTGGGACCGGGGATACACACCTGTAAGGACGGAGACGGAAATCTAGTCACTGGCATTCAAAGTGTGCTGCAAATATGGATGAAACACTTTCGATCTCTAGTCGTTCCCGAAGGCAGCATAAGTGACGAAATCACACCAATCATCGACGATGGAGTAGATTTTCCGCAACCAAGCTAAAACGAAATCAACAGGGCAATTGCACTGTTTGGAAAACATAAAGCCGCTGATGCCGATGGACTTTGAGAGAAAAACATTTCGAAAAAATATTCAGACCAATCATGATTAACGGCGAGTTCCGATGTCATATGAATTATAACCTGTACGAACTGTATAAAGACATTGACGTAGTCAAGCGCGTTAGAATAGACCAAATGCACTGGCTTAGACACGTTGTGTGAATTGATGAAATTGCTTAAGCTCTGAAAGTCTTTGGCAACAAACTCGATTACACAGTACAACACATGATTTTGGGACTTAATTGTGAGAATTGCACGTGAAAGTAGCCCCTAAAAAGAAGAACTTCTGCATTATTCGTTTTGTCAAGTTGGATGCATTAGTAATTCAAAACCCATAGGAATTTTGTTGCTCAAAGTGGATTTTTAGCACTTTTTCTATATCTGAACACAGTTATATCTCGTCATTGGAGTTTGCCTTGTGTAAATAAACTTAAGGTACGGTCAGATTAGGCAAATATTTGACGAAAACCGTCACATATTTCTTTGCCGCAGTCTGACCACAAAACATTTTTGTGTGGCAAACAACAAAACAGCTGATTTTGGTCAAACGAAATTATTTGCCTTCAAATAAAAATATGCTCAATGTGACCAAAGTGTGACCACCAAAGAGCAAATATTTTTCTCTTTTTTGGGCAAACATTTATTTGATCTTACAAAAGTTTTGTAAGAGCAAACAAGGGTAAATAACAGCTGTTATCAGCGGTGTTGTCAGCTAACCGACAGAAATTAACAAATGAAGAAAAATATCGCCAATTTAAATAATAATAAATAAAATAAAAGGAAGAAATGGTGAATATAAAATATATTTTGGTAATATTGTGGAACTGTTATAAAATTTTATGCATAACTAAAAGCTTTGTTAATTATCTCAAATCGACTGTAAACCGGGTAAGCTGCGACTAATTATGGTATAATAAAGATAAATTGGCCATAGTTTAACCGGTTACAAGCAAATCCAACAAATATCGGTTGTCAGGCAGTTTACACTCTTGAAAGCCCGTGGTAAAGATGATAAATTGTAGAATATGGGAGTCAAAAAATCACAATCCCCCGCTCCGGGGCTCATGTGTGTCAAAAAGGGGTTCTATGAAGATCCTCTATGTGGGTGTATTCAAATGAAACAAATTTTTGAGACTAATTCAGCAGTAATTCAAGAACATACAGGTCCCAATCAGGGAACGGTTTGAGTCCCTTATTTTATGCATTGAGTGCACCCACAAAAAATATTCCTATTGTTGTCAATCCACATAACTTCAGTAAAACATGTCATAGATATTGTGAGTTTGGTGAAAACTATGCATTGCATTGCTTATTTTTTTTGTTAATTTTACATTAAATAGTATGAATGTTCTTAATGCTGTTTGAACAAAAAGTAAAAAAATCTGTGAAACGCTTTTATATTTTTGGTGTTTTTTTTTATTTACTTGAACTTTGAGAAGATTATAAAATATACTTTCATATTTAATTATATAAAGTCTGCCTGTTCAAGGGTAGATAACAGCTACAATAAATTTCTATAGGAAATGTAAAAGGCAACAAATACCGAATAAAAGGTGTGATTGGTGTTATTGTTCTAATGTGTCATCTTTTCATTCCATTGCTTGACATTATTATAAAAAAAAACTTGACCGTAGGAATTTTTTTTTTTGGCCGAAGCCGAATGTTAAAAACTTTTACAAATTATACAATACATTATATTTTAAAAAAAAAAACATTATTTATTTCTAAAATAAATGAGATAAAGCAAAACAAAACAAAAAAATTATTCAGTTACAAAAAAAGCCTTCAACACGGATAAATTGTGGCAGAATAAAATTGTTTCAGTATTTATTCCATGTAAACTAGCCCTTCTTTCTAAAAAGAGCCGACCAGCGGCACTAAACTGCAACACTACTAGTTGAAGCACTTAAAAACTTGACAGATGCATATAAATAGCAACGGCATAAGTTACTGTTGTTGAATGCATGAATGCATGGCAAAAGCAATAAAATTATGAATACCCAATAAAAACAAATGCATTCATTCTGTTCTCTGGTCCCAATGACCCTATTGCCCCTAAATAATATAAAAAACGTTGTTCGAAGCTCTAAGTGCCACAGGCAAAAAAATCGCCGCTATTGTTTCTAAATAAAATTGGTTATTAATTAATTAACATCCAATAGTTCGAATTTCGAAACATATGTATTAATTTTTTTCTTAAATAATGTGTTTTACCCTACCAAAACTGTCGTTGGAACCTAAACTAGATTCGGCCAAAAAATTCTAAACCTATATTTTGAATATGTAAATTTTGAAACAGGAAAAACCCCGGTTTCATAGATTGATCGATTTTTAAAATTTTCAATGTAATTTCCACTAGAAACTACATAATAAGTAAAATAATATGTCGTCTAAAAAAGGTTGTGTTGACCACACTTATAGCAAGAACATCTGTTCGAACGACAAAACAAAGAATAAATAAATTGAAATCACAAACAAACCTTCGCCAATTATGTTGAAGTTGAAGAAAATATGAGGATAAAAGAAAATACGCATCACAGTTAACCAAAATAATTGCATTTTGTATCAAATTGCTAAAAAAAATTTCATAAAAAAATAAATATTTTCTGTTGGCTTGCTGAAGGTTTCTGAGAAAACAAAATTTATTTGCCGACAAACAACAATTTGTTGCAAATATTCGTTCAAGTGTGACCGCAGGGCAAATATGTTTTCCCTAATGTCGATCTGACACAGTTTGACACGTGTTTGATCAAACAAAAGGAGGCAAACAAATGCGCCTAGTGTGGACACAAAATCAACTCTGTATTGCTTTGACAATATTTTGGGCAAATAGGGGAAAACATGTTTTGGTCAAATATTTGACTAGTCTGACCGTACCTTTACTTAATTGGCCCATTAACTCTTACGAACGTGGTTCATAAATTTGAGGCCTTAAGTATTAACAAATTCCACACGCTTCGGTCTTCTGCGTGTGTTCTCCAGTTAGTCCTACCAGATGGTGGCACGTCGCCTACTACTTGGCCCTTTCAACGAAGTTTGGGTCTCCCTGCTCCGCGGCGTCCTTTAGGTTCGCCTTCAAACACCTTTCTCGCTGAAGAATTAGCATCCATCCTGGCAACATATCCCAGACATCGAAATCGTTGGATACTTGCTCTTTTAGCTACGTCGATGTCGTGGTAAAGCTCATACAGCTCTTGGTACATCCGATGGCGAAACTCGCGTCGACACAGATATGTCCATATATATTTCGAAGTACTTTTCTCTCGAATACTCCCAGGTTTTGTATGTCCGTTGTCGTAAGCACCCATGATTCAGCAGCTTAGTATGCCGAGATAAGGTGGTGTTACCAAAGTGCTGCCGAAGTGAGTAAAAACATCTATTGGCGAACACTATTCTCCGCTTAACATCTTGGCTGACATTTTTTTTCTTGTTGACGGAAGATTCGAGGCAGGTAAAAACTCAACTCCTTTTCTAGTGATGAGAAGCTGCAGTATAGCCGAAGATTTTTCGAGCCGGAGCGTTTTTGTCCATTCGTACAACGTGTCCAAGCCAGCGCATTCGGTATATTTGAACGCGCTTCACTACGTCGATGTCGTTGTACAGCTCCGCGCTACTTGCCGTTAACGATGATGGGTCCAAATATTTTGAGAAGTAGTATTCTCTCGAAAACTACCAGAATACATTGATCCCCTTGTGTCATTACCCAGGGTTCTGCGCTGTAGAGTAAGACAGGCAGGTTCAGTGTGTGGTAGAGTTGGATGTTCGTTCGTTGAGAGAGGACTTTATTATTAAAACGCTTGCTGAACGCATAGTAGCAGCGGTTTATATGAAATGGTGTACAGGACCATCTATCATCTAGCTTGAGACCGCTTTCCGTGTTGAATGGTTCAGAGTGATCCTTACCAATTTTAACCGAGAATTTGGTGTTTTCTGAGGTACATCTGCAAAATCAAATCAGTTTTGCCGGAATACCAAATTTAGACATGGCTTATATAACTTATTCTTTATCGGAGAGTCGATGCCATCTTTGTAGTCGATAAAGAGGTGGTAGGTGTCGATCTGCTTTTCATGAGTTTTTCCCATGATTTGTCGTAAGGTGAATATTTGATCCATCGTAGATTTAACAGGTCTAAAGCCGCAGTAATAAAGTCCCATTTCTTTTTCTACAATTTACTTTAGACGTTCACACAATATGCTCGAAATGACCTTGTACGCAATTTGTAATAGGATTAATCCACGATAGTCCTTACATTCCCTACGATCTCCTTTCTTGTATATGGAATATAACAGACTGAGACTCCAATCCCCGGGCATGATCTTCTCTAGCCAGATGTTATCCGTGAGCTGTAGCATTCTCCTAATCAGCTCCTTCCCGCCCCAATAAAAATAGATTAAGTTAATTTTAATAGAGGTATGACAGTGTTACAACCTAGAAATAGTACTAAAAATCCACCTTGAGCGATAAACATTCGTATGGCCGTTAAATTATTGATGCAACCAACTTGACAAAACGAATGATGCAGAAGTTCTTATTTATGGAGCTACTTTCACGTGAAATTCTCAGAATTTTGTCCCAAAATCATGTGTTGTACTGTGTAATGAAATTTTAAAAAATTTTGTCAGAAAATACTAACAAAATACGAAAATACTGACAAAATATATGACAAGATCAATATGTTGTGTCAGAATATCTCGAAGAGCTTTTGAAATCTGTCAGTAGTGTAGTAAATCAACCTTAGTGCTAGTTACTATTCCTGATGTAATACCGTTCCAACAACTTGCCTTTAAGAACATTTTTTGTGTGAAAAGCAAACACTGCGAACGCAACACGAGTCATGGTTTTATCAAAAGTTCCATTGTTCCAAAGTTTAAATAAATGGATTGTATTTAAAACTTACCACAGTAATGTTTTTATTTTCTACCATATCGATGACTTAATATAAATAGCTTGTATCTTTTGTCTTTTTTTTACGAATTCTGGCGATTTTTGCATATTTTTGTAGGGGACTCTCAAATACACGTTTCGTACAAAAAATATTTATTTTTTGTCGTTTTTAGCCATCGATATGCTGCGGTAACTATTTTGCCATTTCGATTGAAATACATATCTGTAATAAAGTTGTATGGAAAAAATGGTGAGAACGAGTCTTAACGAGTATACTAATCGTCGAAAAGAAAGTGTGTAAAAAAAAACGTATTATTTTCATATTTTAATTTGTTGCCATGTAGGTATTTTCCTGTGTGTTTGAATTTACAACATATGAATAGTTTTTATTGCGTCTATAAAACAGTGAACAACTATTGATTCAAGGACAGATAAATAACAATACCGATTTAACAATAATTCTCAGCTCTCTCTCTCTTTCTCTGTCATGTGAGGAAAATCGAGTACATCCATTTAAACGAGTAAATCAGATTATTGTATAAAATCCTTGCACACTAGCAAGAGTATGCTTTTCAATGTGTTCCCTATATGGTTTTATATCACTGGTGATTATTCATATTTTTTACTTGTTGAAATGTGGTAATTTTCCAAAATATGTACATGTGTATATATACAATCAACTTTACTCGGCAGGGTTCTGTAAACTCAATGATGGTATAGCAAAAAATCGATTACATTTAAACATGTAAATCAGATTATTGCATGTAGTCGTTACATACAAACAAGACAAGGACACTAAATATGCATTCCATGAGAAACTGGTTCAAATTTATGACCACTGCCAGGGTTATCCAGTCTGAATACGATATCGGAGGATCGCTTCGGCAAGAAACATGGTAGTAAGTGTGCCCAGATTCAAACGTTACGATATGCAAAAAGCAACCTGAATATCCTCTGATCAGAAGACAAGTAACCAGATTGATCACATGATAAGCGATGAAAGGCAAGTCTCAAGCGTCATCGAAGTGCAAATATTGACTCAATTCATCACCTAGTTGCAGCCAAGGTACGAAGCTAGATTTTACAAAGCTGCATGCCTCCCAGATAGCCAATGCCTACTCCAAACAACTTTCTCACTCAATTGCTGCGAATAGATTTCCCTAAATCTGATGTTTCCTACACACAGTGGCAGCATATTACCAATTCTATGACCACAGATGCGTGATGAGGAATGTCGCGCAATGTCGGAGAAAAAGGATGCTGCATACAGGGTAAAACTGCAGCCAATGGCAAATCGAACTGTGGCGAAACAATATAAGAGGAGAGGAGCCAGAGCAAACGTCTCTTCAGGCGGATAAGCGTCTATGGAAGAAAAGAGAGAGCCAGGATATGGAAAAGTAGAGATGAAGCCCGAAAGTTCTTCAAAAGGTAAAAAGCTAAAGTTTTGAAACAGAGATCCCAACCTGTAAGTTCAGAGATGGAAATCCCGTCACTGACATTCAGAGTGTGCTGCAAGTATGGAGGGAACACATTCGTACTCTGCTTCTTTTTAAAGGCACCAGAAGTGACAAAATCTTGCTAATCGTCGATGTCGGAGAAGATTGTCCACCATCGAGCCAAAACGAGATCAGCACGGCAATTGCACGACTTAAAACATCCATGAATTACCGGCAGAGCATTTTAAGGTCGGCGTCGATGAGCTGAAAACGTGCATGCACCACTTCACCACTATTTGGTGAAAGGAATGCATGCTCGTTGATTGAAGTCTGAGTGTTCTATATCATGTGCTTAAGAAAAGTGATTAAAATGTGTGCATCAACTAACGCTGGATCAGCATTTTACCCATTGCAGACAAGGTTCTGTCGTTTGTGTTACGTGAAAGTCTAAACCCCATTTAAAGAACCTGATTGCAACTTGTCCGTGCGGTTTTAGAACTAGTAAATCCTCGACCGACCATATCTTCATACTACGACAAATCCTGGAGAAGACTCAAGAAATGCATATCTACAGTCCGATACGACAGAAACTATTAAATACTATGGCTAATTTTGGTATCCCTGCGAAGCTGATATAACATGACACTGACAGACACAAAGACATCAGTGAATATTGGTAAGAATCTTACGAAGCCATTTTATACCAGTCGATGCCTAAGACAAGGCAACAGCCTATACTTTGACCTATTCTCCAAAGTGGTAGAGATGATAATGAAGAAAGCTGTAGTAAACACGAGTGACATGATAATCAACAAAAGCCACATGTCTCCTTCCAACAGAGTATGGGTCTCCCTGCTCTGCGCCGTCTTTCAGGTTAGCCTTCAAACTGATTGTTACTCACTTGGGAGTGACCAGTGTTGCACTGTCCAAGCAGCTAACTACTTCCGGTCTTAGACCAAGTATTCCCCGGGCAATGACTTGAAAGCAACCGCTTAAAAGTTAGCTAGAGTTATAAGGCCTTACAACAATGTATCCTGAATGGTCAAAGAGATGTTTCAGGAAAGTAGGCTTAAACCGCTGAAGCATGGTTGCATCGTGGGATTGGACGCGCAGATAGCATCCCTATTACCAATCTAGGAGACGAGGGTTAGCAACCCACATCTTCCGAAATCTAAATTGCTTACGAATCGTTTGACACATATATATATTCAAACACCTTTCTCGTCCCAGCCATCTTGTCCCAGCCGCTTGATTTCTTGGCTGACATTATTTTTCTTGTTGACAAAAGAGTCGAGGTCGGTAAACTCATCTACTACCTTTAAAACAATAATTTTCAACGTTGACGGTGCGTCCCCATCGAGAGGACTTCTTGTTTGTCGAAATCATTATTATTCTTCGTTGACCGCTTAACCCATTTTTGCTGACTCCTTTTCTAGTGATGAGAAAGCTGCAGTAACATCCCGCAGATTTCGACCAATGATGTTTATTTAATAGGCATAGGTTAGTGGCATGTGGCTCTTGTGGAATATGGTGCCAGACATGTTGACACCAGCCTTTCTTATCACCTTCTCCATAACTATATTAAATAGTGTACAGGTACAGACTATCACCCTGCCTGAGACCTCTTTCTGTGTCGAATGGTTTAGAGTGATCCTTACCAATCTTAACCGAGGACTTGGTGTTTTCCAAGGAACATCTGCAAAGACGAATAAGCTTTGCAGGAATACCAAACTCAGACATGGCCTTGTAGTCGACAAAGTGGTGGTAGGTGGCGATCTGTTTTTCATGAGTTTCTTCCACGATTTTTCGTAAAGTGTTGTAAAGTGATTATTTGTTCCTTCATAGCTTTACCGGGTCTAAGGCAACACTGATCTGAGGTCTAATTAGTTTTTCTACAATTGGCTTTAGACGTCCACAAAATATGCCCGAAAGGATCTTGTACGCAAATGGTAATAAGGCTTCTTCCACGGTAGTTTTTACACTCACTACGATCTCCTTCCTTGTATATGGACCCTAATAGTCGAAGACTCCAATCCCTGAGCATGCTTTCCTCTAACCAGATGTTCTCCATGAGCTGATGCCTGCTCCTTATCAGCTTCTCCCTGCCTGCCATAAACAATTCAGCAGGGAGACCATCGGCTCCTGCCGCTTTGTTGTCTTTTAGGCGGCAGATTGTCACACGTAGCTCGCTCAGGCTCGGAGGTGGACGGTTAATACCATCGTCATGGATTGGAGTGGGGCTTTTTGGAGTGGTGTCCGTATCCCGTAGATTGCTGAAATGTTCTCTTCATATCTTCAGAACGTTATCCGGGTCTGTCACTAGCTGGCCATCGATGTCCTTTCGGGAGGACAGTCCTGTTCCATGCATTCTTGCCTTAACTCTCTGCTGGAACTTTCGGGCTCCTCCTCTACTTCGGAGCAACTCTGTGCAAACCCTCGGGCTCTTCTGCAGCTCCTTCTTTTTCCATGTAAAAAGAAGAGTTGCCTCTGGTCCCTTCTCCCTGTGCGGTTTACGAACAGCTCGCGTTCTCATTGGCTGCAATTTCGCCCTGTATGCAGCATCCGTCTCTCTCGTGGCAATTGGACATTCACCATCGTACTAGGCATCCCCTTGAGATGGCTTTAAGTACCCAAGTACGTTTCTCGCAATCCGTTCTATGGAATAGACTATATAGTGCCACTGCGTGGTAATATTATCAGGGCATTCCGTAGCAGTTCAGTTAGGTAGTTGGAGTAGGCGTCCGCTACCTCTGTGGTTCGCACTTTACGGATGCTCAGTTTTCGCCATGCTTAGCCTTGTGCGAACCTTAAATGCGGTAAGGTAGTGAACGGAGTCAATGTTCGCACCCCTGATCACTCGTATGTTCAGAACACTCGTAGAGTGCCTTCCATCGACAACCACGTGATCTATTTGATTCCTCGTCAATTGATCTGGAGATAACCATGTTGCCTTATGAATATTTCTATTGTCAAATCTAGTGCTGCTAACTACCATATTTCTTGCCGCAGAGAATCAATCAGTCTGATGCCATTGTTCGACGTTTCGGTGTACGGACCGAATTTACCAATGGTAAGCTCAACCACTAGGACCGGCCGTGGCATAGTGGTTAGAACACGCGACTACCATGCGGAAGATCGCATGTTCAAACCTGGCTCCAGTCATCTTAAAAGAAAAAAAAATAAATAAAATTTTCTTTCATTGTCGGCTCCCCTCGAATGTGGTTGACAGCAACTTCGCAGTATTAAGCGTCGATTCAATCGTCGTGTCTAGTAAGAGCTTCTCAAACAGTGACGTTCGCATTCGTCGATGAACAAGTAGGTGCCGTTAGTTGTGAATCTAAAAATAGAAAGCGTGTTAATTCACAACAACGCGAGAAGCTATCCCATACCTCATTCATGGGGTGCAAAGGGAAATTAAGTATGTTGATTGCCCATCATAGCAGCTAACAGGTTAGTCTAGCTTTTAAATGTTACTTATCATCCCTTACGTGTATTGGTGTCAGAAAGCAGCATGTATTGAAAATTATTTCACCGTCGTGTGCATTCTTCCCCTGTTCATAGTAAGGACATAACCAAGAACATTGACATTACATTACTACTTAATACAGACGAGGTGTCAAACACTGGCCACTCAATACAGATACATTCAATATTAAGTACTTTACTTGTTTATTTTTTAACAACACATGTCTCGAATTGTTTACAATCTATTACAAAGCCACATGTCACTACACCTTAAGATTGTTTATTTCAAACGACTAGAAGTAATAATATATCAACATACTTCATATGAAGTATTTTTTATTGTGGCTGTGGCGATTGTGTTACAAGAGCGATAGCACAGCATTGACATGTACCTTCATTTGAAACTTACAGTGATTGAGGTTTAATGATTTGTTTGCAAAACAAACAAAAAATCGATGAAACTTCATATCCCATGAAGTTTGTCAAAACATAAATAAGTCTCATATTGCTTCTACAAGACATGTATGAAATATTTTTCGCTTTCCTCTACATTGAATTTTTATATAATTTTTTCAATATATTAAAACAGGAAGTTTATGTGCAAAGGAAGTGGAGGATGGGAGGTATTATCACGCAAAGTTTGTTATCCTCTTACAGCTGTTGATGTTACTTTGGATACTTTGGTTACTTTGGTATTTTCGAAATTTCATTACTTGTAATCTTGTGGCCTTAAATCTGTTTCATATTTACACATATCTTCGGTAGCTTGTATATATCAACGTGGGGTGGATGGAGAGAAAATGTGTTTGTGTTATTGTACTTGCTTAGTTTTCATAATATTTGGCTGCCGGTACATTTTGAATATACACAGCATTGATGTCTATGAAATTCTTATCCCAATTAGTTGGTTAATTTGGTAAGAAAACTTTTAGAGAATAACAAATTACTACACAGTACAACACATGACTTTGGGACTCAATTCTGAGAACTGCACGTGAAAGTAGCCCCAATAAGAAGAAGTTCTGCATCATTCGTTTTGTCATGTTACATGACATAATAATTTAAGATCGATTTGAAGTTATTAAGTATCGTATATGGCAATTTGTCACCTTTTAGTCTCTTTTGTTTGACATAACATAAATACTATATGGTGGCGTATGATTATCATAGGTAATATTTCACGTAAATCATACGCCACGGAGTACAACAGTTTTATTGTAACTGCTATAAAATAAACCCAGTTCACAATCATTTGCTGAATGGAAAAGTGAAACTGTTGCTTATGTAGGGATACGTTATATGAATAGATTAAAGGAATTGACATTCTTAATTTTTTTTCAAATTTGTTTCAGTTAAATCGGAATAGTGGTTTTCGAGTTATGTCAAACAAAAGAGCCTAAAACGTGACAAATTCCCCTTTACGATACTTACTTACTTCAAACTGATATTAAATTATTATGGCATGTAACTTGACAAAACGAATGATGCAAAACTTCTTCTTTTTGGTGCTTCTTTCACGTGCAGTTCTCCCCAACGGGAGAATACTTTGTTCGATGATACCATTAACTTCGTCTTATCGCCATTCACTGCCAAACTCAATTTCGCTGACTCCCTTTCCACAGTTGAGAAGACAGCGCATATGCCTCGCATCGTCCGACCAATAATGTCGATATCATCGGCATATGCGAACAGCATATGGCTCTTATTAAATATGGTGCCAGACACTGCTTTTCTTCTCCACCACTATGTTGAACAGTATAAGCATGACAAACCATCACCCTGTTTAAGACCTCTCGTCATATCGAATGGTGCAGATAGATCCTTGCCTATCCGAACAGAGGATTTGGCATTCGTAAGGGTACACCGGCAGAGACGAATTATCTTCGCGCAGGGATACTGAACTTAGACATGGCTTCGTATAGTCGATGTCTGATGGTACTATCGAAGCAGCTTTGTAACCGACAAAGAGGTGGTAAGTGTCGATTTGCTTCTCATGGGTGTTCTCCAGAACTTAACTATCAGTTTAACTTGACTTATGTCGGTTGAATCGGACTTCGGTCTTTTGAATTCAACTTTTATCGGGTGAACCTTACGATTGGTTTAACTCGACTTTGGTGGGTTGAATCGGATTTCGGTCTGTCTAACTTTTGTTGGTTGAACCTAACTATTGGTTTATTTCGATTTCCGTCAGTAGAATCGAATTTCGGTCTATTGAATTTAACTTTTGTTGGTTGAGCCTAAATATTGGTTTATCTGGTTCTCGGTCGGTTTAATCAGCCATTGCTCCGTCGTATCCAACTTTTGTTGGTTGCATCTAACTATTGGTTCAATTTGACTTCGACCGGTTGCATCGGTCTTCGGTCCGCTGAATCCAACTTTAGTTTTGAACGTTTGAACCTCACAATTGGTTTAACTCGACTTCGGTCCATTTAATCTAACTTCTGTTGGATTAAAACAAACTTTTAGTTTAAATCGGCTTTGGTGGATTGAATTGGACTTCGGTCTATTGAATCCAACTTTTGTCAGTTGAACCCAACCTAACAAGTACTTAAGGAGATAATTTTCAGGTAATCGGACTTCAGTCTGATGAATTCAACTTCGGTTGGTTGAACCCACCGATTGGTTTAACTCGACTTCCGTTGGTTGAATCGGACTTCGGTCTGTTGAAGTTAGTTTTTGTTAGTTGAACCTAACGATTGCTTAACCCCGACTTCGGTGGGTTGAATCAGATTTCGGTCTGTCTAACTTTTGTTGGTTGAACCTAACTATTGGTTTAACTCGACTTCCGTCGGAAAAATCGAGTTTCAAACTATCCAACTTTTGTTGGTTGAGCCCAACAATCGGTTTAATATGACTGCTATCGGTTAAATCGGACTTCGGCCTATTGAATCCTACTTTTGTTGGTTGAACCTGACTATTGGTTTAACTCGATTTCCGTCATTTGAATAAGCCTTCGGTTTTTTGAACACAACTTTGAACCTGACTATTGGTTTAACTCTTCTTCGGTGGGTTAAACCGGACTTCGGTCTGTTGAAGCCAACTTTTGTTAGTTGAGCCTCACTCGACCTCGGTGGGTTAAATCGGATTTCGATCCGTCCAACTTTTATTGGTTTAACCTAACTATTGGTTTAATTCGACTTCGACCGGTTGTATCGTATCTAACTTTTGAATTCAACTTCGGTTGGTTGAATCTACCGATTGGTTTAACTCGACTTTCGTCGGTTAAATCAGACTTCGGTCTGTTGAAGTTAACTTTTGTTAGTTGAACCTAACTATTGGTTTAACTCGACTTCGGTGGGTTAAATCGGATTACGGTCTGTTCAACTTTTGTTAGTTGAGCCTAACTATCGGACTAACTCGACTTCGGTCGGTTAAGTCGGACTTCGATCTGTTGAAGCGCCAAATTTTGTTGGTTTAACCCAACTATTGGTTTAACTCGACTTCGGTGGGTTGAATCGAATTTCGATCCGTCCAACTTTTGTTGGATGAACCTTACTATTGGTTTAACTTGACTTCGGTGGGTTAAATCGGATTTAGGTCTGTTCAACTTTTGTTAGTTGAGCCTAACTATCGGTCTAAGTCAACTTCGGTCGGTCTGACTTCACTCTGTTGAAGTCAGACTTCGCTCTGTTGTAGCCAAATTTTGTTAGTTTAACCTAACTATTGGTTTAACTGAACTTTCGCTGGTTGAATCAGTCAAATCCAACTATTGTTGGTTGAACCTAACTATTGGTTTAATTCGAATTTGAATCGGTTTTCGGTGTGACTAACTTTTGGTGGTTGAACTTAACTTTGGTTTAACTAGTCTTTGGTGGGTTGGATTGTAGTAATATAGAAAGTAGTTTAGAATAGCTATTGGCTAACTCAGTAATATGTAGTTTTCCTATGTCTATTATATCGGCTTCAACGCTCGTCACTAACTAACTAATACCTATACCCTGTTGTAACACAGAAACAACAACGCCAAACAATTCTACGTAATTTTTACACGGTCCTCATAGGCAATTCTTACATTTCCATACACTATTACTCTATTGACAACAAATGAGCATGGTGTTGTTCGAATTCTTACGATTTTCTTTGCCTCCTTTACTTGGTTATGCTCCACATGCATGATTCAATAGTCAATGTAAACTCAGCTGGCGTAGTTTCATTTGCATAAGGATGCCTAGAAAAAGTTTTTACGTCTATGTCATTTGTAGTCACAGCCGGATACAAAGTTTCGCCATTCATTTAAAATTTTGCCATTTTCTTGGCAGACTTCGACGAAAATTGCTCAAATGTTTGCTTAGAAAATGTTTTGCCTACTTTTTGTGTGTTGTCAATTCAAATGAAGTAGACAGCATAAATTTACATATGATTAAAGATGCTGTTCTTTGTATTTGACTGTGTCTGTGTGCGTGCGTGTGTGAAGAAATGCCATAAGTGAACAACATTTTCGATTTAAATACGTAATTATGCTAAAATCCACTCAAATGGAAGTTTATTTGCAAGGTAGCATTTGTATATTTCTTTTCTCTCTCTCTCTCTAGTTCTCCTATAGAATAGGAGTTAATATCAATTTTAGTGTTGTAAGGTAAGGATACATTTATAAGTCAGGTATATAAATAATAAATATAACAGGATGTGTGTTATTTGGTGGATGTTTGGCTTCTTCTTTTGGCATGTAGGGGAAAAAACCTACTTTCATATAAAGGTCACAGGAAAGGTCTTTAGGATTATATTAGGGTGTAAAATCGTATATTAGCTTAATAGGAAACCTAAGCACAAAGTAGAGTTTCTCGGAAGCAAATAATATTCTGAGTTACTAATGGCCAATGCACAACAAATTTGAATACAATGCTCCATAAAATTAAAGGTGATTCATTTACAACGTTTTTTTTACTGTTAAACAAAGCACTTAAAATGGAATAGAATGTCGAAATATGTATTATGGTACAAAAGAACAATCTCTGACATTTACTTTTAATATTGGAGGCTACTATTCAGTAGGTGTCCTATTCAGAAGAACTAACTTTTGATCACTGGCTTTGCCACTGGTATCTTGCGAATTATGTGAATAAATCTGTCTTGTATTATTACAAGACTTTGGACATCCCATAACCCATAAAACATGTAGAAAATAGTTTAACATAACATTAAATTGGTTTAACATATATACCACCTACACATATAGCTGTATCGCTATCTACACAACAATGACCTTTATGAAACTTTGATCATCACCTCTAACAGCCAATTATACCACCCCCGGACTTTCATTTAACTTGAACAACATCTCTAACCCTTAATAACTAACACAACCTTCAACTTACTTTAAATATACCATCAACAACCAACACGAAGTAGAAGTACATCAATTTAACAACAATAGCTTCAATCATTCCCCAATTTTCCTTGATAGTGTGTCGGTTGCTAATGGATCGAAGTTTATTGCTCAGTTTCTTTGTAGCCGAAACCGCTTGCCCTTTAAGGACAAATACTTAAAGAGGTAATCTATGTCGATCTGTTGAATGCAACTTTTAAGAACCTAATTATGAGTATAACTTGACTTCTGTCGGTTGAATCGGATTTCGATCTGTTGGTTGAACCTAACTATTGGTTTAATTCGAATCCGGTTGGTTGAATCAGATTTCGGTCTTTTAAATCAAATTTCTGTTGGCTGAACCTAAAAATTAGTTTAACACGACTTCGGTGAGTTTAATCGAATTTCAGTCTGTCCAACTTTTGTTGGTTGTTCTAACTATTGGTTTAACTCGACTTCGATCGGTTGAATCGGATTTCGGTCTGTCCAATTTTTGTTGGTTGAATCTTACTATAGATTTAGGTCGCTTCGATGGGTTTAATCGGATTTCGAAACTAACTATTGGTTTAAATCGACTGCGGTTGGTTGCATCAGCCTTCGGTCTATCCAATTTTTGTAGTTTGAACCTAACTATCGGGTTTACTCGTCTTCTGGAAGCCGACTTCGGTCTGTTTAACTTTTGTTTTTGAATTCGACTTTGGTCAGTTGAATTGAATATATGTCTGTCCTTATATTGTTGGTTGAGCTTAACTATTGCTTTAACTCGTCTTCGTTGGGTTGAAAGGGATTTGGGTCTGTCCAACTATTGTTGGTTCAAACTAACTATTGGTTTAACCTGTCTTCCATGGGTTTAATCAGCCTTCAGTCCGTCAAACATTAGTTTGTTGAACCTAACTATTGGTTTAACTTGTCTGCGGTGGGTTGAATCGGATTGCGATCTGTCCAACTTTTGTTGGTTGTACTTAACTATTGGTTTAACAAGGTCGGTTGGGTCAGCCTTCGGTCTTTTAAATCCAACCTTGGTTGGTTGATCCTAACTATTGGTTTGAATCGGCTTTGGTCGGTTGAATCCAACCTTTGTTAATTTAACTTAAATTAAACCGATTGTTATATTCGACAGTCCATTGATTTAATTCGTCTTTGTTGAGTTGAAGCGGTTTTCGGTCTGTCTAACTTTTGTTGGTTGTGCCTATTGGGTTAACATGACTTCGGTGGGTTGAATCGGATTTTGTCTGTTCAACTTTTGTTGTTTAAACCAAACTTTAGTTTAACTTGACATATATGAATCGGACTTCGGTCTTTTGAATTCAACTTTTGTCGGGTGAACCTTACGATTGGTTTAACTCGACTTCGGTGAGTTAAATAGGATTTCGGTTAAGAACGGTACATATTTTGTTGGTGGAGCTGAAATATTGGTTTAACTCATCTTCGTTGGGTTGAAACGGCTGTGGGTCTGTCCAGCCTTAGTTGGTTCAGTCTAACTATTGGTTTAACTCGTCTTTCATGGGTCTGTCAAACTTTTGTTGGTTGAACCTTACTATTGGTTTAACTCGTTTTCGGTGGGTGGAATCGATTTTCAGTCTGTCCAAATTTAGTTGTTGAATCTAACTATTAGTTTAACTCGACTTCGGTCTATTGAATCCAACTTTTGTTGGTAGATCCTAACTATTGGTTTGAATAGGCTTTGGTCGGTTGAATCCAATTCGGTCTGTCCATATGTTTAACTCGTCTTTGTTGGGTTGAATCGGATTTCGGTTTGTCTAAACTTTGTTTGTTGAACCTAACTATTGGTTTTACTCATCTTCGATGGGTTGAATCGGTTCCAGTCGGTCCAACTTTTGTTGTTTGAATCTAACTATTTATTTAACTCGACTTAGGTCGGTTGAATTGGAATTCGGTGTGTCCAACTTTTGTTGGTGGAATCTAATTATTGGCTTAACTCGTCTTCGTTAGGTGGAATCGGATTTCGGTCTACCACGATTTCGTTGGTTGAACCTAACTATTAGTGTTGAATCGGATTTCGGTCTATTCAACTTTTGTTTTTCAATTCGACTTTGGTCCGTTAAATCGGACCATATTTTGTTGGTTGAGCTTAACTAATAGTTTAACTCGTCTTCGTTGGGTTGAAAGGGATTTGGGTCTGTCAAACCTTTGTTGGTTGAAGCTAACTATTGGTTTTACTCGTCTTTCATGGGTTTAATCAGCCTTCAGTCTGTCAAACATTTGTTGGTTGAACCTAACTCGGCTTCGGTGGGTTGAATCGGATTTTGGTCTCTCCAAATTTTGTTGCTTGAATCTAATCTGTATGTAATCTAACGGTCTGTTGAATTCACTCTTGTTGTTTGAAACTAACTATCGGTTAAACTCAACTACCGTCAATTGAATCAGACTTCGGTCTGCTGAATCCAACTTCGGTGAGTTGAATTGGATTTCAGTCTGTCCAAATTTTGTTGCTTGAATCTAACTGTATGTTTTACTCTTCGTCTTCGTTGGGTTGAAACGAATAAGGGTCCGTCCAACTTTGAAGCTTGAAACTAACTATTGGTTAAACTCGTCTTCGGTGGATTGAATCAGATTTCGGTCTGTCCAAATTTAGTTGGTTGAATCTAACTGTAGGATTACTCGACTTCTGTCGGTGGAATCGGACTCGGTCTGTTCAACTTTTGTTTTTGAATTCGACTTCGGTGGGTTGAATCGGTCCATATTTTGTTGGTTGAGCCTAACTATAGGTTTAACCCTCTTCGTTGGGTTGAAACAGATTTGGGTCTGTCCAACTTTTGTTGGTTGTCCCTGACTATTTGTTTAACTCGACTTCGGTGGGTTAAATCAGATTGTTGATCGAACTTAACTCGTGGTTTAATTCGACTTGGGTCGGTTGTATCGGTCAGCTGAATCCAACTTTTGTCGGTTGAATCTAATAATTAGTTTAACTCAACTTCGGTGGGTTGAATCGGCTGACGGTTTTAAAAAAAAAAACAGGTTTCCGGTTTCGCTTTTGTATACTCTAATCACGTTCTTTCCTGACCAATGTGATCTCTATAATTCCGGTCACTGATAACATCAACACATCCCGAGGGTATACCAAGGATGCCGACCAACTAAAATCGGTCTGGGTACACCTAACCGAACAGGCAACATTACTATTGCTGAATCCAAATTTGTGGATTATTATGTATTACATCATCAATAAAAAATACACGAAAATTCTTCCGCAGAGAGTTAAAACCCTCAAGGACAGCGATAGTAAGCTGTCAGTGACGGACCCGGATATCGTTCTGAAGATACAGAGAGAGGATATTTCAGGAATTTACTGGACACGGACATCACTCCAGAGGCTCCATCCATGACGATGGTATTAATTGTCCACCTCCGAGCCAGAGCGACATACGTGTGGCAATATGCCCCTTAAGATAACAAAGCGGCTAAAGCCGATGGTCTCCCGTCTGAATTGTTCAGTGGCAGGTGGGGAGAAGCTGATTAGGAGCATGCATCAGCTGATGGCTAACATCTGGCTAGAGGAGAGCATGCCCTGGGATTGGAGTCTCAGTCTGTTATGTCCCATATACAACAAAGGAGATCGTAGTGAGTGTAAGAACTACCGCGGAATAAACCTATTACCGATTGCGTACAAGGTCCTTTAGGGCATATGGTGTGAACGTCTAAAACCAATTGTGGAAAAAACTAATTGGACCTAATCAGTGCGGCTTTAGTTCTGGTAAATAAAAGATGGATGAAATATTCACCTTGCGACAAATCCTGGAGAAAACTTATGAAATGCAGATCTTTGTCGACTACAAATCTGTCTTAGACTTTCCGATAGGGAATAAGCTATATCAAGCCATGTCTAAGTTAGGTATTCCTGCAAAGTTAATACGCTTTTGCAGATGTATCTTGGAAAACACTAAATCCTCTGTAATGATTGGTAAGGATCATTCTGAACCGTTCAACACGGAAAGAGGTCTCAGTCAGGGTTGTAGCTTGTCATGTACGCTATTTAATATAGTTATGGAGAAGGTGATGAGAAAGGTTAGTGTCAATGTGTCGGGCACCATACTCCACAAGAACCACATGCCACCAGCCTATGCCGTTGATATATGCATCATTGGTCGAAATCTGCGGGATGTTACTGCAGTTTTTTCATCGTTGGAAAAGGAGTCAACAAAAATGGGAAACGCGGTCAACGAGGACAAAACAATAATAATGATTTCGACGCACAAAGAATCCTCTTGATGGAAACGTACCGTCAACATTGGAAATTATTGTTTTGAGGTAGTAGATGTGTTTACCTACCTCAGATCTTCCGCCAAAAACAAAAAGCAGTCAGCCAAGAAATCAATCAGAGAATAGTGCTTGCCAATAGATGTTTTTACGGACTTCGGCAGCAATGTAGTAACACCACCTTATCTCGGGATACTAAGAAACAGTAGCACCAGATCAAATAGTGGGTGCTTACGACAACAGACAGACAAAACCTGGGTGGAAGGGACTCTGAAAAATATATGCTCCTATCTAACTAACCATAAGCTATATAAGCTTTACCACGACATCGACGTAGCTTAAAGAGTCAGAATGCAAAGACTACGTTGGCTTGGACATGTTGGACAGGATGGATGAAAATGCTTCATCACCATTATACTGTTTGGTAAGGGAATTTTTAAATTACATAATTTTAAATAGTGTTTCTGGCAATACGTTTTGTGAAGTTTTCATAAACTCTAACAAGAATGCGACTGGTATTCTGCCAATTTCAGCGTCAATATTGTTAATTAGGTCTTGCAAGGTGTTGGGACGGTTGATATACACCTTCGACTTTAGGTAATCCCAAAGGAAAACATCGCACGGGGCTAAGCCTGTTCACATCACCCCTCAAAGAGATAAGCCGTCTAGAAAACATTTGCCTCAAACAATTCATGATAACCCTCGCTGTGTGTGCAATGGCACCATCCTGTTGGAACCATGTATTCTCTAATTGCATTTCCTAAGGAGCCAACTGAAAAAATCCAATATCATAGTCAAGTACCGTTTGGAGTTCACAGTTACGGCAAAAGTAAGGGCCAGTGATGCCTACTCGTGATATTGCGCACTACACAGTGACGCGGTCCGAATGCAGAGGTCTCTGGTGAAGTTCTTTGGGGTTTGTTTACATACCGACTGAGGTGAAAATGTGCCTCATCAGAAAAGAACACAATTACGTCACGGGGTATAGTTGCAAGAATGTCTTCAGAAGAGGTCCGCCAATGCATGATGGCAACTGCAAGGATCGAATACAAATCTCAACAGTGCCGCCACAGCCTGCAGACATCAGCGATTACGTAATGGGTATGTTACCGCTGGGTGGTTGGCGACCGAAGACCGAAGCATGGGGAATTCTTTAATACTTTAGACCTCTTATATATGAACCACGTTCGTGACCACGTTACAATTTATGTCATCTCACCTTTCCACAACATATTTAGCAATTATTTCTCTCTTCCGGACTAATGTATTTCATAACTTTGCTATCACCTGAGTAAAAGTTATTTTGCATTACTTTCCAACAAAATTACTGTTCTTTATTACGATATCGTTATTCTTATTCTGTCACATGTAAGTAGGCAACATCTGCAACGAATCTTAATTTCTTAAATGTTACCCTTTCTCTCTGAAAAAAATTAATATTTCAAAAACTTAAAAATGTAAACAACGTATCTTATACCTGATCCTACTTAAGTATCTATGGGCATACTTTCGAGAGGCACGTTTGAGAAAATCTTAACATTTTTTGTTTGTCCCACATGGTGGGACAAATTTTGTATATCTTAACAGATTATAGCACAAAGTGCTCAATGTTTCGACATGTTTATGTGATTAGAGTTATTATTAGGGAACAATGTCGCTCGCTCACTCACTCACCACTGCCATTGTTTGCTGTCATATCAAAGAGGGACGTGATGCCATTAGGGAGCATATCGAAGAAATGTCGCAAAAGAAATCAATGTTCACATACATGCTTTCCCCTTAGATGCCAAAGAACTTTGAAGGCCAAAGAGAATGTACGCACAATAATATTGTTTTTTTCGGCTATTGGCTTGGAAGGTGAGTGTTATGGATTGTTGCAAAAAGGTTGTTGTTTTTTATTTGTCACAAAGAAATGGAAAATGGTCAGGACCACTTTATACTGATTGTAGAATATGAAGAGAGTTTGTGCACAACAAAGGTTAATATGTTTCTTATGCAACATTAACTTTCTACATGGTTGATATGTTAGATAACACGTACACTTAAAAATAATAACGATTTCTAAGGAATATATGAAGTGTTTTGTTAGGTTACAGGAAAAAGGATATATAATATTTAACTTGAAGAGTAAGTGCAAATATCCTAAGATGTTAAGTTGGTTCTTTAAAGAAATCAATGTTTATGTTTAGTACAATGTTAATGCAAACAATTTTAAATAATATTTTTCTAGGACATACTTTCTTTCATGTGAAAAAAGTTCTTCGCTATACTTGAAGAAAAATGTTATAAAAGTTTGGTCAAAATTCGCTCATTCATTTTTAACAAATACATAATGACAAAATTTGTAAGGATAATGAAATTGGACAAGGATAAACTCGATTCCGCCATAACTACTTCTTACAACTTAAGTGGCCCTTTACAACTTACGAACGTGGTTTATAAATTTGAGGTCTGGGGTATTAAAGAATTCCACACGCTTCGGTTTTCTGCGTGCGTTCTTCAGTTAGTCCTACCATATGGTGGGACGTCGCCAACCACTTGGTCCTTCCAACGAAGTTTTAGTCTCCCTGCTCTGCACCGTCCTTCAGGTTCGTCTTCAAACACCTTTCTCGTTGGAGCATTTACATCCATCCTGGCAACACAGACATCGACACAGATATGTCCACAGATATTTTTCGGAGTATTTTTCTCTCGAATACTCCCAGGTTGGGTTCGTTGTCGTAAGTGGTATTATTAAAGTGCTGCCGAAGTCCGTAAAAACATCTATATGAGTGACTGTAGCAGCTCGCCAGATATCACCATCGTTTCGCCAGGTATGATTAATAACTTTACCTGGCAGCCCGTCATTTCACTTGGATCTAACCACCCACCTCCCCATAATCCTCTCCATTGACAGACCAGCCGATTACATCATCTCTGAACGCCGTACTTTCTTGAACCATAAGAAATCAGACTGCAACGGGTTAAGAGAATTCACCAACCGCAGGTTCAATGCACTACCCACATACCCTCATATGTTCGGGTGGCTGAGAAGAAATTCCGAAACATAATACGCGCAGCGGCCGCTAGCTTTTTCCGTGCTGGTTAATTACCCGAAATACGACCTAACTTTCCAGCAGAGGCAGCGGGACTCGCAGGTGGGCGCGATGGAATTCGTTGTTCTAACCCTGCTGATCCTAGAATCGGGGAACTGAATCTAGAAATATGTAAGATGATCGACGAATATAAGCGGATTCTATGGCTAGAACATTTGAAGCACTACAACTTAAGTTCCAGTATCGGCTAATTGTGGGCAACGGTCACTCTCGAATCCTGGCAGGAGAGAAGACCGGACGTCAATCACATTCGGTGCTACCACTGTGACTGACCCAAAGAGGTGCGCGTGTTATTTTAACCGTCAATTTATTGACCACCCTGAGAGTGATAGGACAAAAATGAGAGTAGTGCATCGTATTCATGCTCTCGGAGCCGAAGAAGCAGATGTCATCCGTAGCACAAAGTCATCCAAAGCGCTAGGCCCTCACGGAATATCGATGTCGATGCTGAAACAGTTGCAGGCCTATTTCTCTTCTCTCGCGAGTAGCAAATACACTTGAGGCTTTAATCCTGACAGGACATTTTCCAATTGCGGATCTTCAGCATGGAGTCCGTAAGCAGCACAGTGCAACTACTGCTTTACACGTCATTACCACACAATTGATTTATCGAAGGCTTTCGATACTGTCAACCACGTCACGCTTTGCAAGGACATCGCCAACACGTCCCTTCCGGACTATTCGAAACGTTGGATCGTAAATTACATGTGTGGACGCCAGTCGTATGTGAAATTCAGAAACAAGAAGTCCACGCCCCTTAGAGTTAAACAGGGAGTTCCCCAAGGGGGGGGGGGGGGTGATATGTACGGCACTGTTTGACCTCTACCTTTCTGCAATTTCACCACCGTTAATATCATATCATATGACGATGATTGTACGATTCTGGAGTCGGGCTCCTCGATTGATGACAACAACAATTACCCCAAAGTCCTTGGTGTCACATTTGACAGCTATCTGCAACAAAATTAGAAGTAGGAACAAGGTCCTCAAGTCGCTGGCCGGCAGCACTTGAGGAAGTGACAAAGAAACCTTGTGGACCTCTTACAAAGCGATAGGTTGGTCTGTAGTGAACTATGCAGCTGCAGTGTGGTCACCGAATGTGAGCCAGAGGAAGTGGAACAACCTGCTGACATGTCAAAATGCCGCCCTGAGAACTGCGACAGGGTGCCTCCTCGTCTGTGGATCACCTACATGAGGAGTCGAACGTCATACCCGTGCGCCGACATTATTTCCTTTGGTCAAATCAGTACCTGCTTGGATGTTACCGGTCCAGCCATCCCAACCACCATCTTATGGATAGGCTCCCTCCCCACAGTCAGGTCAGAAAAGACCTTCATGATCTAGAGCGCGAGATCTAACGGTACAAGAGAGAGCCTCTAGATCAAAGAGCATTTCAGGCAGGCTTAGCGGACATTCACTCAGACGCAGTCGTTGAAGCCGTGAATAACTACAGAGTGAATATCGTGCTCGGAGAACACCCTTCATCAGTGGCTTCGGAGGAAGAGGTATTACCGCGGCAGACAAGAGTTGTTTTGGCCCAACTAAGATCTGGCTAGAATTGATGGCAATACGTCGAACGCCTGTCCCGTTTGCAACCAGGGACCACACGACACACTACACCTGTTCAACTGCCAAGCCAAACCAACTCAACTTGTTCCCAGGTCCTTTGAACCCACCCAGTGGAAGTAGCCACCTTCCTTGGTCTGGAATCAAACAGCAGCAGAAAATACCAAGGCGAACCAATTAACACCTAATTGACAAACAAGACACTTATACTGCTACAACTAAAACAACACCATCTTCTCCATAACTATATTAAATAGTCTATAGGACAAGCTATCGCCATGCCCGAGACCTCTTTCCGTGTTGAATGGTTCAGACTGATCTTTACCAATCTTAACCGAGGATTTGGTATTTTCCAAAGTACATCTGCAAAGTCGAATTACCCAGGAAAATTTTTCAGAACTTGTTGCGAATGGTATTGATACTAGAATCGTTTCTTTTTTAATCGACTTTCTATTCTGTTTCTGGTTCTATATAACCGATTATGTACAACATGTTGCACCACAGATTCCGTAGAACAAAAAATGTGTATTCGTATTCGAAATAAGTATTTTTTAGAGGGTATTTATTAAGAAAAACTCAAAAATCTGAGTTAAAATATATTTCGAACTAGCACCCAATTGAAAATCAATGAAATTTCAAAAAACAGCATATGTAGTTCAGTTATGTAGCAATTCATTTCATAACAGGTTCCATGAGAACATGTTGGTTTTGGGACAATTTCAAACAAAAATAATATATTGTGCAACCGAAAGTGGAACTTGTTACTTATCAGTAAAAGCTGTTCTGTAATTGTTTCTTTGCAACAAAATATTTTGCTGGGTAGTTTTGTAGGAATACAAAATTCAGACATGGACTCATATAACTTACTCCTTATCGGAGAGTCGAAGGCTGCTTTGTAGTCGACCAAGAGGTGGTAGGTGTCGATCTGCTTTTCATGAGTTTTTTTTTCCAGGGTTTGTCGTAAGGTGAATATTTGATCCGTCGTAGATTCACCAGGTCTTATGCCGCACTGATATGGTCCAATTAGTTTTTCAACAATTGGCCTTAGATGTTTACACACTATGCTCGAAAGAACCTTGTACGCAATTGGTAATAGATTATTTCACGGTAGTTCTGACACTCACTACGATCTCCCTTCTTGTATATGGGACATAACAGACTGAGACTCCAATCCCCGGGCATGCTTACCTCTAGCCATATGTGCTCCATGAACTATTACATGCTTTATATCAGCTCCCCCCCGCCTGCAGTTTTTTTGTTTTTAAGGCGGGATCTCGCTACGGCTCGGAGGTGGAGAGTTAATACCTTGTCATGGATTGGAGCGGGGTTTTCTGAAGTAGTGTCCGTATCCAGTAGATTGCATAAATAATCTCTCCATATCTTCAGAACGTTATCCAGGTCCGTCATTAGCTGGCCATTGCTGTCGTTGCAGGAAGGCAACCCTGTTCCACGCATGCTCGCCTTAACTCTCTATTACAATTTTCGGGCTACCCCTCTACTCTGTGCACTCATCCTGTTTCTTTTTTAGCTCCTTCTTTTTCCATCTAAAGAGACGAGTTACCTCTCGTCTTTTCACCCTGTGCCGTTCACGAACAGCTCGCGTTGCCATTGGCTGCAGTTTCATCAAGTATGCAGCATCCGTCTTTTTCGTGGCATTGCGACATTCATCATCGTACCAGGCATCATCTTGAGACGGCTTCTCGTAGTCCATTCTATGGAGTCTTCTATATATATCTATATATTGCCACTGCGAGGTATTACCGTACCGTAGCAGTTGAGTTAGGTGGTTGGAGTAGGCGTCCGCTACCTCTGTGATCCGCAGTTTACTGATGTCCAGCTTACCTAAAACGAATTTGATCTTAAGATACTTGGGGTCTTACACGTCTTCTTTAATTCGTTACACTTTTACTCGTATCAAATAATATATACTCTCATCTCAGGATGATGGTTTAAAAATTAAGAAAAACCAATTTCAACTATTTTCCTAATAGTGGGACCAGTATACATCAAAAGGTATATTGAGAATACTTTTGTAGATTTTAATTTTTGTTGTTATTTTTAATTTTGTTGCATAGTACTGTTGCTCCTAGATTTTTTTTCATTTAGTTATTTTAAACTGTTATGCCACCTGCTTTATTTGATTTAAAGCAACTGCTGCTGTACTGCTTATTTTCTCTATTCGAAGAATACAACATCTACATTTTGTCTTTGTTTTGATAAGCACAATCTCCTATTCTTACTAATGTTAACTACACTCTCATTTCGTTAACTAACTCGATACGCGATCAAATCACAAACCACAAAGAAGAATATAATTTCCGTTGCCAGTTCCCAAAAAATTACGAGGAAACGGAAATAACAGCAGCGACTTCTCTTGCAGCAGATAGTTACTTTTACTATTACAATTTCAAAGAATTTGTTCTACTCTTTAGACGAAACTTTTGAACTTTTGAGTATGTTGTGATACATATTTACGCACTAATGAATAAAGACAAAAACCTGAATTTGCTTATATAGACATGGCTGTAACTATGAAAATGTTTTCATATGCATTTGCTGTAGCGATATTATCTAGAGTTTTAACAAGAAATCTTGTAAAACAAACTCAAGAATTTCCGTGAAATATGTTTTTATATTTAAAGAGTTTAGCTTCAGAATTTGTCTTGCTCAAACAAAAATGTTTGTTTCCTATATGAAATGACGTTTGCGATGAATACGAAGATTTCGCTGTTGAAAAATTGTTTAATTTTTAAATTGGTTTGCCGCTTTCACGATAAATTCGCTGTGGTTTTCTAATAACACTTATTACACAGTGCAACAGTGAAAAAATTACAACAACTAGACAGTATAGGTTCGATTCTACTATCGAAGGGTAATAAAACCCTATACTCAGTTTGGCGAGATTGGTGACCAATTTTTTTTATGGACCCCAAAAGATTTTCAAAATCAGTGAGCCCCTCGAAAAAGTTATCAATATAACTATATATATCGTTAAAAAGACCGAAGTCTCTTCTTTCTAAAACCGCTGAGAAACTATAAATCGGTTGATATTCAACCACGTTACTGGCTTTTAAGTGCATAAAGATACAACAAACCGGTATCCTGGTGGTCTTTCTGAGCTATTTAGATTGCCTAGATCCGTTCAGATTATATTGGTATGTTCACGAAAGTTATTCAACTTGACCATGGCTAATTTTTTGGCGAGCATTATTATTGAAAAATTTCGACTCCCTCAAAGTAATGCCCAAAAAAGTGAAAAATTAAAATTTTTTCTTAATTTGTTTTTGAAATGCAGGGATCACCAACCTTTTTGACATAAATTGTTAATAAAGTTAGAGCGCAAAACTCCCAGCTACAATATTGTCGAATATAGTATAGCGCTATCACGAAGTGTGAGTAAGCTGTTGGACAAAAAGTGATGACACCTTTTTTCGAGGAGCTCACTGATTTTGAGAATCTTTTGGGGTCCATAAAAAAAAATTAGTCACCAATCTCGCCAAACTGAGTATAGGGTTTTATTACCCTTCGATAGTAGAATCGATCCTATACTGCCTAGTTGTTGTATTTTACAAAAAGTCTTAATTTGTTGCATAGTGTTATTTTCTCTCGAAAAATTCAAGTTTTAAAAACGGTAACGTCCCAATGTGCACAAATGCGGACGCGGATCCGAAACTGATCAGTATCGGATCCGACAAAACGGAATCCGCGCAGTCGGATCCGAAACTGATCAGTTCCGGATCCGACAAAACGGAATCCGCGCAGTCGGATCCGAAACTGATCAGATCCGGATCCGACAAAACGGAATCCGCGCAGTCGGATCCGAAACTGATAAGTTCCGGATCCGTTAAAACGGAATCCGCGCAGTCGGATCCGAAACTGATCAGATCCGGATCCGACAAAACGGAATCCGTGCAGTCGGATCCGAAACTGATCAGATCTGGATCCGACAAAACGGAATCCGTGAAATCATAATTATAGTAAAAATTCTCAAACTTGGTTGAAAATGCATTCATATTATAAACATGTATAACATAATATTAGTTTAGTTTATTGAATTAGGGGCAAAAAATACAGTGTTTTCCTATTTTAATTTTAAAAATCTTGGTTATGTTAGTAAGCACATTCTGCTGCAGCTCGCCTTCAATTCGCATAGAACTATTTGTCATAATATTAATGTTACTGTCATTAGTAAACAACCTACGTGCATTTTTTGGGTAACCAAAAACCACATGTTTTCCTGAAATTTTTTTAATTGTGTCAATTTTGAACACTTATTCATTACATGATTTCCGTATTTGTGCGCCATGCGGATCAGTATCGGATCCGATCCTGGGACGGGTGTGACCATGTTACTCACATTTTTGGTTATAATTTATAAATAGAAAATTTATTATTAAAAAACAAGCTGTTATTACCAAGACTGTTAAGTTTTTAAACGTTTAGTAACAGAACTGGATTTCTGCTCAGAATATTTATTAGAAGACAACGACGGGTGTGACCTTAGGAATTTGAGCTTTTACAAAATTTTGACTTCTGTAAAATTTTCCGTAGAACTTTCACAATTATTGTGATATAGGTAATTGTTTTTATTGTTTTTGAATGTGTAAAGTACTTACTTTTTGCAAAAAACAACTTTTTCTAGGGCTAAAATACAAATTACTTACTTAATTTCCCTTTGCACTCTATGAATGAAGTATGGGATAGCTTCTCGCATTGTTGTGAATTAACACACTTTCTATTTTTAGATTCACAACTAACGGCATCGTCTTGATTATCGACGAATGCGAACGTCACTGCTTGAGAAGTTTTTACTAGACATGCCGATTGACTCGACATTATACTGCGAAGTTACTGACGACAACATCAAAGGGGGATGGCAGTGAAAAAAAAATATATTTATTTTCATTTTGTAGATGACTTGAAATACAAATTGGCCATGTTAAATCCGCTCTTTTATCAAAAATTAAAATTTTGTTGCATATTCATATTCGCGTTGGGTATTAAATTGTATCTCTCTAGCTCTAAAAAAAGTTTTGCCACGCCCAATATGCCCATTGGTCCAAAATTAAAAATTCCTCTGCATACTCACATTCGTGCTGTCAAGCACTATATGGGTATTAAATTGCCAAAATTTAAATTTCGTCTGTATATTTATATTCGTGTTGTCGAGTACTATCTGGTTATCAAATTGTATCTCTCTAGCTATAAAGAAAAGTTTTGCCACGCCCAATATGCCCATTGGGACTAAAATCAAATTTCGTCTGCATATTTCTATTTGTGTTGCCGAGCACTATCTGGGTATCACATTGTATCCCTTTAGCTCTAAAAAAGTCTTTCCACGCCCACTACGCCCTTTTGGTTCCAAAGTTAAAATTTCGTCTGCATATTCAAATTTGCGTTGTCGAGTACTATCTTTGCCACGCCCAAAAACGCTCATTGAGTCTAAAATTTGAATTTCTTCTGCATATTCATGTTTGTGTTGTCGAGAACTATGTATATGGGTATCAAATTGTTTCTCTCTAGCTCTAATAAAAGGTTTTGCCACGCCCATTGGGTCCAAAATTAAAACTTCGTCTGGATATTCATATTCGTGTTGTCGAGTACTATCTGGGTGTCAAATTGTAGCTCTCTAGCTCTAAAAAAAGGTTATGACACGCCCACTCCGCCCATAGGGTCGAAAATATAAAAAATATATAGCCTACGGTAATTTCCATACTGTATACTATCTGCATTCCAAATTTCATTGGAATCGGTACAACCGTTTAGACGTGATTGAGCCACAAACAAACAAACACACAACCCAACAAACAAACAGACAAACATTCACATTTATAATATTGATAGGGATAGGGTAGGGATAGGAGATTGTCTTGTCTTTCCGGAGGTAACAGTTTCTACTTATCTAGATAACAAGATAAATAAAATATTAAAAAATGTTAATGTTAGTCCTAGAGTATAAAGCTGGAGATGAGAGTGTTCGTTATATGCTCATTTCAAACTGTTGCCAAATTGATAAAAATTAAAATAAAATATAATTAAACTAATTCCATTTATCCATAATTGTTGTTCTCTTGTATATATTAATAGACCGATTTTTATTTAAAATTTAAAATTACATTTGTTCCCTTTTTTCTCAAAATTATTATGTTTGCAATAGTCTTACAATACTCGTACAAATGTTTACAATGTACGAGTAATTTCTTCTCACTCAATCTTAACTCTCATCTTAACACTCATCTCATCTAATAAGCCACAATTATGTTTGGGGGACCATTGACCTAATTTAGTTGCAATCGTGATATTGATGAGTGCGGTTCGGTATCGGGTTCGGGTACTTGACGCGCTGTGAGTGCATGTTGCTGTGTGTGTACAACAAAGTGGTGAGAGTTACTTAAAGTGCAAGAGTAGGAGAACAACAATAAAGACATCATGAGTAGATAAATCGATAGTTCCAAGATGTATTAATAAAGGTGAAGTTATCTGTACAACAAATTTGGCATTGCAACAACCACAGGCAATTTATTTTGTGTAGTTCCTCTCTAGTGTCAAAATCTCCATACAAAATTTTGACAACTGAAAGGCGCAACTCGGCGAGTATATGTAAGTTGACAGTGCAGGGGCACCAAAATCAGAAAAAAAGTTAAAACCAGCTGGCAGTTAACGCCACCTGTATTAATACATCTTGGATAGTTCCTTTTTATTTAAAAGTCAGTCTTGCAAAGATTTGCGAGTACATAACTGTTTGTGTGATATTGTTGTTGGTGTTGTGGATGTCAAATCTAAATCTATAGTGGAGAATGATAAGGAAATAAATGCATGATTGAATTGGAACAGAAAGCCTTAATCAATGTCGATTGTGCAATGTGTACATTTGTAAAAGAACAGATGTTTAACATTTCTATCAAGAATTCTACTCAGTTTTAATATCAAAACACAAGGGAACGTGGATTAGTGTACTCAGAGAATATATATGTTAATATGTTAATGAGAAATGTGCAATTTAGAAAGGCTAGAAAGGAAGAGTGGAATTACAATTGTGTAACATTAAAGAACGTGTGTGTACACGTCTGATGATTGTCGAAAAGAGGCAGTGAAAGCCAGTCTGGTTGCCAAAAAGAAACTGTGCAATTGTTACAGAATCAAAGTGCAATAAAACGAAAATGTTATGAAAACTAGAAAAAGACAACAAGTGATAAGAACAGAAATGGATATTAAGAATATAAAATTCAAAACATTAGGTGGAGAATGTGTTTCAATAGCATAAAAACAATGAATGAATAGAGTTATGGAGAAGATGAAGTGGCAAGTGCATTTACCAAAAAAACATTGCACTGGGGACGGTCGTTCATTATAAGGGACACAAGGTAAGCTCATTTTAGTACTCAAGCGGAAATTTAACAAAAGTTTTTTCTATTAAAAAAAAAAAAACGATTGAAAATCATTTAAAAACTAGTTCGATTATCTTCGCATATGGGTGTTTCCAAAGTAACGGTCGATAGCGATTTTCGAAGATTTTTTAAATAAAATTCCAACCTAAGCAAATATGCTACGGGGGATTGGTTAATTTTGGACTTACGAATAAATTAAATTAAGTTAAATTAAATAAATATTATGTAACAAATTAAAAAGCAACTTTTATCCTAAGATGTCCCACAAAAATGTAAAGGCGTTGTTTATCAAAAAAGCAAAATTATGCAATAAAAATATGCATTTATTGTAAAATATGCAAAAATACGATTGAATGTAATTTTAAAGGAAATTTAAAGATTCATGAAGATAACTTAACCGTTTTAAGTTGTTCAGGGAAAATATCCATTTTCATAGGATTCCTTGCCCATATATATTTGGCTTGCTGGCTTGAATTAGCTCTTTAAACATATTAAGCTCTTCAAGTGTCGATCTTATACGCTCTGTTAACAATTCATTACCCTCTCGCCAAGTAACTCTATTACCTCGGTGGGAGAAATAGGCTTAAAATGTGCTGAGGAAATATTCTCATATTGTTTGATTTTACTTTTTTCCAAAAAAATATCAAACTTCAAAATTGCAAATTGGAGTTTAAGGTTTTATTACTGAGGTCAAATGCTACCGTTCGATATTGGTTTGGTTCACTCCCGAAAAAGTTTGTTGCACTTTTTGCTTAATAATAGACTTCTTAACATTTCAATAAAATTTAATTTTGATTTTATTTGTAAACCTCTAGCTCGTACAGGTTATTTGTCTTCGGTGACCCTTCTAACACTTGACCTTCCTCTAAAGTTGTGTTTAAAGCGTTTCTTTTCGAAATTAGGCCCATAATGTCCCATACGGGTGGCACCTAGAGAGTTAAAATTTTCAGAGGAAATATTCTCCAGAAAATTTAATATAGGTCTTCCAAGACATGAACTATCCCTAATGTATTTTTCAACATGATTTTTCATATTCTTTGATTCGACTTTTGACCAAAAATATCAAATTTTAAACCACTGTAAAAAAATTGTGACGTAGTGGAGGTTTCTTTAAACCAAATTCGATTCATGACCTTTTGAGTCGTTTGAGCCATGTCCCTCTGCCCGTTTGTCTGTCTGTGTGGCTGTCCGGCTGGTGCGCACGATAACTTCCGAAAGACTCAACCAAATGTTTTGAAATTTTGCATGAGTTAATATTTTCCCAAAACTACTGACGATATTGCAAATGGCCCCGCCCCTTCTGGTACCTCCCATACAAATACATCATTCCGCACACTTTAAAAATCGTGTAATAATATCAATACACCCAACGGGATCATATCCAAATTCTGTATTTAGTAAAGCTATAAAAGGATAAAGTTTTGAAAAAAAATGGAAGTCTAGCCACGCCTCTTCTGGTACCTCCCATACAAATGTAGCTTTCCGCCTGATATAGAGATGGAGTAATAATATCAATACACACATCGCGATCGTGCCCAAATTCTGTATTTTGTGAAGCTATAACAGGACAAAGTTTTGGAGAAAAAACTGGAAGTCTAGCCGCGCCCCTTCTTGTACCTCCCATACAAATGTACCTCTCCGCCCACTTTAGAAATCGAATAATAATATTAATACAATAGAAAATTGTATGTTTTACTGAGGGTATATGTAAACTGGCTTTTACTTATAATTGGTTTGCATGCATCCCTTTCGTAAAGAAGATGATCAATTAGGTCCTTATGGACTCATTGTTTTATCCATTGGGCGTGTGTGGCATATCTTCACCCAATGCGTTCCACGTAACTATAGGGCCGTGTCCCTTTGGGAATGTAATCATTTTCCTAATCCGATCTCTCTCATTACACCGTGCAACAGTGGTTTTTACACTTGATGAAGGCCATATATACGTGAAACTAGAGACCTTATGTAGTAAAACTGCATTCTCAGTGATTTAAAAGGACTTCAAAGTTTCAAAGGATGCAGCATTTTAAAAAAATTAAATCAAATGTTTCCACGAACCATATAATACCGATATGGGTATCATATGAAAGGTAAGAATCTCAGCAATGCAAACAAATAACAGATTTTAATGGATATGAAAATTTCAAAAATGTTCTTTTAAAGTTTTAAAGCTTAATATCATTTAAATAATTTTTTCTGAAAAAAATATATGTTGAAGAAGTTATATGTACATTTTACTAATCTAGCTTTACTAGTTTAGGTAAAAAGACAAAATTATTAATCCTGTTTAAAAATATTGTATGTATATAAAAAAAAATAAATACAAATTAATTAAAATGAAAACGTTGACTTTGCCGCTTATGCTGATCGTCTGTGTCACGACATATTGTCCAACAATATTCCGTCATCATGTGGCATGCAGTTTTTCTACCAAATCGATTTTCAATCATCACTGAAATTTCCCAAATTGTCGGGAAAAAGTCAAGATGGTTGTCTAGCAAATGAATCTTTTTTGAAATTTTTGGTCCAGATCCATTAAACTTTGTTATTTGTTTGCATTGCTGAGATTCTTACCTTTCATTTGATACCCATATCGTTATAATATCGTTAGTGGAAATATTTGATTTAATTTTTTGAAAGTGGTGTATCCTCTGAAGCTTTGAAGTCTTTTAAAAAAAATCCTGACGTTCTGGCGATAAACTGAGAACGCAGTTTTACTACATAAGGTCTCTAGTTTCACGTATATATGGTCTTCATCCAGTGTGAAAACAAAAATTGAAAATTGTCGCAGGGTGTTATTGTTTAGTTTCGAGAAACGAATCAGGTTGTATTCAAATCATGTTTTCCTGGCTTTCCTACAGGTTTCTTCGTAGGAAAGGGCTATGCCCTGTCGGGCCTCTTCATTCGCTCGGCAATAGTCCTCAAATCTGCTGTCTCTAGGTATGTATGTAACAGAACTCTGTAATCGTGATCGTTGAGAGACTTTAGTAAGCTGCTAGACTGACCGTGAACAGGAGAATATCCTAGTGTGATACTTTCCGCACCTTAATCTCGTCGGCGGCTCTCTATTTCCGCTTGACAATCGCTGGAGAAGTCTGGAATCCTCGATTTTATGCCCGCGATGTAGATACAGTAGCCGACCCTATCATCCAGTTTAGACCAATCAGTGAAGATGTTTAGTATTCCATACTAAGGGTTTCGTTTTCTATCCACTCCTTTCTGGAGAGCATTCTGGTTTCATAAAATATGTTTAATTTCAGTGTACTAAACACGTAGTAAGTCTCAAATGGGATATTGAGTTGTTTCGCATCCTTCAGTGTCCGTTAGTGGTATCCCAATTTTCTACCTTGTTTAGTCTTATGGCTGATTTGAGAGCAGAGCTTTTGCAGGTGGTACTAGATGAAGTATTGAGTAGAGGAAGTTGACCTCATGCATCTGGTAATTAGATAACAGGAGGAATGTTGATTACTTTCCACTTGTCGGAAAGTGCTCTATTTACTGAGCGCGTACCACCAGACTATAGAGCAATATTGTTCAATAGCGTTATAGATTCAAAGTATTACTTTGTATTTGAGCCCCAAGAGTTTTCAAAAAAAAAAAGTAAAAATGTCTTTAACAGACAAAATAAAAATAAAACAAAACATTTGGGGCTTTTATCATGAAAATAAATTTAAATATAATTCAAATTTAAATTTTGGCTGTAAACTTTCTTACTTACTTAATTTCCCTTTGCACCCCATGAACGAGGTATGGGATAGCTTCTCGCGTTGTTGTGAATTAACACGCTTTCTATTTTGAGATTAACAACTAACGGCACCTACTTGTTTATCGACGAATGCGAACGTCACTGTTTGAGATGCTCTTACTAGACACGCCGTTTGACTCGACACTTATACTGCGAAGTTGCTGTCAACAACATTCGAGGGGAGTCGACAATGAAAGAACAATATTTTTTTAAGATGACTGGAGCCATGTTTGAACCTGCGATCTCCTGCATGGTAGTCGCGTGTTCTAACCACTATGCTACGGCCGGTCTAGTGTTATTATAAATTCCAATGTATTGTGGAACACCCTCGCGAAAAAACTGCTGTGAGTCAAGTTACATGATAATAATACCAATATTTTCAAATATTCTTTTTCATGTAATCAGCATTTTTAACGGAATAGCTGATTGACTCGCTATGTCCTTGTTCTGTTTAAATGTTTTCCTTTGAATGCTGTAATGTATGATGAATATTTCATTTACATTGGTAGTTGTGTCAAACTTCGATTCAATTCGAAATTTGTTGTTGAGAATACTCGTATGAATTATTATCATTTCCTTGTTAATGGATTATTTGATTTTTCTTTATCTTTTTGCCCAGATGAAAATGTATGCGAACTGTTGAAACAACTGCATTACGCATGATATTATGGTAATGTGTGTAATAAAAATACATTTCCCTTCATATGAATAGCTTATAGCTTTAACAAGAATATTTAAAGCGCAAACTTGGATTACAGTTTGTCAGCACATAGATCTGAGACACGTGTTTCTTACGATTCCTTGAAAATTGATTCTGTCTCATCCAGACAGCGAAATATTATAAATTACATCATCACAATCATAAGACCTTACCGCTTAGTATTATTTTCCTAGCTTGAGGTTGGAAATTACATCAACGAATGTCATAGATATAACATTACATAATTAAATTACTTAGAACATAGTTAGGAATTATATTAAAGTTGCCCTTGTTGGGATGAAAGCTAAATATGTTTTGCAGTTGGCAATTGAAATGAGATAAGATATAGTTTTACGAATTGATTTCGGGAAATGACATTGTTTAACGCAGTTCATCGCGAATGTGTTTCTTTAAGTTCTCAAGAGATACTAGGTTACATTTGAAAACTTAACTTTTAAGGTATACACAAAGAAAAAAAGGCAATTGGAAATAATTCTGAGCCAGTTAATGTTATCTTTTTTGGATATCACGTTTGCCCATATTTCAAATTTTTATCGAAAATTTTTATTTGTTAAAACAATAACATGGGGGTTTTTTTAATGCCGAAATGTCGTATTTCGAATGCTTCTCAAAAATTGATAAGGTTGCAGTAACATTTTGCAGTACTTGGCCGACAATATCAACTACGGCTTTACTGTAATTATAAACTGCTCTATTAATTTCTTGAAATTAAATGCTTGCCTTCATTGTCGCCTGTTGCCAACAGCGGCATCCATTAGAAAATTAGGATACAATTTTGCAAGAAATTAACCTCTTACTCACGTAAGGTGCTTATGGCTTCTACTCGTTCGAACATACATACAGTTTATTCAATTGAAAGTTGTGTGACTTATGTTCTATTTTTGTTATACTCTAGTCATACCATAATATTTTTATGTATTCTTTGTTTGCGTTTATATTTTAGTGATTATTTCTAGTTTTTGTTTGTTTTCTGTCATTAAGCACAAATGGATTCTCGCTCTCTCGTATTACCACATATGGCCTTTACTGCCGACAATAATCTATTTGTTTATTTTGATTTTATTATCCTTAGAAGTATACAAGTAATGACACATTTGGCTCCCTAACACACACACACACACACATGCATATTAAATCACAACTCATAGTAGTAAATTCAATGAAATTCTAATCCCTGTAAGAGCATTACTTATAACAAAGTGTCCAATAGCTGCTTTGTTCTATTATCTACTATTTGCATTGTGCTATGGCAAGTACTCGAAACGAAAAGAGTTGAATGCCTAAAAGTATTTGAAATCAAAAAGTAATGTATTTATTAAATTACAAAGAATACACTATACTAAGCAGGAAGTCATCATTTTACATATGAAAGGACACATTGGATTTCTAATAAAATCCAATTAACTTCTAGTAGATAAAGATAACACGTGCCACCGGACATAAAAACACAAGAATCACATAACAAACGTTTAATCTCAACATAAAAATAACTGACGTAGAAGTGTTAACAAAGCTAAATTACTAATCCAGCAGTACTATAGATTTAGGTGAATTACTAAGAAATTTTAAGATTGTATATCTTTCACTCAAACTTGGATTGGTGCTGAAATGTTCTACTAATTCGGTCTACTAATACGCCCAGACCAAACGGCTAAAAGTTCGTCTTCTTCTTAGGTGGCTATTACAAAACCTCAGTTTCTTCAGCCGAAGATGGAAAAGATTTCCAGTCGCTTCGTTGTTCGGCGCTTCTTCTCTAAATTCTGACACCAAGTTTCGAGATGTCCTCTTCCATTTGGTACTTCCATCGAAGTTTTTATCTTCCAAAAGTGTTGCCGAAATCTGTAAAAACATCTATTGGTTAGCACTATTCTCAGCTTGATTTCTTGGCTGACATTATTTTTCTTATTGACGGAAGATCCGAGGTAGGTGAATTTATCGACTACCTCAAAACAATAATTGTCAACGTTCACGGTGCGTCCTCATCGAGAGGACTCTTTGTTCGTCGAAATCATTATTTTTGTTTTGTCCTCGTTAACCGCTAAACCCATTTTTGCCGACTCATTTCCTAGAGATGAGAAAACTGCAGTAACATCCCGCAGATTTCTGCCAATGATATCTATATCCTCAGCATAGGCTAGTGGCACGTGGCTCTTGTGGAATATGGCGACAGATATGTTGACACCAACCTTTCTCAGAACCTTCTCCATAACTATATAAAACTAGCTGACCCGGCAAACGTCGTTTTGCCATACAACTTTGGACACGGCAAAGGTTGTCTCGCTCCTACGGTAACGCCTTCATATAATAGTAAAACACAGATAGTTCAAGTTTTAATCTGATTTACTTGAATTCAATCGAAATATGTGAAGAGCGATCTGATATACAATGTTTTTCGATTTGTTTCCGACAAACAGACGACGCACAGATGACCGAGTGAAAAGCAGGGAAATTCAAGTTGATTCCACAAATTTCCATCGATTGGTCTTACGATTTATCGATTGTTATCGGAAATACCAATCGAATGGGGAGTTGAATTCGCATGAATTGGAAGGGAAGATCGGTTGGAATAATAAGAATTCGAGGGATAAGAACTTTCTCTCCTTTGAATTTGCCCTTTGATCGTCGCTTTAATTACAATTTCGGATGATTTAGATTCCGCAAAATGATCATGATCGATCCCACCTTCAGCTGCAAATTATGCGTCGAAGTTTTTAGCACATCTAGAGAGTTCAAAAATTCTGTCGAATAGTTGGTCGCCTTATTCTCGTTAAATCACATCGAAAATTATTCATCGTTCGGTCATCTGCCTTCAAAGCTCGTTTATGCGCCATCGTGCATTCATTCCAAATAATGATTTAGCATTCTCGCAACAATTTCGCTACACGTTGGCTTGTCAACCGTGAGAAGAAAGCGGAATGTGCAGTTCCACCGCCTTTCCACAATGTGGAAGCAATATCAGAGGATACAAAAGCTAACTCAATTGCGATCTTGACGAATTGTTGCCAGAATCAATGAAATTACGAATGTCTTGCCTGTCCCACCGGGATCATCGAGAAAGTAAATGTCTCCCGTTCCATCGTCAACAACCTTCATCTGCGAATCGTACACGTTCGTTTGCTCGGCATTTAAGGGCGGCACATTTCTTTGGACTCTTTCAGTCAGCTCAACTCGATCAAAGTTTTGCAATTCGCGATTGAATGCATCATGCATCGAACGATTTGGCGCTGGTATTCCAAATTTCGACAGTAGACTGCCGTACATAAGCACGCACATTTCTTTGATCAGAAGATAATTTCAAGATCGGAATTGGATGTTGTCGTGCGAACTCTGTGAAAATGTCGTCAGCCATTTCGTTCTTTAATTTGTCCCACAATGCGCCCGGGTTCGGCAGATGCAACGTGGCTATGATGATCGCAAACAATGTACGAATTTGACTCGCTGGAGCAGAAAGAGTTGTTGGCGAGATTCTCGAAGTGTGGCGATTGATTGAAACTAATAAAATTGAGACGCTCCGTTTCGACCTTGACGTTCATGTCAACGCAGTACTGTTGAAATAATCGGCGATATCTTAACAGATGATTGTCAACATCTTGTGAGCTAAACATTTTATCCGTTTCTTCTCCTGAAATACGGATTCGAACTTAAAGGGATAATGAAAAAGAACTGATGACTTGTAAACAAACCTTTCGTTCTATTAACCATCTTTAAATTGAGGTGATAGCCATCCTTTCCACCACAGAACATCAACAGGTATTGAATTGAATCAAATGACTGATGAGTCTCGTACACGTGCCTAACTTTTCCACCATCCCAAAGCTTTTTCACATTTACATCATTCAAAATTATCGAAACACAATAAAATGTAAAATTTCGTCGAAAAAAAATTTAAATTTTTGGAATTTTCCCATAATTTTCCAACCAAAATTTTCTATTTTTCCAACCGAAAAGCCACAACGGAACAATTAGATACAAAATGTAATACAAAAATTCAATTTGCTGTACAAAATGTTCCGAAAAAAACCAAATTTTTCGAGTTTTCCTGAATTTTCCGAGTTTTCCACCGAAAATTTTTCTATTTTTTCATTCGAAAAGTCATTTCGGAATAATTGCACTGTTACATCGTCCAAAATTTTCAAATCACACGATATGTAAAATTTCGTCGAAAAACAAATTCAAACTTTTTGAATTTTTCCGGAATTTTCCGCATTTTTCAACAAAAATTTTCCATTTTTCTATTCGAAGAGCCATTCTGTAAGAATTGGCTCCACGAAAAGCCCCCCAATGAAATAACGCCCAGGAAATAACCCCCAGGAAATAACCCCCAATGAAATTAACCCCAAAAAATAGGAAATAACACCCAAAAACAGTGAACGAAATAACATCCAAAAATAAATGAAATAAACCCCAAAGCGAAAACGAAACAACCCCCAATATTTGGGAGTTATTTCATATGAAATAACACCCAATGATAAAAATGAAAAAACCCCCAATGAAATAAACCCCATCAGCAACAAAAATGAAATTATGCCCAAAATTCATAAAAGAGTCAGTTTCACCAAGGATCTCATGAAGTCAATTTGCACCAACAGCAAAGTCGCAAAATTATTGAAATGAATCGTGTGGATCGTTGTAGCCCTGCTCTATTTTTGCAGTTCGGAAGACAATTTGCCTTTTACGTTTGGCCTTAACATAACCACCTCCATTGTTCCAAGCAAATCAAACTCTCTGCATTTATTGAATTCTTCCTTTTGAAGAACTTTTACAAATTTAAAAAAAAAATCCATTCTTAGTGTGTACTAATCGAATTCTCAAAATGAAAAAATGATCGGTGAATTTTGTTGATTTTCTAACCGTCAATATGAACTCAAATGGAAATATCTTGAATCATTCAAAAGATATTGTAATATATTCACAGGCTAAAAATTTTCTTGTAAAAGGCCTATTTTTTTATAATTATAACCCCTAAAAACCAACAGCTTAAAAAATTAAATAACCCCCGAATAAAAAATGAAATAACACCCAATTTATTCACGATATGAAACAATCCCCAAATTTATAAAATTGGTTGGGTGTTATTTCATTGGAGATTATTTCATAATTTGAAAACCTCAAATAAGAAATGAAATAATTCCCAAAGAAAAATGAAAAACGGCCCAAAAAATGGGGAGTTATTTCATATGAAATAACACCCAAAAATGTATGAAAAAAATTTGGGGAATATTTCATTTCTCGTTTGGGCGTTATTTCATTGGGGGGCTTTTCGTGGAGCCGTAAGAATTGCACACAAAATTCCATTCAAAGAGGCAATTTTAGATTTTTCCAATTTTCCGGAAGATTTTCCCAAAATTTTCTTTCACATAAACCTTCTCCTGGCAAAAACGAACAACTTAAAAAAAGTTTGAGCAAAATCGGCCCAGCCGTTCTCAATTGATGAATTACTATACATTTTTGCCACCATTTTTATATAGATAGATAGTGTACAGGACAAGCTATCACCCTTACTGGGATCTCTTTTCGTCTTGTATGATTCAGAGTTGTCCTTACCAATCTTAATCGAGCTTTTGGTATTTTCTAAGGTACATTTGCAAAGTTAAATTAGCTTTGCAGGAATACCAAACTCAGACATGGCCTCATATAACCTATTCCTTATCGGAAAGTCGAAGGCAGCTTTGTAGAAGACAGAGTGGTGGTAGGTGTCGATCTGCTTTTCATGAGTTTCTTCCAGAATTTGTCGTAAAGTGAATATTTGATCCGTCGTAGATTTACCAGGTCTAAAGCCGCACTGGTTCAATTAGTTTTTCTACACTTGACTTTAGACGTTCACATAATATGCTCGATAGGACCTTGTACGCAATTGGTACGGTAGTTTGATCTCCTTTCTTGTATATGGGACATAACAGACTGAGACTGGAATCCCCGGGCATGCTCTCCTCTAACCAGATGTTCTTCATGAGCTGATGCATGCTCCTAAACAGCTCCTCCCCGCCTGCCTTACACAATTCACCAGAGAGACCATTGGCCGAAACGCTGTGTCATTTTTATACCATCACCTTTAGGGATGAGTTTCGCACGATAACTTTCGAAAGACGCAACCAAATGTCTTGAAATTTTGCACGAGTTAATAATTCCCCAAAACTACTTATGGTATTGCAAATGGGCAACATGGCTCCGCCCCTTCTGATACCTCCCATACAAATACATCATTCCCCCCACTTTAGAAATCGAGTTATAATATCAATACACCCAACGGGATCGTACCCAAGTTCTGTACTTAGTAAAGCTATTACAGGATAAAGTTTTGGAAAAAAAATTGGAAGTCTAGCCACGCCCCTTCTGATACCTCCCATACAAATTCACCTTTCTGCCCACTTTAGATATGGAGTAATAATATCAATAAATCCATCGCGCTCGTACCCTAATTCTTAATTTTGTAAAGCTATAGCAGGATACAGTTTTTGAGAAAAAAACTGAAGTCTACCAACGCCCCATCTGGTACCTCCCACACACAACTGGTACCGCCAACTTTAGAAATCGATTAATATTATTAAAATACCTAACGCGATCGTTCCCAAATTGTGTATTTAGTAAAGTTCAAGCAGGATAAAAATTTGGAGAAAAAATCTGGAAGTCTAGACACGTCCTTGTGGTACCTCCCATACAAATGTACCACTCCGCCCACTTTAGAAATAGGGTAATAATATCAATACACTAGACACGATCGTGCCCAAATTCTGTATTTTGTTATATTATAACAGGACAAAGTTTTGGAGAAAAACTTGGAAGTCTAGACACGCCCCTTATGGTACCTCCCACATTAGGGATGTAGTAATAATATCAGTACACCCAACGCAATCGTGCCCAAATTCTGTATTTGGTAAAGCTATAACAGGATAAAGTTATGGAGAATAAATCTGGAAGCCTAGACACACCCCTTTTCGTACCTCCCATACAAATGTACCACTCCGCCCACTTTCGAAATCGAGTAATAATATCAATATAATAGAAAATTATTTGTTTTACCGAGGGTAAGAGTAAATGTAAGTCGGGTTGCCCGACTGAAACTTTCTAACTGGTTTTAATTACAAATCGATTAATTTCAATAACTCAAGACTTAAACAATATCTTATATTGGGTATTTATCAGTCAGTTTAACTGACTGAAATTTCTGTACTGGTCTAATTGAAATTGAGTCAACAATGGTCTTTGTATATTCAAATACTGAATAATATAAATTTATCATATTATTATTATTGATTTTATTACATGATCATTGAATTCTATATTTACTATCAATATTTTTTTTGAACACAGTACAATACACGATTTTGGGACTCAATTCTGAAAATTGCACGTGAAAGTAGCCTCAAAAATAATAAATTCTGCATCATTAGTTTTTGCCCTATTTGTTTAATAGCCATACGAATTTTTTAGCTCATGGTCGATTTTTAGCACTTTTTCTATATTTTAGCATGGTTATGTCTAGTCATTGGGGTTTTGGCTTTTGCAAAAAAACTTTATTAAATATAAATTTAATCTATTTTAATTGTAAGGAAGTATAAAATGACCATACGCCCATGCCAAAGAGTATGAGTATGTGGAATTTTATTTAAACTTCATACGTTTGACAGTTCATACGAAATCTGTAGAAAAATTTGTCTGTCAGAAATGTTATCGATAACGAATTGCTATGATATTTTAGTTAATGACAACCATTCACACACAACATTTTCTCTCACCGCCTAAGAAATAAGTTGTCCTACTTAATCCTGTTATATAGCCGTGTTAAAATATCGAAAAAGTTGTAAAGATCCACCTTAAGGAAACAAATTCGTATGAGCATAATATTATTAATGCAGCTAACTTGACAACACAAATGTGGCAGAAATTCTTATTTGTGGGGCTACTTTCACGTGCAATTCTTAGAATTAAGTCCCAAATCAATCAGCTGAAAAATGTTCTACTGTGAAATTAATTAAAATGTGTCGAAAGTTTTTTTTTTTGTTACATAGAGTGATATTTTAAAAAATAATTATTAATATTGGTCCTTTAGTGTTATCAAACCAGAAATAGGTCGCCAAGTTTAAAAACTATTTAACTTTCTTACTCCTTTTAAAAACAATTATCATGAAAATGATGACAAGTTTGTTTTTTAATTAAAGAAATATCTATAAAGGCAATTCAATAAAGCTGTACATTTAATATCTTTCTTCAGCAAGTTTCCAGAGTATAGGTAATTTCCATTTCTGCTTGCAAGAGATTCTTTGTATTTTGTTTACTCAGTTAGTCACTTTGTTGGCTTACTAATTTTATATAACATTAGTCGACTTTAAGCTAACCATGAATAAAAATTGCATGTACATTATAACAATAAAACGCCATTTAAATGTTGAGCTTCGAAGTGATATTTGTTTTTTTTTTTGCAAATCGACATGTGTTGACAATAAAATTAAATGTCATCAAATAACATTAAATTAATGCATCGTAAACAACAACGCCCTCAATACAAATAAACGTTCAATGAACTTGTGTAAATTGGATTCTTGGTTTGGCATTTAACATTGCGGCTAAGATGTCGAAGGATATAAGGTCATAAATATATAATATAAAAATTACATGTATTTAAATTTAAAAGCTATACAAAATGTGATAATTGTTTAATTACACAGTACAAAATTTTTCAGCATATTGATTTGGGACTCAATTCTGAGAACTGCACGTGAAAGTAGCCCCAAAAATAAGAAGTTCTACATCATTCGTTTTGTCAAGTTACATGACATAATATAATAATTCAATATCGATTTGATGTTAGTAAGTATCGTATAGTGGAATTTGTCACGTTTTAGGCTGTTTTGTGTGACATAATTCAAGAACCACTAGTCCGATTTAGTTGTAACAAATTTAGAAAAATTAGGAATTACAATTCCTTTAATCTGTTCATATAACGTTTTCCTACATAAGCAACAGTTTCTCTTTTTCATTTATCAAATGATTTTGAACTGGGTTTATTTTGCATAATAAAATAAAACTGTTGCACTCTGTGGCGTATGATTTACGTGGAGTATTTCTTATGATAATCATACGCCACCATATAACAATATAACAAAAGAGTCTAAAACGTGACAAATTTCCCTATACGATACCTTTTCTTCTTTAACGCCAGCAACAACAGAAATTTATACATCAGTAGCCGCACGTAGAAAAGTATTCCAAGCGCTTCGGTCTTTTGCATTCCATTTGTACAACGTGCCCAAGCCAGCGCATTCGCTCTATTAGAACGCGCTTGACTACGTCGATATCGTTGTACAGCTCATACAGCTCATGATTCATTCGACGATGGTACTCGCCGTTCACGATGATGGGTCCAAATATTTTGCGTAGTATTTTTCTCTCGAAGACTCTTAGACTAGATTGATCCGCCTGTGTCATTACCCAGGATTCTGCGCTGTAGAGCAAGATTGGTAGGATCAGAGTCTGGTAGAGTTGGATCTTTGTTCTTCGAGGATCTTTGTTCTTGTCATTAAATCGCTTGCTTAGCGCTTAGTAGCAACGGTTTGCGATCAATACTCGTCTTTTGATTTTCAGGACATAATTATTTTTGTTTATGGCGGAGCCAAGGTAGACAAAATCATCTACCACTTCAAAGTTATAGTTGTCAATGTTCACGCAGCGTCCCAGACGAGTGGACTCTTTGTTCGTTGAAACAAATAACCCACTTCCACCGACTGCTTGTCAATGTTCGAAAAAGCCGCAGTAATATCCGGCAATCCACGGCCAATGATATCTATGACATCGGCATATGCGAGCAGCATGTGACTTTTGTTGAAGGTGGTACCATTTCTGTTTACTGCAGCCATCCGCATGATCATCTCCATTAAGATGTTAAAGAGATCGCAGGACAGACTACCGCCTTGTCTAAAGCCTCGCTTGGTAGAAAATGGTTCTGTCAGATTTTTGCCAATTTTCACTGAAGACTTCATGCCAGTCAGTGTCAAAGTTTTGTTATCTTCGCGGGTATACCAAACTCAGCCATAGCATCCAACAATTTCTGTTGTATCGGACTGTCGAATTCAGGTTTGTAGTCGATGAACAGGTGGTAGGTCTCGATCTGGTTTTCTTGGGTCTTCTGCAGGACTTGTCGTAGTGTGAATATCTGGTCGGTTGTGGATTTACAAGGATCAAACCAGGACTAGAATGGGCTTTAGTCTTTCACATAACACACTAGACAGGATCTTGTATGGGTTAGGTAAAATTATATTTCCGCGATAGTTGGTACATACACTTGGATCGATTTTTTTAAGCACGGGGCACAGGGCAATCAGATTCCAATCATCAGGCATGCACTCCCTGAGCCAAATTGTGTTTATGAGCTGGTGCATGCATGTTACCAGTTCATCGACGCTGGCTTATAAAGCTCTGCCGGCAGTCCATCGGCTCCCGTAGCTTTATTATTTTTAAACCTTACGTTCGCCGTGCTGATCTCGTTTTGGCTCGGTGGTGGACAGTCTACTGCGTGGGCTTATGCTGCCTTCGGAAATGAGTATAGATTGAAAGTGTTCCCTTCATGTAAGCAGCACACTCTGAATGTCCGTTACCAGATTTCCGTCTCTGTCATTGCAGGCGGGAATCCCTGTTCCAAAATCATTGATTTTAACCCTTTGGTAGAAATTTCGGGCCTCACCTCTTTCCCTGTAGTTTTCGATATCCTGGCTCTCTCATTTCTTCCACAGACGCTTTTTCCGTCTGAACAGGCGTTTCATCTCCCTCCTTTTCTCTTAATAACGCTCCGTCATTGCACACGTCGCCATTGGCTGCAGTATTGCATTGTATGCAGCATCCATTCCTTCAGACATTTCGCGAGATTCATCATCGTACCAGGACTTGTCTGAGCGTGGTTTTTCATAACCCAGTACGGTCGTCGCGGCAGTGATCATAGAATTCGCAATATGCTGCCACTTTGTGTCGGGAACATCAGAAATACAGGGGTTTGTTTGGAGTAATTGAGAGAGTTGGTTAGAGTAGACATTGGCTATCTCGGTGGTATGCATATTTGTGATGTCTAGCTTCCTTTGCTTTTGATTACGAATGTTTTTAGCACTTCTTAAACGTGTGTGTACCTTGCCTGCAAATACGTGGTGATCCGAGTCATTATTTGCACAGCGCATCACACGCACGTCCATAAAGCTTGAGACATGCCTTCCATCAATAACACGTGATTAGTCTGATTTCTTGTATTTTGATAGCGAGATATCCAGGTTGCCTTGTGGATATCTTTAAGCGGGAATCTGGTTCCACTTACAACCATGTTTCTTGCCGACGCGAAACTAACCGGTCTGAATCCGATATCTGAGATGTTGTTGTGTAGACTGAATTTTCCGACTGCTGAATCAAGAGCATCTTCCCTTCCTATTTTAGCATTAATATCTTCCAGATCAATTTTAATGTCATGTGCAGGGCAGCCGTCATATATCTCCTCCAGGCGCTCATAGATTGCATCTTTAATGCCATCGTCTTTGTCTTCCGTCGGGCTTGTACACAAATCAGCGTACTGTAAAAATATTTCGCTTTGATGCGATATACGATACTTACTTACTTCAAATCGATATTAAATTATTATGGCATGTAACTTGACAAAACAAATAATGAAGAACTTTTGCTGTCTGGGGCTTCTTTCAAGTGCAGTTCTCAGAATTGAGTCCCAAAATCATGTGTTGTACTGTGTAAGTTATTAATGCAGCCAAAACTTGACAAAACTAATAATGCAGATGTTCTTATTTTTAAGGCTACTTTCACGAGGAATTCGCAGAATTGAGGCACAAAATCATGTGTTATACTGTATTATATTCACAAATATGTTGCTGCAAAGAATGAAGATGCAATAACCCACACAAAGTAATGCATCAAATACATACGACAATAATATTCAATATTATAGTCAAATTATCTTTTTAGGGGTTTATTCATTTAGAAATTGTATTTTTTATTTTAAATTAAACACTTTAAACTTATTTTGATGTCGGTATATGTATGATCAGCCAAAAAAAACAACTTTGGCATTCAATTTTTAAAGATAACTTCATTAACATTTTCAACGCGACTATGCCGTAGGTAATCTAATTGGGAATTTTAACTTTCGATCACTCTTTCCAACATTGTCACCGGTATCTCGCAAATTTTGCTATTATTTGTGGCTTCCAAGTCCTGAATCCTTACCTGCCTTATCGATGACAAATTGTTTTCATACATTTGCCGTTGCGCAACAACTTACTATTGATTACATTTCATTCGAAGTACATGACAGTATACTTGTTAAAAATTTAAATGTTTCTGAGAAAACTTTTTCAATTTCCCATGTTAAACACTTAATATTACAATTGTCAACATTTATTTTCAAGCGAAATAATTTGTATTTTGTTTTTGATAACATTTTGTGTGAAATTCCAAACTCGCTTTCCACTCTTTATTGGGAAATTTTCTTTGCAACAAAATTGTCTATAACACTGAGCATGAAATCATTGTCATGTATGCTGCTCAGTTTTTTTATGACTCAACAATATCAATGATTTATTCCCGCTGTCATCATGGAAACATTTGCTCATTAAATTCGTGAGTAGCAATTTCGCTTTTTTTGCAACGGACTATGAAGTCCTAACACTTTTTATGTTTAAATAAGATACTTTGATATGTCGTCAAAGTACAAATTGTTCATAAATTTTGTGAGTTAAAATAAGTGATATCCTGGTTTTAAGGAGAGTTAAACATGACAAATTCCCATATTTATTAGCTTATATCCGTTTGCTCAAGGGATAACATCACAGCTATAAGTTCATTGAACGAAGGATTGTATTGAGGGCGTAGTTAATTTCACAGAGGACATTTGTGTAATATGTTGCGATATTTCTTGGATATGTTATCGCGATTTAATATTAAATAATAACACTTGACAATTTATATTTAAAAAATAAAACGCCTTAATAAAGTTGAAGAATCTCTTTTGTTTAATGACACAGTACAACATTTTTCAGTTCATTGATTTGGGACTTAATTCTGAGAATTGCATGTGAAAGTTACCCTAAAAAGAAGAAGTTGTGCAGCATTCGTTTTGACAAGTTACATGCCATAATAATTTAATATCGATTTGAATTATAACAATATAACAAAAGAGCCTAAAACGATACTTACTAACTTCAAATCGATATTAAATTCTTCTCTTTTTCGACCATCGGTTTTATTGGTTAAGGCTTGTCTATCTAGAGCAATTTCATCCAATCATACAACGTGTACTAGCCAGCACGTTCGGTCTATATGAACGTGCTTGACAACGTCGATTTCGTTGTACAGCTCGTGGTTCTTTCAACGACGGTAATCGCCATTAACGATGTTGGGTTGAAATATTTTGCAAAGTAGTTTTTCTCTCGAAGACTCCCAAAAGAAATTGTTCCGCTTGTGTCATTACCCAGGATTCAGCGCTGTAAAGCAAAACAGGTAGGATCAGTGTCTGGTACAGTGAGATCTTTGTTCTTCGAGAGAGGGCTTAGGGCAGCGGTTTGCGTTCAATACTCTTGTTGACGGAGCAGCACTCTTTGTTATTGTTTGCAGTTTTGCCCTGCATGCAGCATTCTATTCCTCAGACATTGCGCGACATTCCTCATCGTACCACGGCATGCCTGAGCGTGTTTTTTTCATAACCCAGTACGGTCGTTGCGATAGTGGTCATAGAATTCGCAATATTCTGCCACTGTACTTCGGGTACAGCAGAACTAGGGGGGTTTGTTTGAATTAATTGAGAGAGAGTTGGTTGGAGTAGGCATTGGCCATTTCGGTGTTATGTAGCTTTGCGTTGCAGAGCTTCGTTTGAGTTTGCTCCCTGCCAGACACTGACACGTCTATAACGCTTGAGACATGCCTTCCATCGATTACAATGCGATCAATCTGGGTTTTTGCCATTTAATTAGGGGATATCTAGATTGCCTTGGGGTTACCTCTATGCGGGAATGTGGTTCTACTCACTAACATGTTTCTTGCCGACGCGAAGAAACCTATTCTGAAGAGGTTATCGGAGCTGTTTTTGTGTAGACTTAATTTTCAGACTGCTGAGCCAAGAATGTCTTCCTTTCCTATTTTAGCATTAAAATCTCCCAGAACAATTTTAATGTCATGTGCAGGGCAGCGGTCATATATATGTGTATTTGCTCCAGCTTTTGTAGAATGCATCTTTAATGTCCTCGTATTTGTCTTCTATCGTTGCGTGTACACAAATCAGCGTGATGTTAAAATATATCGCATGGATTCGGTAACTTGTAACTTTCGTGATGTAAAAATAGTTCCCCTTGCACTAAAACTGTTTAATTTGGCCTATATCTAGGTGGCGTATAGGCAAAAATAGACTTTATCGCTAATGGAGTGATTAATATACAATTCTACTTACTTAAGTGGCCAATTACAACTTACGAACGTGGTTCATAAATTTGAGGCCTGAAGTAATAAAGAATTCCACACGCTTCGGTCTTGTGCATGTGTTCTCCAGTTAGTCCTACCAGATGGTGGCACGTCGTCAACCACTTGGTCCTTTCAACGAAGTTTTGGTCTCCCTGCTTTGCGCCATACTTCAGGTTCATCTTCACACATCTTTCTCGCTGGAGCATTTACATCCATTCTGGCAACATGTCCCACCCATCGAAGTCGTTGGATTCTCATGGTTCATCCGATGGCGGAACTCGCCGTCGACACAGATAGGTCAATATATTTTTCGGAGTATTTTTCTCTCGAATACTCGCAGGTTCTATATGTCCGTTGTCGTAAGCAGCCACGATTCGGCAGCATACAACAGAACGGGCAAAATCAACACCAGGTACAGCTGTTTCTTCGTATCTTGATACAAGGTGGTGTTACTAAAGTGCTGTCGAAGTCCATAAAAACATCTATTGGCGAGCACTATTCTTCGCTTGATTTCTTGGCTGACATTATTTTTCATGTTAACGGAAGATCCGAGGTAGGTAAATTCGTCGACTACCTCAAAACAATAATTTTCAAAGTTGACGGTGCGTCCCCATCGAGAGGACTCTTTGTTCGTCGAAATCATTATTTTTGTTTTGTCCTCGTTGACCGGTAAACCCATTTTTGCCGACTGCTTTTCTAGGGATGAGAAGACTGCAGTAACGTCCCGCAGATTTTTGCCAATGATGTCTATATCATCGGCAAAGGCTAGTGACATGCGGCTCTTGTAGAATATGGTGCCAGACATGGTGACACCATCCTTTATCATCACCTTCTCCATAACTATATTAAATAGTGTACAGGACAGGCTATCACCCTGCCTGAGACCTTATTCCGTGTTGAATGGTTCAGACTGATCTTTACCAATCTTAACCGAGGATTTGGTGTTGTCCAAGGTACATCTGCAAAGTCGAATCAGTTTTGCAGGAATACCAAACTCAATTGGTATGCAATTCACTTTTAGAAATATACTGAAGAGGTTATTCTGTCTGCTGCGAGACCACATGTTAAAGCCTCTTGCCGACTTTGTATGAATCCACTTCCTAATTCGTGTCTTTCTGCATGGCAGCTATAAAAGGTGTCACAATACTTTCGTCGTGTGCATCCTTGTTCCATTCATCTCATTTCCTATATGGTCGTGATGGCAGCCTTATATTTGTCAAAGACTTTCGCCAAGTGGATAGAGGCTCCATCTGTTTAGAGAGCTCGGACGGACATTCCAGGTGAATATCCGCAAATCATATTTCTTATAACGTTTGCGGGGGTCATCAACAATTGAAAGACCGTTTGTGTATTTAGCGAGGGTAGCTGGTTTCCTGGGACCGGCCGTGGCATAGTGGTTAGAACACGCGACTACCATGCGGGAGATCGCAGGTTCAAACATGGCTCCAATCATCTTAAAAGAAAAAAAAAAATTTTCTTTCATTGTCGGCTCCCCTCGAATGTTGTTAACAGCAACTTCGCAGTATTTAAGCGTCGAATCAATCGTCGTGTCTAGTAAGAGCTTCTCAAACAGTGACGTTCGCATTCGTCGATAAACAAGTAGGTGCAGTTAGTTGTGAATCTAAAAATAGAAAGCGTGTTAATTCACAACAACGCGAGAAGCTATCCCATACCTCATTCATGGGGTGCAAAGGGAAATTAAGTTTTAAGTTAAACTAGTTTCCTGAGGCTGTCAAAGTCGTCACTAAGAGAGCCTTTGTGTTGAGCTTCAGTAACTTTTATTACCTACTTCCTAAGACGCATCCAAGGTAGCATGCTATTTAGGTTACTCAACATTGTGCCTTCTCACATTTGCTACCACTAAACGGATGTTCAATGTCTTTGCCCAAGGATAATTTGATCTCTCGGATGTTGTGAGCTGCTTGGCAACCTCCAAAAATAGAATTCTGGTTATTCCTTAGTGGAAATCTCTTATCGCTTCTCATTGTGAAAGTATAATAAGAAACTCAAGAATATTTCGCCAATTACCATGCGAATGTGTAAAGTGCTGATCACTCCCACGCTAGGCTATAAAACAAATTAACTAGCTGTACATCAATATACGTTGAAATGTCGAGAAAACACAAACTCGCGAACAAATTCATTGTTTGAATGCACTCCAACGCATGTAATCCAATTATCCATGAATGCAATTTTGATTTGAATCATCATCCTTAATTTGTAAGTAAAGTACAGCTGTACGTAGGATATGAAACCACTACTCTAACACAGGATGTGATGGACTGAATTGATTAGTACAACGAATGTCAATAGCAAAAATACAATGATTTTAAGCGCAAATTTGTACTATAAAACCAAACAAATCGTTGGAGAATAAACATCCAATGCGTATGAATGATTTTATTTTATGCGCTCATACTATATTGGATGATTGTAATTAACGCCAATATTTAACCACAACCAGTATGTTATATCATTGGAACACACTAGTATTTAGATGACGCTTTGCAATATGCGGCTGTTTGTTTTGTGGTTCTAATGAAAAATCAATACACAATCTATTAAATTATGTCGATGATTTACATAACTCCATTGTGACGCAATATGGCTGACGGATTAAATATCACACATAATTCTTCTTTACACATCACGTGTGACTGCTGTTAAGAAGTCATCTCTTTTTTTTAAGTATTGTTTTGCAATACGAAATGTTGAATAACCTAATCGGCATGCTACCACCGATGCGTCTTATGAAGTAGGTAACAGAAGTTACTGAAGCTCAACACAGGCTCTCTTAGTGGCTTTGGCAGCCCCAAGAAACTAGGATCGGGCGCGGTGGCCTAATAAGACACTCTCCTTAAACAAAACCAATTATAATGATAACACGAAGAAAAGAAAAAACAAGAACCCCCCCAAATGTTGACGGACCCCGCAAACGATATAAGGACCATGATTAACGGTTATGCACCTGGAATGTACGAACTCTCTACAGAAATGGTAAGGACATCCTCTAACTGGCGGATGTCCTCAAAATATACAAGGCTGACATAACCTCCATACAGGAAATGAGATGGACGGGACAGGGATGCACACGACGAAAGAACTGTGACATCGTTTACAGCTGCCATGCAAATATACATGAATTAGGAGGATGTGGATTCATAGTCGGCAAGAGACTTCGACCCTGTAAGTGACCGAATAGCCACGATTCGCAAAATATTTTTACATTATGTTTTACATTATTTTTTACATCTGATTTGTGTACACGCCCCGAGGGAAGACAAAGACGATGACATTAAAGATGCATTCTATAAACGTCTGGAGGAGATATATGACCGCTGCCCTGCACATGATATAAAAATTGTTCTGAAAGATTTTAATGCTAACATAGGAAGGGAAGATGCTCTTGGTTCAGCGGTCGGAAAGTTCAGTCTACACAACAACACCTCCGATAACGGATTTAGACTAGTTAGTTTCGCGTCGGCAAGAAACAAGGTTGTGAGTGGAACCAGATTCCCGCATAAAGATATCCACAAGGCAACCTGGATATCTCCCGATCAAAATACAAGAAATCAGATTGATCACGTGGTAATTGATGGAAGGAATGTCTCAAGCGTTATGGACGTGCGTGTGAAGGGCGGTGCAAATATTGACTCGGATCAGCACCTAGTTGCAGCCAAAGTACGCACGCGATTAAACAGTGCTCGTAACCAAACTCAAAGAAAGCTAGACATCACAAAGCTGAATACCACCGAGATAGCCAATGTCTACTCCAACCAACTCTCTCAATTGCTCCAAACAAACCCCCCTAGTTCCGATGTTCCCGACACACAGTGGCAGCATATTGCGAATTCTACGACCACTGCCGCAACGACCGTACAGGGTTATGAAAAACAACGCTCAGACAAGCCCTGGTTCGATGATGAATGTCGCGAAATGTCTGAGGAAATGCATGCTGAATACAAGGCAAAACTTCAGCCAATGGCGACGAGTGCGGTGACGGAGCGTTATAAAGAGATAAGGAGGGAGATGAAACGCCTGTTCAGGCGGAAGAAGCGTCTGTGGAAGAAAAGAGAGAGAGCCAGAATATCGAAAACTACAGGGATAGAGGTGAGGCCCGAAAGTTCTACCAAAAGGTAAAAAGTAAATGTTTTGGAAAAGGGATCCCCACCTGTAAGGACAGAGTAGGAAATCTGCAAATGTGGAGGGAACACTTTCAATCTCTACTCGTTCCCGAAGGCAGCATAATTGGCGAAATCACACCAATCATCGACGATGGAGTAGACTGTCCACCACCGAGCCAAAACGAGATCAGCACGGCTTAAAAATAATAAAGCTGCGGGAGCCGATGGACTGCCGGCAGAGCTTTTTAAATCCGGCGGCGATGAACTGCACATAAACACGATTTGGCTCAGGGGGTGCATGCCCGATAATTGGAATCTGAGTGTTCTATGTCCCGTGCTTAAGAAAGGCGATCTAAGTGTGTGTAGTAACTATCGCGTGATTAACCTTTTATCCATCGCATACAAGGTCCTGTCTAGTGTGTTATGTGAAAGACTAAAGCCCATTCTGGCGAACCTGATTGGACCTTAACAGTGTGGCTTTAGACCTGGTAAATCCACGACATACCAGATATTCACACTACGACAACCATCTGTTCATCGATTACAAAGCAGCATTGGACAGTCCGATACGACACAAATTGTTGGATGCTATGGCTGAGTTTGGTAACCCCGCGAAGCTTATTCGACTTTGCGGGACGACACTGACTGACACGAAGTCTTTAGTAAAAATTGGCAAAAATCTGTCAGAGCCATTTTCTAACAAGCGAGGCTTTAGACAAGGCGATATTCTGTCCTGCGATCTCTTTGACATCGTAATGGAGATGATCATACGGAAGGCTGCATTAAACAGGAATGGTACCATCTTCAGCAAAAGTCACATGTTGCTCGCGGCTCTATGAAATAAGGCCCCAAGAAATAAGGCCCCAAAACAAAAATGAAATAAAGCCCCAAAAATTATTTCGTTATGAAACAAAGCCCCAATATCAACAATGAAATAAGACCCCAACTAAATGCAAAAAAAACCCAATTCATAAATGAAATAATGCCCCATTTTTGGGGCAAGCCTTTCAAGTAATAAAAAGGCTAGGTACGTGTGGTAGGGGTAGTAGAAGTGGTAAAGAATTTGTTTTTTGACTATGAAAAATGACAGAGAGAGAGTTGCAAGGCTGACTACGACGTATGCGGCGGGGGGACGCTGCGTGATCGTTGACAACTATAACTTTGAAGTGGTAGATGATTTTGTCTACCTTGGCTCCGCCATAAACAAAATTAATAATGTCAGCCTGGAAGGCGAAAGACGAGTATTGATCACAAACCTCTGCTACTATGCGCTGAGCAAGCGATTTAATGACAAAGCGCTATCTCGAAGAACAAAGATCCAGCTCTACCAGCTGTATGAGCTGTACAACGACATCGACGTAGTCAGGCGCGTTCAAATAGACCGAATGCGCTGGCTTGGACACGTTGTACGAATGGACGAAAACGCTGCTATTAAGAAGTCAGATTTTTTTTACTAAGTATTGTTTGTATGCCGACCGTGGCATAGTGGTTAGAACACGCGACTGCCATGCGGGAGATCGCAGGTTCAAAACTGGCTCCAGTCATCTTAAAAAAAAAAAAAAATTGTTCTTTCATTGTCGGCTCCCCTCGAATGTTGTTGACAGCAACTTCGCAGTATAAGCGTCGATTCAATCGGCGTGTCTAGTAACAGCTTCTCAAACAGTGACGTTCGCATTCGTCGATAAACAAGTAGGTGCCGTTAGTTGTGAATCTAAAAATAGAAAGCGTGTTAATTCACAACAACGCAAGAAGCTATCCCATACCTCATTCATGGGGTGCAAAGGGAAATTAAGTTTTTTTTTATTGTTTGGCAATTCTTTATGAATAGGCTTGCATCGCAACAATGCCTTCAAATTATTTAACTGTATTAGAAAAATACTATCGTGATATCATGTTAGTGAAAAATATTGTTTTGCAATGAAACGTTTCTCTTTCATACTGTTGGCTTGTATTCACTAGTAATGTCTTTAAAAGTATTAAGTTTCTTTAAACTTTATTAAAAACTGTCGATTTAATCATTTATATGAACGATAAAATCTTGTGACATGTAACCTTTTCAGTATCCCTGAAAATTGTGTGTCCTGGCAGACTATAACACGGATTAGGTCAAATTACATAGCAAACACGATCTTATGTGGGAATGACGTTTCCAAACACAGAACATAGTGCACCAATAAAACGACATGTTGGTTTTAAGTCAACCCCTGCTTAGTAACTGAAACATTGTGGTTATTTTTACGTTACCACACCAGTATTCCACCAGCTCTGTCAGTAGTCCATTGGTTTCTGCATCTTTGTCATTGTCAAACCCTATTTACCTGGAATTAATATCTAGCAGCTAAAGAATCTCCAAGTAAACTGCAATCATAGCATAGTCGACCAACAAGGATTTCTAACTAAATCTAACAAAAAGTGGCTGACTGCATGATATTATCTCCTTAAAGTCAACTTCGAATGCATTTTCAGTTTCACATTGGCCATTTTCTGCTTTTGTTATACTCAGGACAAGAAGACTATTTTCCAGGTAAAGCAATTCACATAGTATCTTGTTGTATACGTAATATGTAAGCAACAAAATTATGTACATGCCATCAGGTAAAGCAAAAATACGTAGAAATGTAACAATGTTGCTTCTAAATAACATACGTACAAAAATTATACATATTTCTGCAATAGATGATGAAATTCATTCAGTTCTTTTTCCTCTGTTTGTATTTCATGAAAAACTGAAAAATAGATTTGAATGAAGTCATATTTGCACTTTCAATGGAAGTTTATTTCATCGATTCAATTGAAAAATGTAATGTAATGTAATGTAACTTATCCTAATGGGGTAATGAATTTGTGCAGCCACATGAGATGAGATTTTAAACATATGTATACATATGAGTTCGTACATTAAATATAAAGTATGAGATTTTATAATTTAGGTTTTCTTATTGTTATTCAATGGAATAACATTACACAGTACAACACATGGGACTCAATTCTGAGAACTGAATAAGAAGAAGTTCTGCATCATTCATTTTCTCAAGTAACATGCCATAATTATTTAATATCGATTTGAAGTTAGTAAGTATAGTATAGGGGAATTTGTCAAGTTTTAGGCTGTTGAGGATTTATCACCAGACCCACATTTGCTGACTGCTTCTTAATGCTTAAATAGGCCGCAGTAACATTCCACTGTCCTTGATATGTATATCATCGGCATATGCAAGCACCATGAGACTGTTATTAAAGATGGTACCATTCCTGTTTATAGCAGCCTTTCGCACCATCATCTCCATTACGATGTTAAAGAGATCGCATGACAGACTATCGCCTTGACTAAAGCCTAGCTTAGTAGCAATTGGCTCAGTCAGATTTTAGCCTATTTTCACTGAAAACTTCGTGTCAGTCAGTGTCATTCCGCAAATTCGTATTAGCTTCGCTGGGATGCCAAACTCAGATCTAGCATCTAACAATTGCTGTCGCATCGGACAGTCGAATGCAGCTTTGTTATCGATGAATAGATTGTAGGTGTCGATCTGTATTGCTTGGGTGTTCCCCTGGTTTTATCGTAGTGTGAATATGTGGTACGACGTCTAAAATCACACTGATAAGGTCCAATCAGGCTGGCTGGGATGGGCTTTAGTCTTTCACATAACACACTTGACAGGACCTTGTATGCGATGGCTAAAAGGCTGATCCCACGATAGTGGGTACACACTGGGATCCCCTTTCTTAGGCACAGGACCTAGAGCGTTCAGATTCCAATCATCTGGTATGCATTCTATGAGCAAAATCGTATTTATGGGCTGGTGCATACATGTTGTCAGCTCAACGCAGCCGGCTTTAAAAGGCTCTGCCGGCAGGTCATATTCTCCCGCATCTTTATTATTTTTAAGGCGTGCAATTACCGTAGTGATCTCGTTTCGGCTCGATTGTGGATAGTCTACTCCTTCGTCGATGATTGATGTGATCTCGTCCATGTTTGCAGCACACTCTGAGTGTCCGTGGCCAGATTTCCGTCTCTGTCCTTACAGGTGGGGATCCCTGTTCCACACCCTTTTCTTGTTACGTTTTGCTAGAACTTTCGGGGTTCATCTCTATCTCTGTAATTTTCGATATCCTGGCTCTCTGTTTTCTACCACTGACACTTTTTCCGCCTGAACTGGCGTTTTATTTCCTTCCTCTTCTCATTTTAACGCTCCCTCACCGCACACGTTGGCATTGGCTGCAGTTTTGTTTTGTATGCAGCATTTATTTCCTCAGACATTTCGCGACATTCATCATCGTACCAGGGCTTGTGTGCGCGTGGTTTGTCATAACCCAGTACGGTAATTGCGGCAGTGGTCATTTGCAATATGTCGTCACTGTGTGTCGGGAACATCAAAACTAGGGTGGTTTGTTTGAAATTATTGAGAGAGTAGGCATTGGCTATATCGGTATTTTGCAGCTTTGTGACGTCTAGCTTTCTGTGCGTTTGGTTACGAGCGTTTTCAGCACTACTTAATCGTGTGCGTACCTTGGCTGCAACTAGGTGGTGATTCGAGTCAATGTTTGCACCGCGCATCATTCGCACTTCCATAACGCTTTAGACATGCCTTCCTTCGACTACCACGCAATCAATCTAGTTTCTTGTCTTTTGATCAAGTGATATCCAGGTTGTATTGCGGATATCTTTATGCGGGAATCTGGTTCCACTCGCTACCATGTTTCTTGCCGATGCGAAGCTAACCAGTTCTGATCGGTTATAGAAGGTGTTGTTGTGTAGACTCAACTTTCTGACTGCTGAACCAAGAGCATTTTCCTTTCCTATTTTAGCATAAAAATCTCCTAGAACAATTTTAATGTCATGTCCAGGGTAGCGGTCATATATCTCCTCCAGGCGCTCTTAAAATGTCATTTTAATGTCCGAATGGCAATATTTGGTCACCTACAGTGTTAAATCGCGAGACCAGACGTTAAAGTCTCTTGCCGACTATGAACCCACATCCATATTAGTGTCTTTCTGCACGGCAGCTATGAAAGATGTGACAGTTCTTTCGTCGTTTGCATCTTTGTCCCGTCCATCTCATTTCCAGTACGGCGGTGATGACACTACGAGGTCATCCGCCAGTTAAATAGAGGCATCAGCTCTGTAGAGATTTCAGATATTCCAAAGGAATATGCACTTAAATCATGGTCCTTAAAACGTTTTGGGGGGGTGATGGTCAACATTTGCGGTATTCTTGTTTTTCTTTTCTTGGTGTTTTCATAATAGTTAATTGCTTTGTTTCAGAAGAGTGGCTTATTAGGCCACCGCGCCCGACCTTTGTTTCTTGAGCTGCCAAAGCCACTGAGAGAGCATCTTTATTGAGCTTCAGTAACTTCTGTTACCTACTTCCAGGACGCATCGGTGGTAGCATAACATTTGGGTTACTCAAGAATTAGGCAAAGAATATTGTGCGAAATTTTAATAAAAATTTCCCATAATCATTTTGTGTAATTTCCTTACATATAGAGAGTGATTCATTTCGAAGTTTGTTTTCTACTTTTTAATAAAACTCTAGAAATAGAATTGATTGGCGTAATCTTTATTCGAGGCCGATAAAACAGTCTCTGACATTTATTTTTGGAGTAAAATATCATCAAAAAGACCAACTTTTCAGCTTTGATAAGGGTTTCTTAGAAATTACGGCATGCTGCATAGCTCCAAAGAAAAAAAATCCAAAGATGTATGTGCGTGTTATATCAATACGAACAGGTGTTCACCAGAAAGATTTCTCAATATAGCCATTGGAAAAGTTCCAAAAACTGTCAGTATTGAACTAAATGCAAGACATTTTTTTAGTTATCAAATTTTTCTTAAATTTTAAACACAACAAGTGAAGACATAGTAGAAATTTATTAAACCATGAGATTTTTTCCCAAAATAGTTTTCATAATTTTACATGACATCATAATATTACATAGCTGGTCCAAAGTAAACAAAATGTGTTTAATACTTCAAACATCTCCCTTAGGGCATTACATTATATGCCGTATAAAATAATACTTATTTCCATATATAACTCAATGTTTATGGCATAAATGTACACTTGTACTTTATAAATAAAACAATTCTTTATAAATGTAGGATTAAATTTAAATGTTTTAATTAAAAACGTGACAATTTTCATAATTAGAGTAAAGTAAAAAACAGCAGCATATTCGTATTAGTTGGAACAACGACTTCTGGTGAAATGGAAATTGTTATAAAATCATTAAATTATCAGAAGAAAAAAAACAACAGCATAGCTTTGTTTATAAAAAAAACTAGTACAAATTAACAATATGTAAAATGTTATGCAAAATTAAATATGATAACTTAATACGCCTACGATTTTATATAAATGAAAACAAAGCTGTAGTTAATATACATTCATAATAAGGACTAAAAAATCACACTCAATGTTATACAATCAAACAAACAATGTGATTTTTCATATTTCACATATAAATTGAAAAAGTGACGACTATAAGAGTTATACAATTTAAATTAAATTGAACTCGACACATGTCGGCTGTATAATATTTTGTATTTACATATAAAATTGTATTTGCTGAGAAAAAAAACGAATGTCAATATTATAGTTTATGTGAATAACGTGACTTTTGATGGTGGTTAGTGGCACCTTCTCACAAATCAGCATGATGTAAAAATATTTCGACTTGGCACGGCTATTGGTTATTTGGTCACTAACGAGTTTAAACTGTCAGGCCATATGTATGTTGAATTCTCTTGCCGATTACACAGTGCAACAGTGAAAAAAATACAAAAACGGGATAGTATAGGTTCGATTCTACTATCGAAGGGTAATAAAACGCTATACACAGTTTGGCGAGATTGGTGACCAATTTTTTTTTATGGGCCCCTAAAGATTCTCAAAATCAGTGAGCCCCATGCAAAAAGGTGTGATCAGTTTTTGTCCAACAGCTAACTCACACTTCGTGATAGCGCTAAACTGTATTCGGCAATAATGTAGCTGGGAGTTTTGCGCACTAACTTTGTTAACAAATTATGTCAAAAAGGTTGGTTATTCCTGCCCTTTTTCAAAAAAAATTGAAGAAGAATTTATTAATTTTTCACTTTTTTGAGCATTACTTTGAGGGAGTCCAAATTTTCCTCTAACACTGTTCGCCAAAATTGTAGCCCTGGTAAAGATAAACAACTTTCGTGAACATATCAATCCAATCTGAACGTGTCTAGGCAACCTAAATAGCTCATAAAGTCCAAGTTGATACCGGTTTTTCGAACCTTTACGCACTTAAAAGCCAGTAACGTGGTTGAGTATCAACCAATTTGAAGTTTCTCAGCTGTTTTATAAAGAAGAGACTACGGCCTTTCCAATGGTATATATAGTTCTATTGATAACTTATCATAAATGTCTGTTTTTTGCCTCGAAATTTCAAACTTTTGTGACTTTTTCACTATTTTTTAAGTTTGACGAAGTTTGTAGCCACTATTTTATAAGGACACCCTAATGTTTACTACTTTATTCTGAAAGTGCACGCTATCACGAGTTAAACGCATATTTTTTTGTAAAAATCGGTTAACAAATAGTTAAGTTATACATGTTTTCCGAGGGACGCAACTATGCTAAAATCAAAATTGAAGTAATTAACAGCAACACCAAAACAATGCTTCTTCTTCAACTCTTTGATTTTAGTATAGGATATGAAAGTTGCGTCCCTCGGAAAACATGAATTACTCAACTATTTGTTGACCGATTTTTACAAACAAATATGCATTTAACTCGTGATAGCGTGCACTTTCTGAATAAAATAGTAAACATTAGGGTGTCCTTATAAAATAGTGGCTACAAACTTCGTCAAACTTAAAAAATAGTGAAAAAGTCACAAAAGTTTGAAATTTCGAGGCAAAAAACAGACATTTATGATAAGTTATCAATAGAACTATATATACCATTGGAAAGGCCGTAGTCTCTTCTTTATAAAACAGCTGAGAAACTTCAAATTGGTTGATACTCAACCACGTTACTGGCTTTTAAGTGCGTAAAGGTTCGAAAAACCGGTATCAACTTGGACTTTATGAGCTATTTAGGTTGCCTAGACACGTTCAGATTGGATTGATATGTTCACGAAAGTTGTTTATCTTTACCAGGGCTACAATTTTGGCGAACAGTGTTAGAGGAAAATTTGGACTCCCTCAAAGTAATGCTCAAAAAAGTGGAAAAATAATAAATTCTTCTTCAATTTTTTTTGAAAAAGGGCAGGAATAACCAACCTTTTTGACATAATTTGTTAACAAAGTTAGTGCGCAAAACTCCCAGCTACATTATTGCCGAATACAGTTTAGCGCTATCACGAAGTGTGAGTTAGCTGTTGGACAAAAACTGATCACACCTTTTTGCATGGGGCTCACTGATTTTGAGAATCTTTAGGGGCCCATAAAAAAAAATTGGTCACCAATCTCGCCAAACTGAGTAGAGGGTTTTATTACCCTTCGATAGTAGAATCGAACCTATACTATCCCGTTTTTGTATTTTTCAAAAAGTCGTCATTTGTTGCATAGTGTTATGAATCCACTATCCCGGATAGGTGCTACGATGATAAAGATAATAGCCTACAGTTGGGGGAGGATGTCTTCTGAATTTTCACGAGCGGTTCGAAATTTAGAGAAAGATACCTGGAGAATGTAACGTATACACCATTCCGAGAAATGTTGGATAATGCCGGTCGTCTCTGGAGGAGATAGCGAGATATTCGGCAGTTACCCTCACGTGGGTTCCAGGACATGGGGACATATATGGTAACCATATATGGCAAAGGCCACCAACACCGTAAACTCGGGCGAAGTTTACGATCTCATTGGCGTTCCTCCAATATGTGGTAAGCAGCTAATTGCGGGGAAATTCAACCTCATTGCTAAGGAAAGATGGGTAAGAGAACCCTCTTACACAGGGACCAAACAAATTTGGCCTAGAAAGAGATATACAGAGGACACGATTTGCTCTGAACCTGTCTCCCCTTGTAAGGAACAACATAGTTGTAATAACCGCAATTTGTAATAAGGTAATAAGTTGTAATAAGTAGCAATTTCGTCCATGCGTTCAACATGACCTAGCCCACGCAACCGCTGCACCTTAATGCGTCTGACTACGTCAGTGTCAGTGTACAGCGAGTACAGCTCATGATTCATGCGACGCCGATACTCTCCGTTAACAGTGATGGGCCCATATATTTTACGGAGTATTTTTCCCTCGAATACTGCCAGAACCGATTCATCCGCTTGTGTCATAACCCAGGATTCTGAACCATACATCAAGACAAGTCGAACCAGTATCTGGTATAGCTGGATTTTTGTACGTCGAAGGAGGGCTCTGTCATTAAATCGCTTGTTTAACAACACAAGCGACAAAAGAACTGCGACTTCTTTTATAGCTTTCATGCAGAAAGACACGAATTTGGATGTGGTTTCATAGTCGGCAAGATACTTCGACACCTGGTCTCGTGGTTTAACCCTGTAAGTGACCGAATAGCCACTATTCGCATCCGGACGAAATATTTTACATTACGCTGACGGAAGACACAGACGATGACATTAAAGATGAATTCTTAAAACACCAGGAGGAGATATATGATCGCTGCCCTGCACATGACATTAAAATTGTTCTGGCCACCGCGCCTGGTCCTACTTACTATGGTCAGCCAAAGACACTAAGAGAGCCGTTGCGTTAAGATTTAGTAACTTCTGTTAGCTACGTCCTAAAACGTATTCTAAACAATATTTCGAACAACAAACCAACAAAACTCTCAAGTACCACTACTACGCTAGCAATTGTCCTGCCCTCATCCTTTTGGGAAATAAAACAGTGCTCAATTCCCAAAACTTAATAAATTCGCAACAGAAACCACAAATAAGTTTACTTATATGTGGATCCCTTGTCGCAGCAACAATTGTCCTTTGTATTGACGGGAATCGTTGTGGTTCAATTTCCTTTGGGATTGTTGCTTACCTTAAATAAACTGCAAACTAACCTAAAACCTCCCCCTGTGTGGGTGGACACAATATTTAGTACCACTCACAAATGTTATGATTGAATTTTATGATGTAGCATATAATAATAGTTCTTGTTGTTATTCAAATTCGCTTAGGGGATTGCGATACAGTCATATCCTGTAATATGGTTATTCCTTTCGAGTGGTTGAGTCCACGTACACGAACGCAATGTGAATGTATTTGCGATTTATGTGCGTCTAGATTTTCTTGTTTGAATCTAAATTTATACCTGATGAAAAGACAATCGTGCCATAAATGTTTTCTTGTTTTGTTTATATTCATTCGCTATTGATATTATGAACCATATTTACCACCTGAGGGTTATGTGTCCGTGAACGTTTGACATGACATTATTTGTTATTAGTTTCATCGTTGAAAAATCGCATGTTATGAATACAAAGGTAAAGCGTATACTTGCAGTGATTCGTTGTCGTGTAGAATGATGGGATAAACTGGTAACAAAATTTCAGAATTTATTTGTTACCAAAATATTTTATATTTTAAAACAACAGCACAGAACGTGTCACTGCTTTTGGAATTTGAACATCTACGTTCAATAAAAGCTAACCTGGTGCGAATGTTTACTAAATTGTAAAGTTATGGGGTTGAATTCGGTCATTTGTATGGGAGGTACCTGAAGGGGTGTGGCAAACGTTTCGGGTTTCTGAGGATTTTTCAGCTTATTGATTTGGGATTCAATTCTGACAAATGCACGTGAAAGTAGCCCCAAAAAATTCTGCATCATTCGTTTTGTTAAGTTATGTTACATGCCATAAAAATTGAATATCGATTTGAAGTTAGTAAGTATCGTATAGGGGACCGGCCGTGGCATAGTGGTTAGAACACGCGACTACCATGCGGAAGATCGCAGGTTCAAACCTGGCTCCAGTCATCTTAAAAGAAAAAATAAATAAAAATATTCTTTCATTGTCGGCTCCCCTCGAATGTTGTTGACAGCAACTTCGCAGTATTAAGCGTCGATCCAATCGTCGTGTCTAGTAAGAGCTTCTCAAACAGTGACGTTCGCATTCGTCGATAAACAAGTAGGTGCCGTTAGTTGTGAATCTAAAAATAGAAAGCGTGTTAATTCACAACAACGCGAGAAGCTATCCCATACCTCATTCATGGGGTGCAAAGGGAAATTAAGTAAGTAAGTAAGTGAGTATCGTATAGGGGAATTTGTCACGTTTTAGGCTCTTATGTTGTATGGTGGCGTATGATTATTAGAAGTAATATTCCATTATTAGAAGTAATATTGACCGCTGATACTACGCGTTAAGCAAGCAAATTAATGACAAATTTCTCTCTCTCCAACTGTACCAGACACTGATCCTACCTGTCTGGCTCTACAGCACAGAAGTGATTCTTCGAGAGAAAAATACTTCGTAAAATACGTGGACCCATCATGGTTTACAAAATGTTGTCGACCACCGCAAACGAATTAAGGACCTTGATTTGAGGATATGCACCTGGAATGTTAAAAGACTGTAAAATGCCTCCATCCAACTGGGGCAAGTCCTTGAAGAATACAATGCTGACATAACCGCTTAACAGGAAACCCGGTGGACGGGAAACGGGTGCTCGCGCATGAAGACGTGCGACATCTACTATAGTGGCCATGCGGACAAGCACGAGTTTGGATGTGAATTTGTAGTCGGCAAGAGACTTAGACACCTATTCCCAAGGTTCAACCTGGTGTGTGAACGTATAGCCACCATAAGAGTCAAAACTAAGTTTTTCCACATAACACTTATATGTGCCCATAATCGAGAGAAAAAACAGCGATGAGAACAAAGACGAGTTCTACGTGAGCCTAGAAAATGTATATGACGGTAGCCAGAGCCATGACATCAAAATTATACTAGGCGTTTTTTGTGCTAAAACAGGCAGGGAGCAAGCATTTGAGCCTACCATCGGAAACGTCGAGCAGCATCAGACTGATTGATTTCTCTGCGGCTATCTCCAGATCAATTGACAAGGAATCAGATAGATCACGTGGTAGTCGATGTAAGGAACACATCGAGTATTCTGGACGTAAGAGTGATCAGGGGTGCGAACATTGACTCCGATCACTACCTTACCGCACTTAAGGTACGCACAAGCTAAGCATGGCGAAAAACATATGTTACCAGACACAATAAAAGCTGAACATCGGTAAACTGCGGACCACAGAGGTAGCGGATGCCTACTCAAACCACCTGACTCAACTGCTGCGAAATGCTCCAACCCCTGATAATATTACCTCGCAGTGGCAATATGTAGCCGACTTCATAGACTCCGGACTGCGAGAAGCGTACTTGGGTATTCAAAGCAGTCTCCAGAAGATGCCTGGTACGATGACGAATGTCGCAATGCCACGAGAGAGACGGATGCTGCATACAGGGCGAAACTGCACCCAATGGCAACGAGAGCCGCTCATGAACGGCACAGGGAGAAGAGACTAGAGGCAACTCTTTTTTTTAAAGAAGGAGCTGAAGAAGAGACAAGATGAGTGCACAGAGTTGCTCCGAAGTAGAGGGGAAGCCCGAAAATTGTACCAGAGAGTTAAGACGAGAATGCGTGGAATAGGGTTGCACTCAAATCTATTACGATGGTATTAACTGTCCACCTCCGAGCCAGAGCGAGATATGTGGCGCAATATTCCGCCTTTAAAACAATAAAGCGGCTGGAGCCGATGGTCTCCCGGCTGAATTATTAAACGCATGTGGAGAGGAGCTGATTAGGAGCATGCATCAGCTCATGGCGAATATCTGACTAGAGGAGAGCATGCCCGGCGATTGGAGTCTCAGTCTGTTATGTCCCATATACAAGAAAGGAAATCGTAGTGAATGTAAGAACTACCGTGGAATAAAGCCGCATATCAGTGCGGCTTTAGACCTGGTAAATCTACGACGAATCAAGTATTCACCTTACGACAAATCCTGGAAAAACTCATGAAAAGCACCTACCACCTCTTTGTTGACTACAAAGCTGCATTCGACTCTCCGATAAGGAATAGGCTATATGAGGCCATGTTTGAATTTGGTATTCCTGCAAAGGTGATTCGACTTTGCAGATGTACCTTGGAAAACACCAAAATTCTCGGTTAAGATTGGAAAGATCAGTCTGAACCATTCAACACGGAAAGAGGTCTCAGGCAGTGTGATAGCTCGTCCTGTACAATATTTAATATAGTTATGGAGAAGGTGATGAGAAAGGCTGGTGTCAACATGTCTAGCACCATATTCCACAAGAGCCACATGCCACTAGCCTATGCCGATGATATACACATCATTGGCCGAAATCTGTGGGATGTTACTGCAGTTTTCTCACCGCTATAAAAGAAGTCAGCAAAGATGGGTTTATCGACCACCGAGGACAAAACAAATATAATCATTTCGACGAACAAAGTGTCTTCTCGATGGGGACGTCCCGTCAATGTTAAAAACTATTGTTTTAAAATAGTAGATGAGTTTATCTGCCTCGGATCTTCCGTCAACAAGAAAAATATTGTCAAGAAATCAAGCTGAAAATAGTGCTCGCCAATATATGTTTTTATGGACTTCGGCAGCACTTTAGTATCTCGAGATACGAAGAACTATCTGTACCAGGTGTTAATTTTACTGGTTCTGTTGTATGCTGCCGAATCGTGGGTGCTTGCGACAACGGATATATAGAACCTGGGAGTATTCGAGAGAATAGTAATCCCAAAAATTACTTCGAATGAACCATGAGCTGTACAACGACATCGACGTAGTCAATCGCGTTCAAATAGACCGAATGCGCTGGTTTGGACACGTTGTACGATTGGCTAAAAATGCTCCAGCTCGAAAAGTCTTCGGCAATAAACTGGAAGGGTGGTGCTGGAGGGAGCGAGCAAAACTTCGATGGATCGACCAAATGACGAACTACCCACTGAGCACAAAAGACCAAAGCACTTAGGTATCTTTTCTCCGTGCGATAACTGCTAAAGAATGAATTTCTGTTGTTGCTGCCATATAAGTAGAATAAAAAGAAGAAGTCATGGACATCAGCTTGACTTTTGCAATAAATGACACCCTAATATCCATCTGTGAATATATATATTTTTATACATTTTTCATTTTTATATGTATGAAATTGCTTTTGGCCAAACATGCAGGAAGTTCCTTTTTTGCATGTGTATTTCCTGCTGTTAAGCAATTATATCCTGACTTCGGACATAGTCAGAAAAACATCACTCAATATGTACGAATGTATTTTCACAGAACAAGTTTTCAAGCTTTTGTTGTACTACATGTTTTCTTTATCATTTTATTAATAAAAATGTAATTTACTTTCATGTATGAATAAATATTCTTCAGCACACAAAAGTTATATTTGCAAAAATTTAATGGAAAATAATAATAATAACTTTAAGGATTTCAGTTTGTGTTTTAGTTTTAAGTTCAAAAGCCGAATTAAAAATTTTGAATTTTCAAAAGTCATTATAGAGAAAAAAACAACACAATATATAAATTACTATTAAGATGTAAAACTTATCAGTTTGTCATGTCATGCCAGTTATTATATTAACACATTGCAACAGATGATATTAGGACCCAATTCTAAGAATTGCATGTGAAGGTAGCCCTAATAAGAAGAACTTCTGCATCATTCGTTTTGCCAAGTTGGCTGCATTTATAATTCAATGGCCTTATGAATTTTTTTGCTCGATTTTTAGCACTTTTTCTATATTTTAACATGATTATTATATCTCATCATTGGGGTTTAGCTTTGCAACTAAAAGTATTAAAAATTAACCTTATCTGTGTTTATTGTAAGGTAGCACAAAATTACCTAGTAATTTTGGGTCGCAATAAGCTTTTTATTAAGATCATAGCCTATTACACAGTACAAAATTTTTCAGCTCATTGATTTGGGACTCAATTCTGAGAACTGCACTTTAAAGTAGCCCCAAAAAGAAGAAGTTCTGCAATAATAATTTAATATCGATTTGGAGTTAGTAACTATTGTATAGGGAAATTTGTCACGTTTTAGACTCTTTTGATTAACATAACTCGAGAACCACTAGTCTGATTTAGCTAAAACAAATTTTTAAAAAAAATAAGAATTACAACTCCTTTAATCTGTTCATATAATGTTTCCGTACATAAGCAACAGTTTCACTTTTCCATTCATCAAATGATTTTGAACTGGGTTTTGTAACGTGACGCTAGTCATCCGTACATACATTCACCTACATACACAATTCTTTCTCTAAAGAACCTTTATTTGACCTTCAACATCGCCAACAAACTCAACCTGCATACATATTTTCAATTTCTTCGAGCACAGCAGAGGCCGAATGGCAGCAACTCCAAAAACGCGAGCGGACACCTACAACCTTCATTTACCCTTCAATACTGATAATTCTTTAACTACTTGAAGGGCAAACGTCAATTCCACCGATCGCACGAACGCCGCAATCGACGCGTTCTGCAATGCACGCAACTGCCACCAACGACACATTCGGCAATCGCCACGAACGCCGAATGAGCGCGCTGACGACATTCAACCAAACACATTAAGGAGACGACATCACAAGGCAAAGTGTTATTCAATGATGTGTGAAGTGATGTAATTCTCATTACATCGAGAGCTTCACTTACTGAAAAGATCGAACATTTTGCTTGGTGGTTCGTCGGTTGCTACCGCAGCAAAGTTTATTGCTAAGTTGTTCGATCCGCTCTCCCTTGCCCTTCTAAGGGCAATCATTTATCGAAAGAAATATTCTTTTGTTGAATCGGACTTCGGTCTGTTAAATCTGACTTCAGTCTGTTAATTCGGTCTGTTGAATCGGACTTCGATCTGTTGAATCGGACTTCGGTCTGTTGAATTGGACTTCGGTCTGTTGAATCGGGCTTCGGTCAGTTGAATTCAGGTTCTGTTGAATTCGGTCTGTCGAATCGGACTTCCGTCTTTAAAATCGAACTTCGATCTGTTGAATCGAATTTCGGTCTGTTAAATCGGACTTCGGTCTGTTGTATCGGACTTCGGTCTGTTGACTCCCAGCCCGGTTGGTTAAGCAATTCAGGATATAATTGCAATCGTCGGTTGCACAGATTTCGGTCTGGTACACGAAGATACTCTTCTTTCCTGTAGCATTGTATAAGAAATTAGTACGTAGCATTTTGATACTAACTCTCCGTCGGGTAGGATTATTAGTTCGGTCGCGAATTCGGAATCGATATAACTACGAGTTGCAAAAGTCGATCTACTAAGGAACACGAGTCATCAACACGATCCTGAGTTGCGGATACGAAACTGATTTACGACGAAAGCCGAATCATCGACACAACCACGAGCTGCAAAAATCGATTTGCTGCAGGACACGAATCATCAACACGATCCTGAGTTGCGGATACCAAACTGAGTTACGACGAAAGCTGAATCATTGACAAACACGAATTATTAACACGACCCTGAGTTGCGGATATCAAACTGATTTACGACGAAAGCCGAAGCTTCGATATGTTCCTGAATTGCTGAAGTTAACCTGAACACCCGACAAAACCCGAATCACCAAAACGGCCACGTATTGCTGATAGAAACCTGAAACACCGACAAACCCGAGCCATCAAGATGCCCCAGTGTTGCTGATATGAACCTGAATTATCAACAAAACCTGAATCACCAATACTCTTCTGAATTTTTGACATTAACCCGAACCAACGACGAATCCGAGTTGTCAATCATTAAGTGCTGATATTAACCTGAAACCCCGACAAAACCCAAGTCATCAATCATCACTTACTGATATTAACCTGAAACCCCTGTAAAACCCGAATCATTAGTACGCTGCCAAGTTACTGGTACGAACCTGAATCATCGAAAGTACCCGAATTACCACATTCCTGAATACCGAAACAATCCTGACCTATCTGACCTCTACAGTTTTGGGAGTATAGTATAAAGTTATCGATCACCTCAAATCGAGCGATTTGTAAAGTTCCTGAATATCTTAAATCGAACCGAGTCCCGAAATCTGTCATCGCAGTCATAGGCCACATCAATATTCGTCGAGCGTATAATAAAAGTTATCGATCATCTAAAATCGACCTGGGTACAAATTACCGGGCAAGACAACAACGCTATCACTGAATCCGAATCTGAATTGTTTTCGTATCTAATTCTTTATGCAGTAGATTATGAGTTTGAATTACACCATCAATAAACAATATTGTTATTTTGCGTATGATTTACGTTGAATATTACTTATAATAATCATACGCCACAATATAACAAAAGAGCCTAAAACGTGACAAATTCCCCTATACGATACTTACTAACTTCAAATCGATATTAAATTATTATGGCATGTAACTTGACAAAACGAATGATGCAGAACTTCTTCATTTTGGGGCTACTTTCACGTGCAGTTCTCAGAATTGAGTCCCAAATCATGTGTTGTACTGTGTTATGTGACGATATGAAGTTTTCCCCCATGCCGTATGAGTTATGTAAAATTTTATATATTTCTTATGCGTAAGTCAAAATATATGAAATTAAGTGCCTTTTGAACCCAAAAAATCTGTCGAAAAATTTGTCTGCCAGGAGTATTATCGACAACGAATTGCTTTGACATTCTAGTTGTCGACAACCGTTCACACACAAAATTTTCTCGCAACGCCTAAAACATACATACATAAGTTGCCGTATTTCATCTAGCATTCGTATGTATGAAGGCGAGAATATTTTAGTTTTTTTTTCAACGAAGACCACATGACCACATATAATTTTGTCCGATGGACAAAGCATGAACAAGAGCTTGTGTTGATTATGATGACGTGTGGTCTTCGTTGATACCATTTTCGCACCGCTGTGTTTGGGCTTCTCGGTGGTTTCTTGAACAAATCAATGAGTTGAAAAATGTTGTACTGTGTAATTTTCATCTCTTGGTGTTATTTTGTTGTTTAAACATTATTATCTGTTTCTTTTTTCTGTCTCTCTTTTCATGTTACAAAACCTGTGGCAGATGACACAAGTCAAGGCAAGCCATGTCAAACAGCCAATGTTACAAAACACAACAAGCAGACGCGACTTTCAGATGGTGCTTTAGCGAATCAGCAGGTAAGTTATTGAACCGTCAGCCCACGTTAACATTAAATAATGTTCTTTGTATTGAATATTTTTTTTTTGATGTTGGAGGTAATGTAAACGATATGATATTAAGTTACTTTAAAGCCTCCCACAAAGGTGCAGCCACCTTACTTTGCCAAGTACTGCTACCGGAATTCTTATTTGATATTGTCTCTGAGACATATGAGTTTCTTTTCCCGCTCTCTTGATTTTTATTGAATTGAATCATATGTGGACTACTATGTTATTACATTTTTAAGCAGCTTATTTTCATATGATGGCATACAGACATCAACCAGAAAGTATTTTCGTAAGAAGTATATCTATCGATTTATTAATAATTTAGCTGCACGTGGTATTGTTTAAGCTTAAATTATTGTTATGTATAGAAGGATCGTATTGTTACTAGGTAATTGCATATACATACATTTTACTTATGTACCAGGATAACATATTATGGGGTCATAGGAAAAAGAAACACTGTTTCGTTTATTACTTACTTTTTAGCTGGCTCTTCTTTGCAATACTATGGGATTTTATACCGCACGTAGACAAATATCACAGTACAACACATGATGTTGGGACTCAATTCTGAGAACTGCATGTGAAAGTAGCTTCAAACAGAAGAAATTCTGCATCATTCGTTTTGTCAAGTTACATGCCATAATAATTTAATATCGATTTGAAGTTAGTAAGTATCGAATAGGGGAATTTGTCACGTTTTAGGCTCTTTTGTTTGACATAACATAAATACTATTTGGTGGCGTATTATTATAATAAGTGATATTCCACGTAAATCATACGCCACGGAGTACAACAGTTTTATTGTAACTGCTACAAATTAAACACAGTTGAAAATCATTTGATGAATGGAAAAGTGAAACTGTTGCTTATGTAGGGAAACGTTATATGAAAAGAGGAAAGCAATTGTAATTCTTAATTTTTTTAAATTTGTTTCAGCTAAATCGGACTTGTAGTTATCGAGATATGTCAAACGAAAGAGCCTAAAACGTGACAAATTCCCCTCGTACGATACTTACTAACTTCAAATCGATATTAAATTATTATGGCATGTAACTTGACATAACGAATGATGTAGAACTTCTTCTCTTTGGGGATACTTTCACGTGGAGTTCTCAGTATTGAGTCCCAAATAAATGTGCTGAAAAATTTTGTACTGTGTCTTATATAAGCTTCGATCTTCTGCTCTTCTTCTTCAGTTAGTCACACTTTGTTCTTTAAGGTTTTCATTAGCCTTCTCTTTCCAACGGAGTTTTCTGCGTCTCCCATCGAGTTCATTTTCGAAGTCTTTTCGAGTTGGTGCATTTTCGTTCATGCGTACAATATGACCTAGCCAACGCAACCGCTGCACCTTAATGCGTCTGACCACGTTAGTGTCAGTGCCGATACTCTCTGTTAACGATAATGGGCCCATATATTTTACGTAGTATTTTTCTTTCCAATACTGCCAGAACCAATTCATCCGCTAGTGTCTTAACCCAGGATTCTGAGCCATACATTAGGACAGGTAGAACCAGTATCTGATATAGCTGATTTTTTGTTCGTCGAGAGAGGCCTGTGACATTAAATCGCTTGCTTAGTCCGTAATAGCATTTATTAGTAAGCAGGATTCTTCTCCGGATTTCGATCCTGACGTTGACGATGGCGGAGCCTAGTTAGATAACATTATCCTAATTATAGTTGTCAACGTTCACGCAGTTTCCCAAACTAGTAGATTCTTTGTCTGTTGTAACTAATAACTTAGTTTTGTCCTCGTTTACCATTAGACCCATCTTTGCTGATTCCTTCTCTATAACTGATAAGACTGCAGTCACAACCCGCAGTATTCGATCGATGCTGTCTACGTCATTAGCGTACGCAAGTAGCATTTGGCCTTTGTTGTTGTTTACTTTAGCTTTTCTCATTATCATCTCCATTACTAAAGGTCACACGATAGGCCGTCGCCTTATTTAAGGCCTCGTCTGGTATAAAATGGCGCCGCAAGGTCCTTGCCCATCTTCACTAAAGACTTCGTGTCAGTCAGCGTCATTCCGCAAAAGCGTATCCGTTACGCTGGAATACTAAATTCTTCCTTGGCTTCGTGTTTTTACTGCCGTATGGGGCTGTCGAAGGTAGCTTTATAGTCGACGAAAAGATGGTACGTGTCGATCTGTTTATCTTGGTTCTTTTCAATGATTTGCAGATTTGTGAACATCTGGTCAGTTGTTGATTTATCAGGTCTAAAGCCACACTAATAAGGCCCGATCAGGTTGAATAACACTGACTTTTGTCTTTCACATGGCACACTCGAAACAACCTTATATGCCCGTCACTGGACTTGAAGAGCTCTGCCGGAAGACCGTCGGCAGCGGCTTCTTTATTAGTTTTCAGCCACGATATGGCTTGGATTACCTCGGTTTGACTTCGTGGTGGGTAATCTAGTCGTTGTCGACAGTTAGCGTGATACCTTCACTTCCGCTGCCTTCCGGAACCACCAGTTGCTGGAAGTATTCTCTCCATATATGCAGCACACTCTGAGTATCTGTAACCCATTACCGTAGCCTTTTACTTTGTGGTAAAATTTTCGGGCTTCACTTCTATCCCCGTGTCGCTTTATATCCTTGTTTTCTCGTTTCTTCTTCTGGCGTTTTTTGCGCTTAAATAGCTGTCTCGCCTGTTTTACTGTCTCTTTGTACCGTTCCCTAACAGCTTAGGTTAAATCGGCTGTAGCGTTGCCCTATAAGCAGCATCCTGTTCCTCAGACGCTATGCGACATTCTTCATTGTACCAGGATTCACCTGAGTGCCGTTTTTCATATCCTACCTAATGGCAGCAATATGCTGTCATTGTGTATCCGGAACTTCAGAAGTAAAGGCATTGTGTCGTAGTAGTTGGGAGAACTGTTGGAGTAGGCACTGATTATCTCTTCGCGATGTCCAGCTTTCTTTGTGTTTGGTTATGTGGATTTTTCGCTCTGCTCAACCATGTGCGCACCTTGGCTGCTACCAGGTAATGAACCGAACCAATATTAGCACGCGCACTTCCATGACACTTGATGCATGCCTTCCATCAATTACCACATGACCAATTTGATTTTTGTTGTTTTGATCGGGGGATAGCCAAGTTGCCTTGTGGATATCTTTGTGCTGGAATCTGGTTGCATTCTGTACAATGTTTCTTCTTGCTGCGTAACTAACCAGCCTAAACCCGTTATCTGACGTGTCGGTATGCAGGTTGAATTTACGAATCGATGGACCAAGCCTTCTTATTTTTGCATTAAAGTCTCCCAGAACAATTTAAATGTCGTGGCCAGGGCAGCGGTCGTATGTTTCCTCTAGGCGCTCGTAAAATGCATCTTTAATTTCATCGTCTTTATCTTCCGTCGGGGCATGAGCACAGCGTGATGTAGAAATATTTCGCCTTGATGCGGATTGCGGCTATTCGATCGCTAACAGGATTGAGCCGCGAGACAAGATGTCTGGGTCTCTGGCCAACTACAAAATTACATCTAAATTCGTGCTTTTCCGCATGGCAGCTATAATAGATGTCACAAATTTTTACGTTGCAAGCATCCTTGTTCCGGTCCATCTCATCTCCTGGTTGGCTTTGAGGACATTCGTCAGTTGGATAGTGGCACCTTCTCTATAGAGAGTCCAGACATTCTAGGTGCATATCCTTACATCCTGGCTTATTACATTTGCGGGGATCTTCAACTTGGGGGGGGGGGGCATTTTTTTGTTACTTTTTTATACTCTCACTCTACGGGTAGGAGGGTATATACCATTTGATACGACCCAAAAGTGTAACACATAGAAGGAGTCACTTTAGACCCTAGGTTTCTTTGAACCAAATTCGATCATGACTTTTTAAGTCGTTTGAGCCATGTCCGTCTGTCTGTCAGGCTATCCCAAAACTACTTACGGTATTGCAAATGGGCTACATGGCCCCGCCCCTTTTGGTACCTCTCATAAAAATCCATCATTCCGCCTACTTTAGAAACCGAGTATTAATATTAATACACCCAACGAGATTGTACCCAAATTCTGTATTTAGTAAAGCTATAACAGGATAAAGATTTGGAAAAAAAATTTAAGTCAAGCCACGCCCTTTCTGGTACCTCCCATACAAATGTGCCACTCCGTCCACTTTCCAGATGGAGTAATAATATCAATACACTCGACACAAACGTTCCCGAATTCTGTTTTTTTGTTAAGCTATGACAGGATTAAGTTTTTGAAAAAAAGGAAGTCTAGCCACGCCCCTTCTGGTACCTCCCTTACCCATCTGCTACCGTCCACTTTAGAAATCGATTAATATTATTAATAGACCCAACGCGATCGTGCCCAAATTCTGTATTTAGTAAAGCCATAACAAGATACAGTTTTGGAAAAAAATGTAAGTCTAGTCACGCCCCTTTTGGTACCTTCCATACAAATGTACCATTCCGCCTACTTTAGAGATGGAGTAATAATATCAATATACCCAACGCGATCGTGTCCTTGTATTTTGTTAAACTATAGCAGGATAAAGATTTGGAGAAAAAAAACTAGAAGTCTAGCCACGCCCCTTATGGTACCTTCCATACCCATCTGCTACCGCACACTTTAGAAATCGATTAATATTATTAATAGAACTAACGCGATCGTGCCCAATTTCTGTATATAGTAAAGCCATAACAAGATAAAGTTTTGGGAAAAAATGTAAGTCTAGTCACGCCCCTTCTAATACCTCCCATACGAATGTACCACTCCGCCCACTTTCGAGATGGAGTGATAACATCAATACACTCGACACGATCGTGCCCAAATTCTGTATTTGGTTAAGCTAAAACAGGATTAAGTTTTGGAGAAAAAAACTGGAAGTCTTGCCACGCCCCTTCTGGTACCTCCCATACCCATCTGCTGCCGTCCACTTTAGAAATCGATTAATATTATTAATAGACCCGACGCGATCGTGCCCAAATTCTGTATTTAGTAAAGCTATAACAGGATAAAGTTTTGGGAAAAAAATGGAAGTCTAGTCACGTATATGTAAGTCGTGTTGCCAGACTGAAATTTCTTACTCGTTTCTTTTTCGTGTTGTCATAGCCAGTAATGGACCCGAAGGCGGGTGTCTTGGCCAACTATCAGAGTTTGTCGCTCACAATCTGCCGCTACTCATACATAAAATATTCCGTACAGTATACCAAGATATAACCGTGTTAAAATATAGAATAAATGATAAAAAGTTCGTATGGTTTTTAAATTATTAGTGCAGCCAACTTGACAAAACGAATGATGTAGAAGTTCTCATTTTTGAGGCTACTTTCACGTGCAATTCTCAAAATTGAGTCCCAAATCAATGACCCGAAAAATTTTGTCTAAATTGTACTGAAAAATAAAGTGCACCAACAGAAGGGTAATTAATATAGATTAACTTGAATGCCTTCGCAACTGCCTGAGCTATTAAATTCTCTTATTTTAATTACGTTCAATTTTCCATGCAGCATGGCACTGCTTATGCATCTTCAGCTGCTTTTGACATCAAAGCAGTACACCAAAAATTACCACTCGCCGATAAGTAAAAGAGAACAATGGTGCAGTGCAAAACAAAAAGAGACTTAATAGAATATTCCTTTGCAGTGATGCTTTGTGAATATTGTTCGCAATGCCAAGGCAAAAACTTAAGTGCACAACTCATTAATTAACATTTCCAAAGGGGATAGATGACCTACAAGAAAACTACCCGAAGATAGCTTTAAGGTAAGAAGTAAAGAAAATCGCTTCAAAAACGGAAGTAATTTATATCAAAGGGGGAAAAATGCGCAATTCATACGATTTAAATGTAATTATATAAGATGCTTTGAGCATACAGTAAATAAATGAATCAGCATTTAAGTGAGAGACTTTTTTTTGCCGTACAGCACACATTATAATACTATATTATTTGATGGACAGCCAATTTGATAATTGGTATATTTTTATAGTTACAATTATTGTTTACACCAAGTGTACACTGAGTTATCATTACAGCGTAAACTTAGCCATAGATTGTGTTTTTGTGCAACGTTGCAGTTATAATATTACCCGAGGTTGGAATAGAAACCTAGTGCGTGCATTTTATAAAACTTTTTCTTCTATAATGTTCAAGTTGGAATATTCGACTTTCAGAGAGTCCATAGATTTTCAGTTGTTTAATACTGTATGACAAAATCTTTGTAAGGTCAGTGCGATGACACCATCTAAATACAATGTTAATTGTCGCATCTAAAGCCATCTCACTTACCAACCCCTTAGGCGTTTAATTTACACTTAAGAAAAGTTGTCCCATCATCATCATCATCTCAACAAATGTTGCGCAACAAATTGCAGCGACACACGTTTCGTCCATAAATAACAAATTAAGAATAAACCAATAAAGCAAGAGGCAAGGACATTAGCACAACTTATATCCTATTAGGCATTCTGCAAAAATATCCAATCTGTCATCATTACAATATTTACTGGATCCATTTACACGTCCGATAGCAGCCGGTTGCGTGACATTCCCTCTCATTGCAAACAACATTGTTTTGGTAAATATTTACAAAGAGTGTGTTCATATGCATAAGAATTTTGGCACTCTAAACATACAATTATCTCTGGCGTAACGAGATAATGGAATAAATTATATTTAAATTAATTAAAAGTTGAACTTTGTCTGGGGTAGTTCTTACATCATCGTTTTCCTAGGCCGGAAGTGTAGATACATTACATTGGCAGCGCAACTCCTATGTTAGGGGTGTCTATATGGAAGGAGAAATTAAAAAAAAACACATATTTTACTTAGAGGCTGTTTTTGTGTATCTTTTATGATCCAGCAAGGAGATTTTTTACATACTTAACCTAAGTGGTCCATTACAACTTATGAAGAGGCCTTAAGTACTAAACAATTTCACCCCATTCGGTTTTTTTATAACGGGGGTTTTACCTTAGGCTGAGGTAGTCTCAGGGTCTTCACTTACTTACTTACATAGCTGGTACTTCTATGCAATCCCAGTGGATTATATACCGCACGTAGAAAAATATTATAAGCGCCTCGATCTTCTGCGCTTCTTCTCCAGTTAGTCACACCGAGTTCTGTAAGGTTCTCAGTAACCTGGTCTTTCCAACGGAGTTTTGGTCGCCCTCTTCTGCACCGTCCATCGAGTTCATTGTCGAAGACTTTTCGAGCTGGAGCATTTTCGTCCATGCGTACAACATGACCTAGCCAACGCAACCGTTGCACCTTAATGGTTTGACCACGTCAATGTCAGTGTACAGCTCGTACAGCTCATGATTCATACGACGCCGATACTCTCCGTTAACGAATGATGGGCCCATATATCTTACGGAGTATTTTTCTCTCGAATACCGCCAGAACCGATTCATCCGCTTGTGTCATAACCCAGGATTCTGAGCCATACATTAAGACAGGTAGAATTAGTATCTGGTATAGCTGGAGTTTTGTTCGTCGAGAGAGGGCTCTGTCATTGAATCACTTGCTTAGTCCGTAGTAGCATTTATTTGCAAGCAGGATTCTTCTCCGGATTTCTAGGCTGACATTATTTGCTTTGTTGATGGCGGAGCCTAGGTAGACAAAATTATCTACCACCTCGAAATTATAGTTGTCAACGTTCACGCAGTTTCCCAAACGAGTAGATTCTTTGTTCGTTGAAACTAATAACTTCGTTTTGTCCTCGTTCACCGTTAGGCCCATTTTCGCTGATTCCTTCTGAATACCTGAGAAGGCTGCAGTCACATCCCGCAGTTTTCGACCGATAATGTCTACGTCATCAGCGTACGCGAGTAGCATGTGGCTTTTGTTGAATATAGTGCCACTCGTGTTTACTGCAGCTTTTCTCATTATCATCTCCATCACAATGTTGAAGAGATCGCACGATAGGCCGTCGCCTTGTTTTAGGCCTCGTCTGGTATAGAATGGCTCCGTAAGGTCCTTGCCAATCTTCACTGAAGACTTTGTGTCAGTCAGCGTCATTCCGCAAAGACGTATCAGCTTCGCTGGAATACCAAACTCAGCCATGGCTTCAAGTAATTTCTGCCGTATCGGGCTGTCGAAGGCAGCTTTATAGTCGACAAAAAGATGGTACGTGTCGATCTGTTTCTCTTGGGTCTTTTCCAGGATTTGCCGAAGTGTGAAAATCTGGTCAGTTGTTGATTTTCCAGGTCTAAAGCCACACTGATAAGGCCCGATCAGGTTGGATAACACTGGCTTTAGTCTTTCACATAGCACACTCGACAGGACCTTATATGCGATGGGTAAAAGGCTGATCCCGCGGTAGTTGGAGCACACACTTGGATCACCTTTTTTCAGCACAGGACATAATACGCTTACATTCCAATCGTCGGGCATGCACTCTTTAAGCCAAACCGTGCGCAAGAGCTGGTGCATGCTCGTTATCAACTCCTCGTCACCGGACTTGAAGAGCTCTGCGGGCAGACCGTCGGCACCGGCTGCTTTGTTGTTTTTCAGCCGCGATATTGCTCTTCTTACCTCGGCTTGACTTGGTGGTGGGTAATCTAAGCCGGGTCTTCACACGGGCCCTTAAAACCCTACGAATTATAAGAGTGGATATTCCCTGACTAGGACAAGAGGTAGAAAGTAAAGTTACTGATTGTCACTCACTTGGGAGTGACCAGAATCGATTCCTTTGTGGCACTGTCCAAGCAGCTAACTACTTCCGGTCTTAGACCAAGTATTCCCTGGGCAATGACTTTAGAGCAACCGCTTTGAAGTTAGCTAGAGTTAGAAGGCGAAATGTTGAGTAACCTAATCGGCATGCTACCACCGATGCGTCTTAGGAACTAGGTAACAGAAGTTACTGAAACTCAACACAGGCTCTCTTAGTGGCTTTGGCAGCCCCAAGAAACTAAGATCGGGAGCGGTGGCCTAATAAGCCACTCTCCTTAAACAAAAATTTATTATGAAAACACGAAGAAAACGAAAAACAAGAACCCCCCCAAATGTTGACGACCCCCGCAAACGATATAAGGACCATGATTTAAGGATATGCACCTGGAATGTCCGAACTCTATACAGAGATGGTGCCTCTATCCAACTGGCCGATGTCCTCGACAAATACAAGGCTGACATCACCGCCATACAGGAAATGAGATGGACGGGACAGGGATGCACACGACGGAAGAACTGTGACATCTTTTACAGCTGCCATGCAGAAAGACACGAATTTGGATGTGGTTTCATAGTCGGCAATAGACTTCGACACCTGGTCTCGCGGTTTAACCCTGTAAATGACCGTATAGCCACCATTCGCATCCGGGCGAAATATTTTAACAATACGCTGATTTGTGTACACGCCCCGACGGAAGACAAAGACGATGACATCAAAGATGCATTCTATGAGCGCCTGGAGGATATATATGACCGCTGCCCTGCACATGACATTAAAATTGTTCTGGGAGATTTTAATGCTAAAATAGGAAGGGAAGATGCTCTTGGTTCAGCAGTCGGAAAATTCAGTCTACACAACAACACCTCCGATAACGGATTCAGACTGGTAAGTTTCGCGTCGGCAAGAAACATGGTTGTGAGTGGAACCAGATTCCCGCATAAAGATATCCACAAGGCAACCTGGATATCTCCCGATCAAAATACAAGAAATCAGATTAATCACGTGGTAATTGATGGAAGGCATGTCTCAAGCGTTATGGACGTGCGTGTGATGCGCGGTGCAAATATCGACTCGGATCAGCACCTAGTTGCAGCCAAGGTACGCACACGATTAAGTAGAGCTAAAAACACTCTTAATCAAACGCAAAGGAAGCTAGACATCACAAAGCTGCAGACCACTGAGATAGCCAATGCCTACTCCAACCAGCTCCCTCAATTACTCCATACAAATCCCCCTAGTTCTGATGTTCCCGACATGCAGTGGCAGCATATTGCGAATTCTATGACCACTGCCGCAACAACCGTACTGGGTTATGAAAAACCACGCTCAGACAAGCCCTGGTACGATGACGAATGTCGCGAAATGTCTGAGGAAATGGATGCTGCATACAAGGCAAAACTGCAGCCAATGGCGACGCGTGCGGTGACGGAGCGTTATAAAGAGAAAAGGAGGGAGATGAAACGCCTGTTCAGACGGAAAAAGCGTCTGTGGAAGAAAAGAGAGAGCCAGGATATCGAAAACTACAGGGATAGAGGTGAGGCCCGAAAGTTCTACCAAAAGGTTAAAAGTAAAGGTTTTGGAACAGGGATCCCCACCTGTAAGGACAGAGACGGAAATCTGGTCACGGACACTCAGAGTGTGCTGCAAATATGGAGGGAACACTTTCAATCTCTTCTCGTTCCCGAAGGCAGCATAAGTAACGGAATCGCACCAATAATCGACGATGGAGTAGATTGTCCACCACCGAGCCAAAACGAGATCAGCACGGCAATTGCCCGGCTTAAAAATAATAAAGCTGCGGGAGCTGATGGACTGCCGGCAGAGCTTTTTAAAGCCGGCGGCGATGACCTGGTAACATGCATGCACCAGCTCATAAACACGATTTGGCTCAGGGAATGCATGCCCGATGATTGGAATCTGAGTGTCCTGTGTCCCGTGCTTAAGAAAGGCGATCCTAGTGTGTGTACCAACTATCGCGGAATTAGCCTTTTACCCATCGCATACAAGGTCCTGTCTAGTGTGTTATGTGAAAGACTAAAGCCCCTCCTGGCGAACCTGATTGGACCTTATCAGTGTGGCTTTAGACCTGGTAAATCCACCACCGACCAGATATTCACGCTACGACAAATCCTGGAGAAGACCCAAGAAATGCAGATCGATACCTACCATCTGTTCATCGATTACAAAGCAGCATTTGACAGTCCGATACGACAGAAATTGTTGGATGCTATGGCTGAGTTTGGTATCCCCGCAAAACTAATTCGACTCTGCGGGATGACACTGACTGACACGAAGTCTTCAGTGAAAATTGGAAAAAATCTGTCAGAGCCATTTTCTACCAAGCGGGGCTTTAGACAAGGCGATAGTCTGTCCTGCGATCTCTTTAACATCGTAATGGAGATGATCATGCGGAAAGCAGCAGTAAACAGGAATGGCACCATATTTAACAAAAGCCACATGTTGCTCGCGTATGCTGATGATATCGATATTATTGGACGTGGATTGCGAGATGTTACTGCGGCTTTTTCGAGCAGTCGGCTGAAGTGGGTCTGGTGATAAACGAGGACAAAACCAAGTTATTTGTTTCAACGAACAAAGAGTCCACTCGTCTGGGACGCTGCGTGAACGTTGACAACTATAATTTTGAAGTGGTAGATGATTTTGTCTACCTTGGCTCCGCCATAAACAAAAATAATAATGTCAGCCTCGAAATCAAAAGACGAGTATTGATCGCAAACCGCTGCTACTATGCGCTAAGCAAGCGATTTAACGACAAGGCGCTCTCTCGAAAAACAAAGATCCAGCTCTACCAGACTCTGTCTGGTATTGTCTTGCTCTACAGCGCAGAATCGTGGGTAATGACACAAGCGGATCAATCTATTCTGGGAGTCTTCGAGAGAAAAATACTCCGCAAAATATTTGGACCCATCATCGTGAACGGCGAGTACCGTCGTCGAATGAATCATGAGCTGTATGAGCTGTACAACGACATCGACGTGGTCAAGCGCGTTCAAATAGACCGAATGCGCTGGCTTGGACACGTTGTACGAATTGACGACAACGCTCCGACTCGAAAAGTCTTCGGCAATAAACTCGATGGGCGGCGCAGGAAGGGGCGACCAAAACTCCGATGGATAGACGAGGTGACGGAAATGTTAAATAAGCTTGGTATGACGAACTATCTACGGTGCGCAAAAGACCGAAGCGCTTGGAATGGTTTTCTACGTGCTGCTACTGATAGATGAATTTCTGTTGTTGCTGCCAGTAAAGAAAGAAGAAGAAGGACAAGATATAATATATTTATTTTCTTAATTTACATTCCACAAAATTTCAATAGATCGAAACACTCCGGATCCTTTAGTTAAAATGCAATCACTGGTCTGATATCCTTGATATGTCTGATGGCGGGTAATTTTGTCTGGCGTTATGTTTAGTTGGTAGCCTCGTATTGTTGATGGTGTCTGGTGTAATGTATTGCGGTGCCTGGGGATGTTGTCCTCTGTTTGGAGAGGATGTCCTTAAGCGAGCGGCGGTAATACGATGACGGGAAAAAGTACGGAGTTAATGTAGCGGTAATTCGGGGGACGTCGTGCGTCAAGGACTCGCAAATAAATTCGGTAGGACCTTGTGGTGAAATTGTCTAAGGCCCTGAAACAGGAACAGTTAGAACTACTATTGACTCGACCTGGCCTTATGGCTGTTAGTGTCCGTTTAACAAAGATGCCACAAAACAATAATTGTCAACGTTCACGGTGCGTTCCCGACGAGAGGACTCTTTATTCGTCGAAATCATTAATTTTGTTTTGTCCTCGTCGCCGAAAAACTCATTTAAGCTGGCTCCTTTTCCAAATGATGAGAAAATTACATTAACATCCTGCAAATTTTGGCCAATGATGTCTATATCATCGGCATAAGCTAGTGGCATGTGGCTCTTGTGAAATATGGTGCCATTCATGTTGACACCAGCCTTTCTCATCACCTTTTCTATAACTATATTAAAAAGTGTACAGGACTGGCTATCACCATGCCTAAGATCTCTATGTTTACCAAGGTACATCTGCAAAGTAAAATTAGCTTTGCAGGAATACCAAACTCAGACATGGCATCATATAATCTATTCCTTTTTCCAGGATATCTCTTAAAAAGATCCATCGTAGATTCACCAGGTCTAAAGTCGCATTGTTAAGGTCCAATTAGTTTTTCTACAATTGGATTTAGACGTTCATCCTAATAGACCGTGTACGCAATTGGTAATAGGCTTTTGTTCCACGGTAATTCTTACACTCACTACGATCTCTTTTCTTGCATGTGGGTTATAACAGACTGAGACTCCAATCCCCGGGCATGCTTTCCTTTAGCCAGATGTTCTCCATGAGCAGATGCATGCTCCTAATTGGCTCCTTAAACAATTCAGCCGGGAGACCATGCGCTGCAGCCGCTTTGTTCGTTTTAAGGCGGGATATTGCGACACGTATCTCGCTCTGACTCGAAGGTGGACAGTTAATACCATCGTCATGGATTTCTAAAATGTTCTTTCTATATCTTTAAAAAATTAACCGGGTCCGTCACTAGCTAGCCATCGCATGAGGGTAACCCTGTTCCACGCATTCTCGCCTTAACTTTGGTAAAATTTTAGGACTTCCCTCTACTGCGAAACAACTCTGTGCACTCACCTTGCCTATTCCTCAGCTCCTTATTTTTCCGTCTAAAATAAAGAGTTGCCTCTCGTGTCTTCGCCCTGTGCCGTTTACGAACAGCTCGCGTTGCCATTGGCTGCAGTTTCGCCCAGTATTCAGCATCCGTCTCTCTCTCGTAGCATTGTGACATTCATCATCGTACCAGGCATCTTTTTGAGACGGCTTTGAGTATCCAAGGACTTTTGGCAAAATATTACTACTGGTAAATTTTGATAATGATTGGTTAAGGTTTACTCGTGCTATGCCGCCATGGTCAGTTTCAAATGATATATAACATCATCCCCGTCTGTCTGTCTGTCCGGCTCGTACGCACAATAACTTTCGGAAGACGGAACCAAATGTTTTGAACTTTTGCACGAGTTTATATTTCCCCAAAAAAAAAAAAAAAAAAAAAAAAACAAATACACTAGAGAACAAGATTATACGCTCCACTGTATTTCAATGCAGATGTACTTAAGGGGTCATAATCCAAAAACCGAATATGAGGAATAAAAAATTTTGAATAAATTTAAAAATGCATATCGGTCATACTATTTATCGGATTTTTGGGGTTGAACTTTCTCAAGCTTCTATTTTCAGTATGTCTAGCCACGCCCCTTCTGGTACCTCCCATAAAGAGTAATAAGAGATAATGTAATAATATCAATAAATCCAACGCGATCGTACGCAAATTCTTTATATAGTAATGCTATAGCAGGATAAAGTTTTGGAGAACAGTTATGTTCTAGCCACGCCCCATCTGGTACCTCTAATATCCATCTGGTACCGCCCACTTTAGAAATCGATTAATATTATTATAGACCTAACGCGATCGTGCCCAAATTCTGTATTTAGTAAAGCTCAAGCAGGTTAAATCTGGAAGTCTAGACACGCTCCTTCTATCTTTTGTTCACTTATGAAACTTAATTCCGTTGTCGGTTTTTATGAGCTTATAAACATTATTTAGGTAAACGATATTTTTTGCTTATCCTTGAAGCGATTATTCGAATTATACCACAGTACCATTCACTACTTAAATACTTAAACCCTCAACTAGATAAGTCTGCATCAATTATCACCTCTCCCACTTCCAAAAAATATAATTTCTCTATTCGTTTTAAAATAATCTTCTTATTACTGCTTAAGCAAGTATTAAAGAACAAATTAAATTTTTGCCAATCGTGTGCGAAATTAAATTATCTAACATTAAAGCAGATGTTCACTCAGCTTCCTGGAACACTAGAATATGTATTTCGAAATTTTGTGGTAACCCCTTTCTCACATCGCCGTAGCTGTGAAATTTATTTTGGGGCGGAGTTGTCAAACATGTGGCCCAACGTTACTTTAAAGGTGGTATTGCATATTAAAAAGATGTAGCAACTCTTAAAAATGTTGACAACTGAGATAATTTTTGACTTTACATAATCCAAAAAAGAATGATTTTTTATAAAGCTTAGTTAGGCCCTCATAGTTGATATGAGTTTGACACTAATGCTTGGGCACTCGATTGCAGTTCCACTCAATCAACTCAATAGATTGAAGTTAAATTGGAAAATATCAAGAAATATGTATGGATATACGAATTCACGAAATACGTCAACATTTTGCCTATGAATTTAAAAATATCAATTTGCGAATTGATAGCTCGTATTCAAATGAGGAACATTAGAGGCAAGTTGTTATTAGAGATATTTTGGGAGAATACGGGGTGAATAAAAGTAATGCCGGTTTCTAGTAAAAATTGTAGTCAAATTGTTGATACGTTTTTTCTGTAAACTGTGTGAGTAGATTGACTGCTACTTGAAAGTCAATCAATTTTCTTTGTATCACTACTTCGACCAATTGATGGCGAGATAAAATACCACATGCTAACTGGTATTGATCGTCACATAAATAGACTGTGTTTTTGTTTTGTTAATTTCACAGTGTAACAGCCAATCTATAGGGTGTAAGAAATTCCAAGTCAGGCTGGAGGTACTAGGTCAGTATAGTAAAACGTTTAAAGGGGTTTAGCGTTCTCAGGCCAAACTTTTTATACCATCACCCTACTGGTAGGAGTGTATATATCATTTGATACGACCCAAAAGTGTAACACATAGAAGGAGTCACTGTAGGCCCTAGGTTTCTTTTAACCAAACACGATTCAAGACTATTTTAATCGTTTGAGACATGCCCGACTGTCTGTCTATCTGTCTGTCAGTCTGTTCGGCTGGTACGCACAATAACTATCGGAAAACATAACAAAATGTTTTGAAACTTTGTATGGGTTTCCTAAAACTACTTACGGGATTGCATATGGGCTACATGGCCATGGCTGGTACCTCCCATACAAATGTACCATTCCGCCCAGAGTATTTATCAGTCAGTTCTTCTGACTGAAATGTCTGTACTGGTTTTTTATGACCTTTTATATTTTTTTTATATACAATACTTACTAACTTATATTCGATATTAAATTATTATGGCATGTAACTTGACAAAACGAATGATGCAGAACTTTTTCTTTTTGGGGCTACTTTCAAGTGCAGTTCTCAGAATTAAGTCCCAAAATCATGAATTGTACTGTATAATGCTACATCAGTTGGCAAAACACTGGCTATAGTCTTTCACATACAGGATCTGATGTGCAATGGGTAAACGGTTGATCCCGCGGTAGTTGGAACACACACTTCGATCACCTGTATTCAGCACAGGATATAATAAGCTTAAACTACAATCGCCTTTAAGCCAAACCGTGGTGCATGTTCGTTTTCAGCTCCTCGCCACCGGATTTGAATAACTCTGCCAGAAGTCCGTTGGCACCGGCTACTTTATTATTATTTTTCAGCCACAAAATTGCTCTTTTTAGCTCGGCTTGACTTGGTGGTGGGCAATCTAAGCCGTCGTCGACAATTGGCGTGACAACTTCACGTGCGCTGCCTTCTTTAATCAGCAGTTGCCGGAAGTGTTCTCTTCATATATGCAGCACACTCTGCGTATATGTAAACATATTTCCGTCCTTATCCTTGCAGGAGGGGATCCTATTACCATAGCCTTTTGCTTTTACTTTTCGGGCCTCACCTCTATCCATGTATCGCTCTATGTCCTCGTTCTCCCATTCTTTCATATTACTTTTTTTCGCTTAAATACCTATCTCGCCTCTTAAACTGTCTCCTTATCCGTTCCCTAACAGCTCGGGTTACAATTGACTGTAGCGTTGACCTATAAACAGCGTCCTGTTCCTCAAATGCTATGATTCGTCTTCTGAGCGCTGTTTTTCACATCCTAGCAGGGTTGTTGCAGCGGTTGCCATGGTATGCGCAATATGCTGCCACTGTGTATCGGGGACGTCTGAAGTAGAGGCGTTGTGTCGTAGTAATTGGGACAGCAGGTTGGAGTAGGCAGTGGCTATCTCTGGGGTTTGCAGCTTCGCGATGTCCAGCTTTCTTTGTGTTTGGTTATGTGCGTTTTTCGCTCTGCTCAATCTTGTGCGCACCTTGGCTGCAACCAGGTAATAATCCGAGCCAATATTAGAACCACAGATCATGCACTCGTTCATGATTCTAAATACATCCCTTGCAACGATTACCACATGAATAATTTGATTTTTGTTGTTTTGGTCGGGGGATAGCCATGTTGCCTTGTGGATATCTTTGTGCTGGAATCAGGTTCCACTCCTTCCCGCTGCGAAGCTAACCAGCTTTAACCCGTTGTCTGACGTGTCGGTATGCAGGCTGAATTTACCAATCGATGGACCAAGAACATCTTCCCTTCTTATTTTTGCATTAAAGTCTCATAGAACAATTTTAATGTCGTCGCCAGGGCAGCGGTCATATGTTTCCTCTAGGCGCTCGTAAAATGCATTTTTAATCTCATCGTCTTTATCTTCCGCCGGGGCATGGGCACAAATCAGCGTGATGTAGAAATATTTCGCCTTGATGCGGATTGCGGCTATTCGATCACTAACAGGATTGAATCGCGAGACAAGATGTCTGAGGCTCTCGCCAACTACAATTCCACATCCAAATTCATGCTTTTCGGCCTGACAGCTGTAATAAATGTCCCAACTTTTACTTCGCGAGCATCCTTGTCCTGTCCATCTCATCTTCTGGATGGCGGTGATGTCAGCATCTGAATAAACACCGAATTGAATATTGCAAAACATTTATTTAACAACCATGATGGAATAAAAATTTTGAGTTTAAGCTCTTAAGCACATAGCTGTCTTTACTCTCGTCATTATTGTGTTTCTAGTGAGAAATATAACTGGACGGATGAATATAAATAACTGAGAGTCCTTTAAACTGTTAACAACAATGTTAGTCAAATTATGAATGTTTGTTGTACTACAATACGAAAATACATAAAGATAATTACACAATTATTCATAACGACTATCTATCTATCAGCTTGTAGCAATGTAATTCATATATTTTAGTTTGAAGTAGGCTACTGGACTCTTGAGTGAATCTTCGATATGATTGCAGAAATTATTACCAAATAACGAATGAACTTATCTTAAGTTTTAATTTCCAAGATCTTATATTAATAAGTAATATCAGAAGGTGTCATTATGTCTGTTCTAATTTCTAAAAATTTTGCTCTACACACCGTTTTTCTGCTTAATTTTGTTATTATGCACTAAAGTCCTTTGCTCAATCACAAAAATTGCGACTTAAATTCATACAAACTTATTATTAGTTCACATGAAATTGGAAAGCGTTGATAAAAGCAATTGATATTTTCAGTGTAAAAGTCTTAGCGAGAGAAAAAAATGCACAATGAAATTGAAGTAAGGCACTATTAGAGATTGGATGCTATTTCATATGAATCAATAGTCATAACAAGTGCCTTAAGATTAATTTTACATGCATGGACGATGATATACAAGATGAAAAGAGATTTTGCTTAACATCTCTTATCTAGAAAAGCATATTTCGACGAAGCGATGTCTTTTAATTATAAGGATTTTGGTCTACAAAATTCAAATATCAGAATGAATTAAACGCTCAAAATCATAATATAAATACAAAAATATTTGAATATAACACAGTACAACATTTTTCAGCTCATTGATTTGGGACTCAATTCTGGGAACTGCACGTAAAAGTAGCCCCAAAAAGAAGAAGTTTTGCATCATTCGTTTTGTCAAGTTTCATGCCATAATAATTTAATATCGATTTGAAGTTAGCAAGTATCGTATTGAGGAATTTGTCACGTTTTAGGTTCTTTTGTTTGACATATCTCGAGAACCAATAGTCAGGTTTAGCTGAAATAAATTTAAAAAAATTAAGAATTACAATTCCCTTAATCTGTTCATATAACGTTTCCCTACATATGCCACAGTTTCACTTTTCCATTCATCAAATGATTTTAAACTGGGTTTATTTTGTAGCAGTTACAATAAAACTGTTGTACTCCGTGGCGTATGATTTACGTAGAATATTACTTATGATAATCATACGCCACCATATAGTATTTATGTTATTGTCACACAAAAGAGACTAAAACGTGACAATTCCCCTATACTAACTTCAAATCGATATTAAATTATTATGGCATGTAACTTGACAAAACGAATGATGCAGAACTTCTTCTTGTAGGGTCTACTTTCACGTGCAGTTCTCAGAATTGAGTCCCGAAATCATGTGTTGTACTGTGTAATATTTTAGATGATTATAGGCTTGTACTAAGTTCGTTTATACGAAAATTGTTGAGTGACATCAAAAACAAACAAAAACAAGTACGCCCCCCCAAATGTTGACGACCGAAAGATCTTTTACATCTGCCATACAAATAGACTTGAATTTGGATGTGGATTTCTAGTCAGCAAAAGACTGCAACATCTGTTCTCGCGTCTTAAACCAGTTAGTGACCGAATAGCCATTATACGCATCAGGGCGAAATATTATTGCATTATGCTGATTTGTGTTCACTCTCCGATGGAAGACAAAGACAAGGACACTAAAGATGCATTCTATGAGCGCCTAAAGAAAATATATATGACCGCAGGCCTGGCCATGGCATTAAAATTGTTCTAAATGCGTAAATAGGAAGATATTCTCTTCTTCTGCTCTTAGTTCTTACGAAAAAAACTCAATTTCCCTTTAACATCCCATGAATGAGGTATGGGATAGCTTCTTGCGTTATTGTGAATTAACACGCTTTCTATTTTAAGATTCGAGGCACCTACTTGTTTATTGACCAATGCGGATGTCACTATTTGGGAAGCTTTTACTCGACATGGTAATGGACTCGACACTATACTGCGAAATTGCTATCGACAACATCAAGGGGGTCGGCAATAAAAGAATAATGTAGATGACTGGAGACAGGAATCGAACCATCGATATCCCGCATGGTAGTCGCGTGGTCTCACTTAGAAAAATTCAGACTACACAACAACACTTCCGATAACGGATTGAGACTGGTAAGCTTTGCGTCAGCAAGAAACATGGTGGAGAGTGGAAGCAGATTCCCCCATAACCTGTATGTCCCCTGATCAAAAGCCAATAGATCAACTCGGTCATGTGGTAATCGGTGGAAGGCATATCTCAAGCGTTTTGGACGTGCAAGTGATGCGCGATGCAAATCTTGAATCGGATCACCAACTAGTTGCAGCCAAGGTACTCACGTCATTAAGTAGTGCTAAAAACACTCTTAACCCAACACAAAGAAAACTAGACATCACAAAGCTGCATACCACCGATATAGCCAATACCTACTGCAACCAACTCTCTTCATTACTTCAAACAAACCCTCCTAATTCTGATGTTTTCGACACATAGTGGCAGTGGCATAGTGGCATAGTGGGTTATTAAAAACCACGCTCAGACAAGCCCTGGTACGGTTATCAATGTCGCAAAATGTGAGGTAAAAGGATGCTGCATACAGAGCAAAACTGTGACGGAACATTATAGTGAGAAGATGAGGCAGATAAGACTCATCTTCAGGCGGATAAGCATCTAAGGAAGAAAACATACAACCAGGATATCGATCATTACAGGGATAGAGGTGAAGCTCGAAAGTTCTACCAAGAGATAAAAAAAAACAAAGTTTTTGGAATTGGAAACCTCACCTGTAAGAACACAGATGAAAATCTGGTCACGGTTACTCAGAGTGTGCTGCAAATATGGAGGGAAAACTTTCGTTCACTGCGCTTTCTCGAAGGCAGCATAAGTGACGACATCACGCCATTCATCGCCGATGGAGTAGATTGCCGATCCTAAACGTGATCAGTACGGCAATTGCACGGCTTAAACATAATAAAGCTGCGGAACCCGATGGACTACCTGCTGAGCATTTTAAAACCTGCGGCGATGAGCTGGCAACATACATAGACAAGCTTATAAACACAATATGGCTAATGGAATGCATTTCCGATGATTGGAATCTGAATGTTCTATGTCCTGTGCTCAAGAAAGGCAATCCAAGTATGAGCACCAACTATCGCGGCATCAGCTTTTTACCTATCACATATAAGATCCTATCGAGCGTGTTATGCAAAAGACTAAAGTCCATCTTAGAGAACCTGCTTGGATCTTATTGGTGGGCTTAAGACCTGGTAAATCCATGATCGACCAGATATTCAGACAACGACAAGACCTGGAGAAGACTCAAGAAATACAGATCGACACGTACTATCTATTTATAGATTACAAAATTGCATTCGCCTGCGCGATAAAACAGAAACAATTAGAAGCTATGACTGATTTTGGTATTTCCGAGAAGCTGATACGACATTGAAATGAAAATAGGCAAAAATGGAACAAAGCAATTTGATACCATGCGATGCTGTAGACAAGAATAGATAGTCTATTATGCGATCTCTTTAATAGCATAATGGGAGATGATGATACGGAAGGCTGCAGTAAACAGGAATGGAACCATCTCTAATACTTGCGTATGCCGATGACATAGATACCATTGGCAGAAGACTGTCGATTGTTACTGCAACCTTTTCAAACATTGAAAAACAATCTACAGAAGTTGGTCTGGTGATAAATGAGGAATATTACCAAGTTATTTGTTTCAACGAACAAAGAGTCTAATCGTTTCGAACGCTGTGTGAAAGTTAACAGCCAAAACTTTGAAGTGGTAGGTGAATTTGTCTACCTTGGCTCCGCCATAAACAAAAATAGTAAAGTCAGCCTAGAAATCCAGAAACGAGTATTGAGTCGCTACTTCTATGCGCTTAGCAAGCATTTTATTGATAAAGTCCTCTCTCCACAAACAATGATCCAACTCTATCAGGCACTGATCCTACCTACTGATCTTGCACTACAGTGCAGAATCCTGGACTCTATTCTGTAAGTCTTCGAGAGAAATATACTTCGTTATACATTGAAACCCATTATCGTTAACGGCGAGTACTGTCGCCGTATGAACCATGAGTTGTATAAGCTGTACAACGACAGCGACGTTGTCAAAGGCGTTCAAAATCTCCCAATAGGCTGGTTTGGACACGTTGTACGAATGGTTAAAAATGCTCCTTTTCAAAAAGTTATCAACAATAAATTTTATGGGCGGCTCAGCAGTGGCGTTGGATGGGATAGGTTAAATAGCTTTTATTTAAACTTGGTGATTCTGTTGGTACTTGCAAATAAGAAGAAGAAGTATGAAGTCGAAAGTCTTCGATTAAAGATTAACTAAGTTATAGCTTCCGAAAAGACCAGTAGCGTAATAGAAGCGGTTCACAATTGAATGATTTTATTTTAATGAAATGTCGAAGATTATTTTTTCAGGCCATTAAAAAGATTCCGACGTCCAAGTTCTATTTAAAATTGAAAACATTAATTTACTTACTTTCTCAAACAAAACAAAAATATACCGAAATATTTATTGCATTCAAGTCTCCAAAAAGCTGTAGTAGATGTTGAAATTATAACATTGCGTTTATCCCTGTCCTGTCCATCTCATCTCCTGGATGACGGTGATGTCAGCCAATAGTGGTACCTTCTCTATAAGGACGTTCCAGATGCATATCCTTAAATCATAATCCTTATAACGTTTATGGAGGACGTCAACATTGGAGGGTCCTATAATGGCTCTCAAAAAACACGGAAAAGAAAAAGTAACACAGTACAACACATGAGTTTGGGACTCAACTCTGAGAATTGCACTTGAAAGTAGCCACAAAAATAAGAACTTCTTCATCATTCGTTTTGTCAAGTTGGCTGCATTAGTAATATAATGGCCATACGAATTTTTTTTTTGCTCAAGTTGGATTTTTAGCACTTTTTCTTTATTTGAACATGGTAATATCTCGTCATTAAAACTTGAGCAAAAAATACGTATGACCACTAAATTTATAATGCAGCCAACTTGATAAAACGGATGATGCAGAATTTCTTATTTTTGGAGCCACTTTCACGTGCAGAATTGAGTCCCAATTCAATGAGGTTATAAATGTTGTACGGTGTATGTTGCCTGTTAAAACATACAGTAGTTATGTTTCAAAGTATTAAAATTCAAGTAAATTATTTTAAGTGATAAATTAAAGAGTTTTTTTTTTATAACTTTGTCATGACATCTGTAATTTTACACATATTTAAGCATTCGTTACTTTAGTTCAAAATAAGCTAACCAATTAAATCCTGTCATGTCGTTTATTATACTTCAAATGTATTCAACATTAAACAACATTAAACAATTATAGTTGGCACTTTAACTCAATGCGCTGTTAAACATATCACCCTAATCATAGTTTGCACAATCCTTGTAGATTTTCCATCAGCACCCTTGACAACTTTCATGGACAAGGACAAGGTTAACCAAATCTCCTCTCCCTAGTCAATAATATCAAATGAATGTTTTTTGTGTCGTGCTTTGCTTTCTACGTTCATGTTGTGTAAATATGATAACAGTTCTATTGTCCATCGGTTATAGCTTTAATATTTGTGAAAGTTAAAACGTATGCATTTAAAACGATAAAATCACTTGCACACATATACTCGTATATGTTGCAAATGTCATCTTCATACCTTTATGTTAGATTGCAATTACGATTTGTGTGGGCGGTGCCACGCCCCTTTGTCTAATTATGTTTTCATGTAGCCTATGATAGGGGTCCTTCCTACGTACAGTACCACATTGGGAAAATGTCATTGCAGTCGGTCCATTTATTTGGCCAATATAACTGTTGGCTCCTGGTCGGGAACTAGGAGGCCTTATTTTACTAATTAAGGATTTTTCCAAATTATTGAAAAAGACAAATTCGAATTCCTCTTGAATTCATACAACTTCTTTTATTGAAGCTCAATGTGAAACTTAAAAACTAACAAATAGCAAAATCCGCTTCTTGCGGCAACAAAACAAAATGAGAGATCAATATGAGAGATATGAGTGAAAACAAAAACTACTCAATTTGTATCAAATATTCTCTTTAAAAGGTATCAAATAAGATGAGTTAAATTGAGATATAAAAAGTACTTAAAACTAATGTTGACACTGAGGCCTAGTTGAACGGTGCGTTCAACATCCTCCCGGGGCTTAGGTTGCCAAAGGTGCAACTCGTGCAAAAATTCCGCTAACAATTACGCCAAATGCTGAGTTTTGTAGCTTTATAAACTTGTTGGCTGGTAAACATACAAAGCGTATCGGCAGATATCAGCTCCAATAACCCCGTCAATTTGGTGGAATGCGTGAAGCTCAGGGTGAGCCTTTGGATCCACGTCAGCGACTAGACAAGCCAATATTTCGCTTTTAACTGGATCAGTACAGGGGTGAAGTGTGTTTTTTAATAACGGATATCTTGGGAGATTCTGGAACCAAGGGGGCAACAATTATATTGTCTGCAACGTTGGGTTGAAGTGAGGTTGTGTCTTTTGAAGGATCTGCGGTCGCACGGGCATGAGGCATCGAAAAACAGGTCATACAGATTCCCGTTGTTTAAATAATGACATCCATCATAAATCGGAACAGAATCTCAATAGGTGGTTCTGATTTTTGTTGATTAGGTGGCTCAGTTGGTAGTACGCAAAGTTTAACTGTATAATAAAGAAAAGAAAGAGAGAAAAGAAAGACAAGAACAATGAGTGATTAGCATTCTACAACACGATCATTTCTATTTGTTTGAGATTTCAAGTGGTTTATCTTGTGATTGGGTTTGATAAGTTGGAGATGTCGGCAATATGCAAAGTTTGACAACTGAACGAACGATTGTGCCATTTTGTGTTTTGATTTCTGCAACGCGCGCGTTTCCGTCTTTGCCGTATAATACTTTAGAGATGCGTCCTAGTCGCCATTCGACTGGGGGCAGGTTGTCCTCCTTTATAATGACGAAGTCATTTTCTTTAATATTATTTTTGGTTGTCTTCCATTTAAAACGACGCTGAAGCTCAGTAATGTATTCTGATTTCCATCTTTGGCTGAATATATGCTGAATGGTTTTTAATCGCTTCCAACGATTCAAATGAGACATATCTCCTTTGGGTGGTTGAGTTGGTGACTCAGGAGGAGCAACAAGTGGAGCGCCTCGCAATAAGTGACCCGGGGTCAAAGGCAATAGTTCTGCTGGGTTTTCAGATATAGGGGATATCGGTCTTGAATTTAAGACGACTTCAATTCTAACCAGCAAGGTTGTGAATTCCTCAAAAGTAAACGATAGGTTACTTGTGACCTTTTTTAAATGAGATTTCATACTCTTGACTGCGGCCTCCCATAGGCCTCCCATGTGCGGTGCATATGGTGGTATGAAAGACCAAGAAAATCCATGTAACCCGTATTTTTCTTGGAGACCTTTTTCGACATTCTTCAAAAATGTATTTTGCTCTTGTAACAGCTTGTAACTTGCTCCAACGACGTTGCGACCGTTGTCTGAGAACATTGTTTTTGGCAAACCACGACGTCCAGTAAATCTTGTGAAGGTTGCTAGAAACGCATCTGCTGATAAATCTGAACAGACTTCAAGATGAACCGCTCGTGTCGAAAAACATACAAAAATTGCTGCGTAACCTTTTATGAGTTTGGCGTTTCGAAGGCACGATGATTTTAAACTGAAAGGGCCAGCAAAGTCAACCCCTGCATAAGTAAAGGGCAAGGAAAAATTAACGCGTTCAGGTGGAAATGCGGCCATCAGCTGATTTTGGAACTTTCTTTTGTAAATCGTACAAGCTTTACATTCTCGGATGCATTTTCGAATAAGGTTTTTTAAGCGGGGAATATAAAAGCCTTGACGAACAGCTCGCAGCATTATGTTGTATTCTGAATGAAGTAGGATTAGGTGAGTATATTTAACAAAAAGTACAGCAAAATGCGATTTTTCGGGTATGATGACAGGGTGTCGTTCTGAGTAGCTTAAACCAGCGTTTTCTAGTCGACCACCTACTCGCAGCAAGCCATCATTGTCTAGGAAAGGCGTTAATGTTAGTATATTACTTTTCCTATTAATTGCAGTTTTGTTGAGGAGACATTCGTACTCTCTCGGGAAATGCATTTGCTGAGCTAAAGACATTAAACGATTTTTGACGAACGTTATCTCATCGGTTGTGATACACTCTGTTTTTAATGCAGACTTTTTACGACAATATCGAACAAAGCGAAAGACATAACAAATTACTCGCAGGGCGCGATTTAAAGATGAAAATCTTTCAATGATGTCTTCTTGAAGGTTAAGATGAAAAGTAGAGACTTTTTTCATTTCCAAATCTGTAGAATCAAAAGTTCGTGGTTCTGGCCAAGCTTCTTCTGGTTTTTGAAGCCAAGAGGGCCCATGCCACCAGAGCGAGTTCTGGACTAATTCTTGTGAAGGACATCCTCGAGTCCCTAAGTCGGCTGGATTCTCTTCTGTTTTAACATGCTTCCATTGAGTTTCGTTGGTGAAATTTAGAATTTTAGTAACACGATTCGCTACGAATGTTTTTAAGGTCTGAGGGGCTTTTTGCAACCAACCCAGCACGATGGATGAATCAGTCCACATAAATAACTTGAAGTTATTAAATCTTGATGTATTCAGCTGTTTTACAAGGTTTGTAAGTAATTCAGCTCCGCACAGCTCCAGTTTAGGGATTGTGGTTCGTTTAAGTGGAGCAACTCGAGTTTTTGCTACCAGTAGGTGACTGGATATTTTGCCATTTTCGTCAATGGTTCTAATGTAGACCGTACCACAATAAGCTTTCTCAGACGCGTCGCAGAATCCGTGTATCTGGACTTGATGACCTGGAGAGAAATCTACCCATCGTGGAATCTTCAATGCTGTGATGTGAGGGAGATTTTCTACAAATGAGTTCCATTTGATTGCCAAATGCGGTGGAATACTCTCGTCCCACTCAAGTTTTGCTTCCCAAAGTTGCTGCATAAGTATTTTAGCTAAAATCACTACCGGTCCTAGCCAACCAAGGGGGTCGAAAAGTCGAGCGATTAGGGAGAGAATCTGGCGCTTTGATGGAACTGAATTGTTGCTTACTGGATGAACAACATAATAAAAAATATCTTGCATTGCATTCCAGCGAATGCCCAATGTTTTGATTGTGCTGGTGTCGTCGATTTTCAAAAAATCTTCGTCCAGAAGATCCTCCCGGGCCAAATGTTCGAGAAGACCTGCGTTGTTTGCTGTAAGCTTCTTCAGGGGGAAGGAGGCAGAATTTAGAACTTTTATTAACTGGTTCTGTTTCGATTTTGCCTCTTCTAACGTGTGTCCACCTGACAGCACGTCGTCAACATATATTTCATGGTTTAGTATTTCCGAAGCTTCTGGATATTCAAGCTGACAATCCATACTTAATTGCTGCAAAGTCCGTATCGCTAAAAACGGTGCACAATTTACCCCAAAGGTAACTGTTTTGAGCTGAAATTGTTTCACGGTTTCATCAGAAGCTGGACGAAATACAATTTGTTGAAATTTTCTATCTTCAGGATGAATTAGAACTTGACGGTACATTTTTTGTATGTCACCCGTAAAAACATACTTATAGTAACGCCAGCTGAGAACAATCTGCATGAGATCTGCTTGCAAAATGGGACCAGGATATAAAACGTCGTTCAGGGAGAAGCCGCTGGACGTTTTCTTTGAACCGTTAAACACTACTCTTACTTTTGTAGTTTTGCTGTCTGGTCTTAGAACGGCGTGATGAGGTAGAAAAAATGAAAATTGTTTTTTATCTGAAGTTTCAAAACATTTGCTAATTTCCATATGATTTAAATCCAAATATTCGTTTAAAACAGCATTGTACTCAGATTTGAGTTCGGGTGTTTTACTCAACGTTTTTTCCATCCGATGATATTGTGCCAGAGCCATATTTCGCGAGTGACCCAAATATATGTCCTCCGGAAATTCTTTTTTCATTGGAAGTCTTACTACATAGCGACCGTCAGGCTGACGAAATGTTGTTTCTTGAAAATATTGTTCACAAAATAAATCATTTTCCGACATAGTATTGATTCTTTCAACTTCCTCTAGCTCCCAAAATTTTTTCATTTGTTCTTGAAGAGCAACATCATCGGAGGGTAATACCATTGTTGAAAACATATTAATTTCACTGACAGGTAGGGGACCGGACATATACCAGCCAAAATGCGAGTTGCGAGCTTCCAGGCCTTTTCCAATATCTGATCGAACACCGTCTAAATTGATGAAAGGTAAATAATCGCTGCCTATTATCATGTCAATAGGTGCCGGCTTGAAGAAATTCGGATCAGCCAAAGTCAAATTCTTGAGATCAGGAAGATTCTCGATTTTAGCTCGTTTAGCCGGAAGAAAATGAGCGAGTTTTGGTACTACGATTGTTTTAATTTTAATTTTAAAATCCGAAATTCTTGATTTAAGGTTAATAAAACATCTAGAACTAGAGTTACCGACAATAGTACCACCGAGGCCGAAATTTGGGAATTATGATTATCGACAGGAATCGCGAGATTTTGTTGAATACTTTTCGAAATAAAGCTCTTCTCCGATCCTGCATCTAATAAGGCTCGAATGGTGATTAATTCTCCAGCATGGTCAATATCAACAAGTGCCGTCGGCAAAATAGTAGTTCCCTCGTTTCGTGTAAAATTCGTTTGTACCGCGTCAACTTGTACGTGTGAGCTCGAAGTACTGGCAGCAGGGTGCTGATTGTTTGTAGTTGAAGTATTGAGTAAATTTCGGTTATCTTTATGTTTGTTTACAAAGCCCTTATTTTCAGCTCGTTCTAAATGAAGCATTGTATGGTGCTTTCTATTACATTTTTGACAAGATTTTTCACTTGTACAATTTGATTTAAAATGTGTTGATGCGAGGCAGTTTGCACAATATTTATTTGCATACACATATTTAATTCGCTCGCTGGCCGATAGTGATTTAAAATAATCGCACTGACGCAGTGAATGATTCTGATTACATTTCTTGCAATTGTATTTAATTTTTTCAGGTTCCAAGTGGAATGCAAAGCTTGAGATTTATGATGTGAACCTTGATAATCTCTTGAATTAGTTTTCCTCATGTCTGTGATAGTTTCCAGAATCTCAATTCGTTTTGCAAGAAAAGTGTCCATTTGTAACCAGGTTGGCAGTTCCTTGTGGTTACTCAAAGAGTCTTCCCACGCACGCAATGTATCCTCAGGAAGTTTTTTGTTGAACAATGATGTACCAGGATGGGGTCCCAATTCTTGGTGTCAATTTTATATGATTTAAAAATTGCTAAGCTTTCGTTGATTCCACGTTGAATCTGCCTTATTGATTTTGGGGTTTCAGCTTGAGCTGCTTGTATTCCAAAAAAATGTTTCATCTGCTGATGCACTAAAATTCGTGGGTTCTCGTATCTAGTTTTCAAAGCATCCCAAGCCAACTGAAAATTTTCATCAACCAAATCGAACCTTTTTACAATCTGGTACGCCTCACCTCTTGTCTTGCTTCGCAGGTGGTAAAGCTTTTGTGCTGCGGATAATTCTGGATGGTTTCCAAATACAGCAGAAAAAATGTCTCGAAAAGCAGGCCATTTTGAATATCCTCCTTCAAATGGCTGGGTATCACACGGTGGCAATTTTAAAGATGAAAATCCTTGATGGCTTATTGTAGTATCATGTCTGATACTTTCATCTGCCTTAGAAGGCTCCTTTGCTGTCACCATGTCTGCAATTTTAGATCTGCAACTTGAATACTTCTTGTAGGCATCCTTATGTTTGCTTGTAGCTATTTTTAAAAAATCTGAATCTTCAGCAGTTTCATCTGCGATCATGATTTCTTCATAACTTGCGACCAGTTTCAACCATCTTCTTTCCAGTTCATTCTCTTCTACTTTCAAGGATGTGATTTTGGCATCCTCTGAAGGTTTAAAATCCTTACAAAATGAAACGACCTGTTCATGGTCAAAAAGAAATTTTCTGCGTGCTGCCATTTCGAATTATTAAATCAGGCGGAATCTTTTCTCCAAATATCAATTATATTTTGGTTAAAAACTCGAAAAGTAACGATTTTTTTTTTGAAATTCTAAACAAATAATTATCTTTTTGTTTAAAGTCCCTTAATCAGGGTGATTCTTGTTCAAAATTAAAATATTCTGTTTACTTAAATTTGTTTTGTATTTTAGTCTTCACAACAATGTTTATTTTTATAAATTTAAAACTTTAACGCGGACCTAAATTTTGATTACACAAACTAATATTTTCAAAATTTTATTAAAATTGTTTTGTTCCAAATTCCGAGAAAAAATATTTTTCTAATCAGGAGGATTAACTTCGATTTTTTTGTAAATACACCAAAAATAAATTTATTGTTTATTATTAATGTTAATAATTTAATTATTTTCTTTATGTCCAAATTGTTTTATTTTCCAATTAATCTTTTCCCTTTTCGCAAAACTTGTTGAATTAAATTTGTTGTTTATTTTCCTTTAATCAAATAAAAATTTACAATTTTAAAATTTTTCTAATGTTCCGTGTATTATTTGGGTATTCTTAAGCAAACCCACTTTTGCACCGCTTTGGAACGATCTGGCACCGCTACGCACATATGCAGAAGAAATTGTCATAAAACAAAAATGCAGACAATTGGAATGGTGATGCTGCTT